>JARHVA010002302.1:335000-715000 GCA_037957365.1 Torreya grandis | reverse complement strand
GGGATAAATGTCATAGTCACCTTAATATAAGAATTATACTATGTACACAATTCAAGGATTTAAAAACCTTCATCATGCCAAACATCACCTTTTGAAATAAACAGAATTATATTCCATAAACTATTATAAAGTAAGTCTAGACTAGCATGATCATGAGATTACATCTCATAATTTTTCATTAATAATCATCTAAGCATATTTAATGCCTTTTATAACATAAGGGCCTCCATTACAAAGTATGCTTTTAATGTATTGGGGTACAAAAGTACAACTTTCACATGAATTTTACTAAATCACATAACTTCTACATGAAGTTTACAATGCTTTACAATGAGAATAAGTAAAAATAAGAAGGAACACATGGCCATTAGGAAGTGGCATTGTCATGCACACTCCCTTTCAATGGCAACTTTGAGAGGCCTAGAATTGCATGGAAATGAAAAAACTTGGTAGCACTAAGTGGTTTTATGAAGATATATATTAATTTTTCATCCATAAAATAGAACTATAGATTAATATCACCATTGAGAAATTTCTATCAAATAAAATGCACATGAACTTCAATATGTTCAGTTCTTTGGTGTTGCACTAGATTTTTTATTAGAGCTATACAACTTTGATTATCACAATGAAAAATGGTACTCTACAAAAAATATAAATGAAGTTCTCTTAATAGCCTTCATAAGGCTTTTTTATTAGCTTATATATCACTTATGTACTATGATTTAGTAGAAGAGATAGAGATAGTAGGTTGCTTCTTGCTACTCCAAGTGATAACACCTACACCAAACATAAACACATATCCAAAAATAGATTTGTGATCTATAGTATCACTAGCATGGTCATCATCACAATAACCATATAATTTAACATCATCAATAGAAGAATAAAATAAACCAAAATTAATTATTCTTTTGATATAACAAAAAAATTATTTATCTAATTTTTAATGATCTAAATATGGATCTTACATAAATCTACAAGCAACACCAATAGCTTATGAATTATCTAAAATAGTAATGATTAAATAAATTAAACTACCAACAAGTTGTCTATAAAATATGGTTAGATTTTTCATATGTAGATTTTTGATCAAGTTTAACATGAACTTCAATAATAGTAGAAGTGGATTTACAATCAAGAATGTTAAACTTAACAAGAAGATTATGTACATATTGAGATTATCATACAATAATTGAATTTTTATCCTGAAACATAGTCATTCCTAAATGTGATATAAAATGCCTAAATCAGTCATTTCAAACATTTGACTTAGTTTATCATTATATTTATGAATTAAACTATCTAGATCATTAGTAATCAACAAATCATCAACATATAATATAATTAAAATCAAATGACCATTTTCAAATTTTATAAAGAGATCATTATCTAAATAGAATTTAGAAAAACATAATTCTTTGAAAAAATAAGTAATTTTAGAATACCAAGCTCGAGAAGCTTATTTTAAATCATACAAATATTTTTTTAACTTGCATACATAATTTTCTCTATTAAGATCAGTAAAAACATCAAGTTAATTCTTATACATTTATTATTCTAAATCACCATTAAGACATGCATTCTTAACACTTATTTGGTAGATAACCCAACCATTTTGGGTTGTAAGAGTAATAATAAGTCTAATAGTACTCATTTTTTCTATAGGATCAAAGGTTTCAACATAGTCAATTCTCAAATTTTTAGTAAACCTGCTCGTAACTAATCTATCTTTAAACTATTAATTTTACCAATTAAATTATATTTGATCTTATAAAGCCATCTACAACTAATAATATGTATTTTAAGAGGAAGGACAAGATCCCAAGTCTAATTTTTAATTAAAGAATTATATTCAATCTGCATAGTAACATTTCATCTATCATCTTGAGTGGATTCCTTAAAGGATTGAGATCCACATTCATAGATAGTCATTAAAGCATGATATAAATGTTGACTTCTAGTTAATTTATTAATATTATCAACACTAGAAGATTGAATTAGAAATTCTACTCATTTACATATTTTAGATTGAACATGAAACTTAGGGGGTTCCTCAGACTCTAAGTTATCCATAACTCGATCAACTTCCTCAAAGGCATATATTTCATCACAAAGAGAATCATGAGAGTTAGATTCATCAATAGAAGAACACTGAAGAGGATCCATAGAGGGATCTCAAAAGGATTTTTCAAGAATAAAAACATTCCTATTCTCAATAATCTAATATTTAGAGGGATGATACACTCTTAAACATTTTATCTTACCTCCATATCCTAAAAAAATGCAAGAATAATAATTGGGGTCAAGCTTCTTCCTCTTAAATTTAGGGATAAATATAGAAGCAGGACTACCAAAAATCTTGAGATGAGCCGCACTAGATTTATTTTTAGTCCACATTTCTAAAGGGGTATAAACATGCAACACTTTGGTAGAGACTCTATTCAAAATATGAACAATAGTGTTCATGGCTTTGGCCCACAAGAACTTAGGAACATTTATAGATTGTAACATTTTTCTATCCATTTCTATGATGGTATGGTTTTTCCTTTCAATAATACCATTTTATTGAGGGGGATAAGGAGATTTTTGTTAGCTTTGAATACTTCAACTAATTCAAAAAGAATCAAACTCTTTATTGACATATTCAAATGTCAAAAACCACACACAATAGTTCTAAATGTCAAAAGACCCTTAAACCACTTTGGAACCCCATAAGAACCGTCCACCAACCCTTTGAACACAAAATTGAGTTAGGTTAGCTGATTACCTAACTATATCACTAACCCACCTTGACTAAACTTATCCTTTTACCCTCGATAGTTAAGCCTAACTATCGATGGTAAAGTTTCCACCACCTAAATAATTAAACTCTAGTCCGCTCTATCTTTTTTTTTATCTTTAGTTTATCTAATTCATGTGTGATCCAATGCATGCAAAAACTAAATTTGAACTACTTTATAAACCTCTTGTTAACATATTGTGGCACCTCTCCTTATTATAAAAAGAGAGGAGGAGAGGGTAAATCTAGATGCATAATCAAATGATCATCATCCACGTCTAGAGTCATAGCCTCTTGCATCATCTTTCTATTTTACAAGTGTTCTCCCAATGAACCAAGAAGTGTGATATGGGTTTGAAGTTCTACCATCCATCAACCAATAGCTAAGTACCGTTACTCTACCAAAATTTCTCTAGGCTCCACAAATCACTCAACCCTTCTTTAGATTAATAACCAATAAGCTAAGTATTTATTCTCGATCATTAAGTTACTTTGTTTCTATTTTACAATCAACCCATCCCAAACCTATCTCTCAGAATTTCATTCTATGACTTCATCAAAATAGCGTTTTCTTGACTAGACCCAACCCATAGTAACCAATGATAGTTACCCTAATTGTTGATGGTTTGTCCCAACCTCTGATGGTTATTCCAACCACTGACAGTTACCCTAACCACCGATGATCATTCCAACTATCGATGGTCATTGTGTGATAAAATAATAGTAAGTTATTTTCATCCACCAGACCTTAAACAAATCCAAATTTTTTCCCCTCTACCTAATCACAGAGCCTTAACCTATTTTCTAAACCATAACTTATCTATTTAGCATTAATATTGACCCACTTAGTGTTATAATTAGTTAATTTCATCTATTCTTTTATCAATCACTTCTTGTACTTGATTTAAGTAACTTTTGTTGTTTATGTAATTACTTTATCTTTTATAATTGTTTAAAAGTGTGGATTGATAGCCTCCAAGGAAGATCATGCTTCTTAGATTTAGCTTTCTAGGTAATCCACCCTATCATCTAACTAATCAACCATTTGTTTTAGTGTTTTCTTATCTGTAGGTCATTCCTGCTAATCCAAAGAAGAGTGTCTATAACCATCTGGATCAATGCACACATAGCATATCAAGTTTTTTAACCATACCCTTCTTGACTTTTATTTTTTATTTCTCCAAATAATATAAGTAAAAATTTTATTAAACATTCTCGCACACCTGGTGGGACCCTTGAGTCTTTTCTTGGGTTCATAGTTGTATCTAGGTGTTCTCTTCTTCTTATCTTTCTATTCATATAATGAAATCAAAATTTCATTTTGAGCTTAAAATCAACTACATACATTGGTTCCTTACAAGTTTATCTCACATAGTTTAAATTAAAGAAAATTAATTCAATTTTAGCTTCACTCTTGTCACACACACAATACCAAACCACTTACACTTAATCAATCATCAAATATTGACATAAGGCCCAACCATAATTTCATTGCCTAGTAGTCACCTTTCCAAGCTATCTTAATTATATTTCATCACCAAGGATAAAACCAACTTAGCTCTCTAGTTGAGTATAATGTTTGGCAATCGGTATATCTTAGCTAATCACTCAACATCCTTATCATTGCAATGTGTGAATTGAGGGGGTAGGTCCCAATATCAATCCACATACTAATTTCTAATATAGATCCCATTGAGATCTTAAACACAACCTTAAACCAACCATAGACTTATTTTCTAGTACCCGCTCTACAAGATAATTTGAGTCACATAATTCTTGAAGATTAAGGCATGAGCCACAAGAAAGACTAAAAGAAACCTTAGGATTTAATGTGCTTTATTTTGTGTTTTGTTTCTTTGGATTTTTCTTGTCTTTTCTTTACTTTAAGTTGTGAGATTGTTTTTATCTTCCTCTTTTATTCATCTACATGGTTTTAACTAGGTAACAACTAATAAACTAAGCTAACCAAGACCCACCTCCTAATCATCCATCTTCCTCTTTTCCCTCATCCATGGAGTACATCTCAGATGTAGAGAGTTATCCTCATCCTTCTATGAGTCCTAACATCCCTTGAATAGTTTCCCAAGGTGATGCATATTTTTCCACCTTTATAGATAACAAACCCATAGCCCTACAACATTACCTTAACACCATATCCCACTATACCCATGCTTTGGTGCTGCCTATTGACTAGTCCTATGGCATGCCATCCCACCTTATGGATGACACTTTTGTAGCCACCATCTCCACCTAACCTTTAATCACCCAAGGATCATCCTCTACCAATAACCACATTGATACCACCATTCAAAACCAACCCACTTAACCAAACAACACCCAAATTCCTTCTTCACCAACTAATAACCCTCCTAGTATAAGATCAACCTAACCTTTGGGTGATGGTACTTTCCTTACTATAGGAATACCCTCTGCTAGTGCCACCACCATTCCTCTCATTTTAAACCCACCAACCTCCACTCTATTTCAAATCTTGGTGGTTCCCATACCTTCGACCCTTCAGTACCAAAGTGACCATCTAGCCCTATATACTAACACAACCATACCTCCTACCCAACCTATGTTAATTTATCAACTAGTACCCATTACATAAAACCTGAGCTACATCCCTAACCCACAAAGGTATGTACCTCTACCTTCCACCCAACTGCCTATCTCCACATATTCATATGTGGCATCATCCCAACCACCCATGACCACATACCAATATGTGACAGCTTCTCAACCCCCACTAACTACCCATATGTTGCACCTACCCAAACCCAAAATAAGCTACCTTATAGCTATGAGAATGCACAACCTCAAGCTAACATTGTCAAAATGTTAATGGACAAGATGATTACTTTAGGGTCATCCATTTCTAGAGCTCATAGTATTTTATCATATGACCAAATATGTAATGAACCAATTCAGCCATCCATCCCCATTCGACCATACCCTCCTTAATGGGATATTCTAAAGTTTATAAAGTTTTAGAGTAAGGAGGACCCTTAATACCACCTAATAAAATTTAGGCATTAATGATATATGAATGCCTACACTAATGTTCTCCTTCTTTGTACCTTCCCCATGTCTCTATTAGGTTTGACACTAGATTGGTAAAGTGCTATTACAAAGCAATCCCTCTTTTCTTTTGCCTAGCTAGCTCAGATTTTCTTAAATCACTTTTCCATAAACATCTCTAATAAAGTCTCCATCATTGATCTTTACTCTATTTGGTAATTTAATGATGAATCCATTGCTGAATTTGTGGGCTATTGGAGAAGTCTAATAAAGTAACTATCCTTCTATCTACCCTAATCTAATCTTATTAAACTCTTTGCTCAAGCCTGTGTCAAACACATCTCCTTTAATTTATAGGTCCAAATATTTAGGACCTTTGATGAAGCTTTTATCATGGCATGAAAACTATATAATAGAGCCATTGATGAGGGGAAGTTGAAATTGAGAAACAATAAATCTACCTTCAAATTGAATGTGACTTCTTCTAAATCTAATAAGGGCAACATGAATTCAATTGTCCCTAAGACCACCCCTCCACCCATTGTCAAATAATCTAACTCTTACAACCACAATCAAAACACCAAGAACCCAAACCATAACACCCATAAATAATTTACTCCATTTGAAGAGTCATATGCTTCAGTCTTAGAGAATTTTTTAAAATCCAATATCATATAACTCCCTCTGATCAAACCTTAAAAATAATTTGATTTCTCTCATCTTGTACCTGGTTGATATAAGGAGAATAAATTATGCACCTTCCATTGAGTTATTAGACATGACATTAGTAGGTATAATACCTTCAATAATGTTGTCCAAACCCTTATTGATAAGGGGGAGCTTGTGTTAGATAACCCCAATGCACCTTTGAACTAATTGCTTGACATATTCATAGAACTATTTCCCAACCACGCTCCTTTTACCAATAACAAAAATAAAGTAGAATCATCTCATACCCATAATGCCCATATTATCAATATGGTTTTTGGTGAACTCATTGCTGAGGAAACCATTAACCAAATCACCCCTTCCCCTACTCCACTTATTGACATAGTGGAGACACCAACCTTTCTTTTGATATACACCTAAAAAGAAGAAACCCTTCCCACTTTATCATTTTCCTTAATCATACAATAATCCACTCTTCCTCTATCAATCATGTCTAAGGAAGAAAACATTTTACCTACACCTCCCACTGAATATTTACCTTCCTAGATATTTTAACCTTTTAATCAAGAAAAGGATGAGTTAATTATTCCTTCCCCTCAACCCCTAAATCTATCCTTTGATCCTACTATTTATGGATTCAAACCTGTGAAAAACTTAGAATTCATATCTAATCCTAGCTTGGACCAGGACACCTTTTGGCAATAACTTGGGATCCCATATAAAACTAAGTAGTATCCCTCATTATTAGAATAACCTACCCTTCCCAGTATCAATACACTATCACCACAAGCCAACCATCGAATGATTTTACCCATCAAACCATAATAGCACCACTAGAACCAAACTCACCCAATGTCACCAAATCACCTTCTACCATTCTAACCAAACCTACCAAGAACCTTGGCACATTTATTACCCATAAAATTACTCATCTATCAATATATTTAGACCTAAACCCACTAAACCTAACAAATAAACCCAAAACTAAGCCAACAAAGAAGGAAAGACCACTTAGGAGCCCAAAAATTAGAACTTTGCCTCCGCTCTCCACTTTGCCCTCTATTTTGGGACCTCATCCCTCTACCTTAATTGGTAAGCCAACCATCCTATTCAAAACTTAACCATCATTTTTGGTTACACCATTACTTTTACTTTCATCTATTCCTATTTTCATTGAGCCACCCATGGGCATACCTCCTATCTCCCAACTGGCTATAAACAAACTACTTATCTCCTAAATGTCTACCCTAAAAAATTATAACCCTAAACCCTCAACCTCTCTACCAAAACCCAAACCATCCACCAAGGTCACCCCTTCACCAAAGTTTTTGACCATTAAAACCACTCCTAAAATGGCTTCCACCCTATTATCAAACCTAAGCCCTCCATGACTCTACCACCATTATTTGAGTCTTACTCCACCATCCTACAAATGTTATTACAATAATCTTGATTAACCTTGCCACCTATCAGACCATTTGACCCACACAGCCCTAAACCATCTTGGTATAATGACAAATTATTATGTTCATATAATAAGACACCTAGGCATGACATAAAGAACTATAAATCTCTCCAAGTGTTAACCCATTAGCTATATCACAAGGATGACTTATTATCAGATGATCCCCCTATAAACTTGACATCGATCCAAGAACCAAAAACAATCAACCAAAACCTACCTATCCCTCAACTCTCACCTTAAAATGAATAGGAAAAAACGCAATCACCTAGCCTAACTTTTCCCCCAATCCATATCGTCCATGTGGTCATACAAACACAAGCTCAGCCAAAGGATAAGGGGAAGTCAAAGGTATCCATTCCATGGACATACCCCTCTTCCTTCACCGAACCACCCATCCAACACCAAACACCTTTACCTTCAACCAAACCTAAAGTGTCCATCTTAGGACCCTCTCACTCTAATCCATCTGAATCAATCCAATGAGTAGTTATAAAATAGCTTCACCAAATGCTGATGAAGATGAGTTTATACAAACTAATAAATACCTTAACCCATCATCACCAAGCAATGATATAAGTGTTTCAATCCATAGAGGCTATGCCAAAAAACCCATAACCTCTATCAACCTTTATTAGAGCTCTCTATCTTTCCAACCTTGTCATCTTCAATGATTCTGAAAAACCTTCCATCCATCTGAATCACCTATATCCTCCCCTCTTCATTACCACCTATATCAACTAGACCCACATCAAGAGGGTTATAATTTATGAAGGTTCTATAATCAACACCATCTCCTCCCATGCCTACAACCAATACAAATTACCAAAGAACATCATGTCATAAACCTTTATGGTGCTCTGATCATTCAATGATACCATGGCCAAAACTCTAAGAACTATTGTCTTTCATATTCACCTATGACCTCACACACATTTTGACCTCTTGTATGTAGTGGAAGGAGATTTCCAATACATCTTTTTGGTATGACCTTGGATTCATTCCATGGTTTGTGTGTCATCCACCCTACATCAGTGCATCAAATTTGAAAATGAAAGTCAATTTTTTACCATACAAGATGACTCAAGCCCTTTCACATCATGCAACATGACATACCAACCAAATGACATTCTCCTTCCTCCATCCAACAAGCCTTAACTAGTAAAAGATGTGCCTATATATTATTCTTCCACTGAAACATCTACAAGTTCATCCATTTCTTCTACCCAAATCTCCATGATGGACCCTTTTAAATTAACATTCTAGTATCTTTCATTGGGGGAGTATCACCTTCTGACCCTTGATGCTTTCCCTACTCCTAAAGAGTATGGGAAACTTGACCACCAACCCATTTATGACCCTAATATCAAAACCATTATACCTTTTAAACCCTCAACTTGTCAAGCCAATTTTATCTATGGGGGACTTGATAAACCCCTCTACACTTCTACCACCACTTTTTCACCTCAACCATTCACCTCTTATTTCTCCTACCTAGGTAAACCATAGTTTTCCAAGACATACCTCTATAGGTGTGCTTGGAAGGGATTTGGCCTAGTTCAGTATGAACATGGCTACATGAATTACTTCCAATAAAAACCCAAAAACCTCATGAAAAACATGGCCTTGGTTTCATGCCACCTAAATAGCAAACCAACCCACCTCCTATTACCATCATTGATGATAAAATATCATCCACTCTACCATCTACAACTGAGGATTATGAAATCATCCCCCCTAAAATTTTCTTCATCAACATGATCAACCTCAAACCCCTGACTTATCAAAATGATAGAGCAATTGTAACCATCCCTCTAACCCATCCTAAGATGATACGAGATGACTCTCCTACCATTAATACCATTCAATGTTAAGATGATGATTCTATTCTCACTTATCTTGGTGTACCAAATTCTTCTATGCATAAATCTCTTCTTCTTGAGACTTTGACCATGTTGAATTAATTCACCATAAATATAAACTTGGGCACTTTAAATAACCCTTGCATTGTCAAAATTGGCCAATCAATAAATTATAAGGAGTTTTGGGACTTCCCCTCCTTCCTACAAGACTACAACATAGCATTTGTTTGGTCTTATAGTGACATGTCAGGAATCAACCCCTCTATCACTACCCACAACATAGTCACCAATCGTGATGTTAAGCCCATTAGGTAGAAAATTAGATGAATGCACCCTCGCATAGCCCTTCTCATCAAAGAAGAGCTTCAATGTCTCCTATCTGTCAATTTCATTCAACCTATTAACTATCCTTGATGGGTCTCAAATGTCATGCCTATCACCAAAGCCATAGGAGGACTATGCATTTGTGTAGACTTTCATGAACTCAACCTTGCTTGCCTAAAATATGACTTTCTTTACCAAGCATTGACCAAATAGTTGATCTTACAACTAGCCATGAGATTCTATCTCTTATGGATGAATTCTTAGGTTACAATTAGATCCTAATTTCCCTTAAATATCAACACAAAACTAATTTTATCACCCCATGGGAAACTTTCTGCTATAGGTTCATTCCTTTTGGACTAAAGAACATGGTTGAAACCTACCAATGTGATATGACCTACATATTCCATGACATTATCCATAAAACCATAGAGAACTATGTTGATTACCTTCTTGGGAAATCCAAATATCATAAGGATTGTGTGGTCATCCTTAATATTATCTTTGAATGACTCATACATTATCATGTCTATCTTAACCCCAAAAAGTACATTTTTGGGGTCTTGTCAGGAAATCTCCTTGGCTTCATCATATCCCTTTGGGGAATCAAAATCAATCTAGCCAAAATAAAATCCATCCTAACATGCCTCCTCTTACCCACCTCCATCAACTCTATAGCTTGCAAGGGAAGCTCCAATCCATTCATCACTTTATCTCTCAGCTCTCAAACCGGTGCCAACCCTTCCATCACCTTCTGAAGAAGGATGTATATTTTAAGTGAAATAATGACTATAAAAATGTCTTTAATTTAATTAAAAATTACTTGTCTCCACCTATTCTGACTCCTCCCAAATATGATCAACCTTTCTACCTTTATATCTTCACCACCGACCACTCTTTATGGGCAATGCTTGTTCATCAGGATGAATAGCATAAAGAGAAAGTCATCTACTACATTAGTCATAGGATTGTAGAGTACGAGACTCAATACACCCATACTAAGAATATTTTCCTAGCCTTGGTCTTTATGGCCAACAAAATTTGTCACTACCTTCTCAACCACAAGACTTATATCATAACCAATACTGACCCACTCAAGTATATGCACTCCAAGCCATACCAAAACTAATAAATGGCCAAGTGGCTCATATTCTTAGCTGAGTTTGACCTTGAGTTTATTTATTAGAAGTCAATTAAAGAGTAAGTAATTGTTAACCAATTATCCAATGCACCATTAGTAGACAATCAACCTCCTCCCCTTGATTTCCCTGATGAGTCCATCATAACCCTCTCTCAAGTAGACTTCACCTATCAAGTAACCATGTTATTTGATGGATCAAAGTGTAAACATGGTGGGGGATCTAGCATTATCCTTATCCCCCTTCATAGTGAACATCTTCCTTTATCCTTCAAGATATATTTTCAATGTACTAAAAATATGGCTGAGTACAAAGCCTTAGTAATAGGCCTTTAAACTACGTTAACCTTGGGAATCAAAATGATCAGCATTTTCAGTGACTCTCAACTTGTGGTCAATCAAATAAATGGTTTTTACCAAAGTAAGAATGATGTTTTTCAATAGTAAAAATAATTATTTGATGTACTCTTTAAAACATTTAAAACTATTGCATCCAAACCACCTCATTCTCTATGAACAAGTTCATTGATACGATGGCTTCTTTCGCTTATCACATCCCATTTTCACCCTCTAACTCTAAGTTATATATCATTATCAATAGACTTTATTATCCCTCTTATGTCAAATCAGACTCTCCCACCATCTTTAATGTGGAGGAGACCTAACATAACCTTTGGTATCAATAGACCTTTCACTATCTTAACCTTACCATTCCTTCCAGTCTTTCTATGAATGCTTGAAGAGAATTTATCCAGAGTAACTCATGTTATACCATACTAGGGAGAATTATTTATAAATATGGCTTTGATGGTCTCCTCTTATGTTGCCTATGTAGTCATGAAGCCTCTCATGCTATCAGGGAAATGCATGATGGGATCTGTCAGGAACATTTTAGTAGCCTCATTGTTACTAAACACATCCTTCATCTTGGATATTACTAGCCTACCCTTAACTAAGATTTCTATTATTATGTGAATAATTGTGTCAAATGTCAAAAACATTCCAATCATTTACCTAGCCATGGTCTTTGTGTATCCACAAATTTTTAGCCCTTCCCATAGTGGGGTCTGGACCTTACTAGTGAAATTAACCCCCATTCTTCTCAACGACATCATTATATCACTACAATCAAGTACTTTACTAAATTGGTAGAGGATATTCCTCTTATTTCAACCAAAGTATAAAATATTTTTGACTTTATCAACCATCAGATCATCTATCGTTTTGGTGTTCCTCACAAAATAGTCAACTATAATGGCAAACCTTTCAAAAATAAACAAGTCAAAGGTATTTGTGACATATTTAGTATGAATTTGAATTTATCTTCACCCTATCATCCTCAATAAAATGGATAGATGAAACCCTATAATAAAATTCTCAATAACATGCTAACTAAAATGGTTAATGCATCTAGTTAGGATTGGCACTTACATATCTCCTTCACCTTATGGGCACATCATATTAGTATTCAAACCCTTATGGGTGCTACCCCTTTTTTTCTTATGTTTAGAGTAGAGTTTGTCTTACCTCTCAAATTCCAAATCCCTTCTCTTCACATATCCATGTAAGATATCACTTTTGAAGATGATTTCCATCAAGAACATTTAGCCCAACTTGAACTACTTGATAGGCATCATTTAGCCGTGTTCACCCACCTTTGTGGCTATCAAAACTACATCAAACATTCTTATGACAAACACCTTAAAGTATGAGAATTAAATATCAGAGACCTTATTCTAAAGGAAAATCAACATATCCCTAATATGGAGAAAAGCAAATGGGACAAATTTTTTTTCAATTGGCTTGGACCTTATATCATAATTCACAAGTACGGATTAGGAGCTTATTGGTTATCCTTTCTAGAGGGAAACCTAAAGATTAATCCCTTCAATGCTTCACATATGCATTCTTTCATTTGTTAAAAAACATCAAACTCACCTTTTGTCTAACTTAATCTCATCTCTTACTTTCAAACCACATTCATCTCCCTATTTTGAGGGTAATCGATTAAAACTAAATCATGTGATTATCCATCACAATCATAGCCTAATCTTGAGAAATAGGTACCATGGATCTACCCATGACATGGTTCTCATGGTAATTTCTACCCTTTTTGTAGGATGGATTCCCATGGTCATTATCACCTAAACCTCTTTTACACCTAATCAACCTTCTTTTGCTTTTAGTTTTACCTTCATAAAAGGTGACCCTATAAGCCTATATAAGTAAGTCTATGTCCATATAATCTATATCTAGAAAAAATCAAAAGAAAATCAAAATCATAAGCAAAGGCAAATTTTTAGACTATTCCCTCGAGGGATAGCTACTCAAAAACATATCAAAATTTATTGAAGGTAGACTACTCCCTTGAAGGATAAATACCAAAAACCATTAAACAAAGCATATAAACATAGACCACTCCCTTAAAAGATAAATTGAGTAAAGTATTTGTCAAAGTGTATCAATTTATTTGAAGCTTCTTGCATCGATCAGCTTCCCCAACCCTCCCAAACAACAAAAAAATAGCAAAAAACCCATTATCAAGCATCAAAAAAAGCAAAATAATTTTTAAAGCTACAATCAGCTCTCAAAAGTAAAACAATTTTTAAAGCCACAATTGACTCTCATGAGTAGAATTTATGCATCAATCAGTCTACACCTTATATGATAAAGACTTACTTATACTAACTCTTTGGTAACCTCTAGAAGAGGCATACTAGTCTCACAAGAACCTTACATTTTCAGCCATCTCCCTTTTATTCACTATAAGAAAGGGATTTTGAGCTTACTTGACATTATTTTATCAAGACACCTTTTTAAGCAACTAACAAATGCTAATGCAAAGCATTCAAAGGGCTTATGTTAATTAATCCAATCCAAATTTTGTTTGTATTAGTATTTGGCAAGGAAGAAGCATCATGCATCCTTATTATTCTCTCATAATTATTGATATGTTCACTTAGACATTTTATCTCTTGATTATCTTCTCTTTATCACATCTAGTTCTATTATTTAACTTACTTTATGTTCTTCACTTTTAAAAAAATTACCATAATCATAAGCACATCACATAACGTCATCATCACAATCATCATCAAAATCCATAACATCAACATCATATTAACATCACAACTTCCATGAACAATGAGAAATAAACCATTTTCACCACATATTTAAACCTAAATGAGGAAGTATATACTCATCAAATTTCATAATAAACATCATTATCATATCAATTTCATAAACATGATCATCTCAAACATGAAATTAAATCATCACATCCATATACAACATCATCAATAACCATAATCATACATGTCATAAACATGATCATATTCATCAACAACATCACATTCTCATCATAATCACATGAGGTAACATCAAATCCATAACCAAACATTATCATAGACATGAATAAAGAGACATATCATCACATGCCTAGTTAAGTGAGTCTATATTCACATCATCATGAGCACAACTATAATCAATATAACATCATCAATAATCAACATGAATATCATAACCATGAACCATAATCTATAAAACATTTATGTCTCAAAAATAAACATCATCATGTAATATATATATATATATATATATATATATCAAAATATACATCTCATTGCATCAATTCGTAGGCTGGTATCAAAAATCATATACATAATAAGTATAATATCTCATAAATAAACTAAGAACCTGAGGTACCATTGCCTCCTAGTGCACCATTGCCTCCTAAAGCCTATCTTTTTGTACTTGTCTAGCCACCTACAAATGTAGCCCACTAACTTGGTATTTCTATACCTACACCACCTACAATCCTATCCATGTACTCACCCCATCAGGGCTCATCTAGACAACTCCTAAATACCAAGGCCTCATACTATCATAGTTCCTCCATAGTCATTATGTATCTCTGCATAGGGATAGTACCTATTGGTACCACCACTACTAGTACACCACCCCCTATCTACTAGAGATAATCTCTCTACTACATCATTAAGGCTAGTTAAGATATGTCCTAATCTTTCTCACTTGTAACAATGGTCAACTAACCCTATGATACTTCTAGTGATACATGTGCCGCTACCAAGGATACTTATTTATGGCTAACTTCACTCATGCTTGATCCTCTAAGTAGTCACTGCCTGTATATCTAGGATAACCCTTTATACCTAAGCCTACTAACTAGGTCAACATCCATCACCTACTGATCACTATCATCACCCTCAAAATCAATCACTGTATAGAGTGTATGTTACCATATATGGTATGCCTATGTAACACCTACATCATCCCTATCTATTATCATAAGCAACTCATTATGATCAATAAAATTGTGAACTAGTTATGGCTCAAGCAGTAGGAACTTTGTATCCTCATGTCTATATCTCAGGAATGGACCTAGAATATCTTGAGCTAGATTGAACTATCATTTCATCCTATTAAAAGGAATGAGCTCTATCTCACCATCCTTCCTACCATAGATCTATCATTAGCTCTATAATGCTAGTATCTATCTCTTGTAGTCATCCCACTATGAAAAATTGACATATGGTCTCCAAATCACATCTCTAATGACCAAGGCATCTAGTAAACCTTTAAACCAGTCAATATCATGAACCCCTCTACCTAGTTTTGAGAGGGAAAAAATAGATATTGACTACATAAATCTAACTTGGAAACCCATCTAAGCACACCCCTCCCAAATAGCCCCATCGATCTCAGCACTCAGAAATTCTCATAATCCTAATAATGTAAAATGAAGTCAAAATTGATCTCATACCTCATGTGAGCTTAAAATCCCCATAGATCCCTATAAATCTAAACCAATAGCATAGGTGCCCATGTGACCATTATATGACCTAATAACATCTTAACCAACACCCCCAAAAAAAATAAGGGAACCTTCTACTACTTAAATCAAGCAATCCTCAAAAGTCACTTATCAACCATCGACAGTTGATGGTGATCGCTAATAGTCACTGTGGGTGGTCATCGATGGAACCTCTAAACCCTACCCACCTCAAATAGCCACCTAATGACCATGATAAAAAAAATTACCTCTACTTATTCTAACCTACCCTTACCAATTTCAAAATCAACCTCAAATTAACCATAAAAACTCTAACAAACCCTAAACCTAGGTCAGAACAAAACCAAACCAACTCACCACACTAGATCACTATTCATTTTCTAGAATTAGAACTACTTTATTAATTTACCAAAAATTACCTACCTCATTCTTTGACCTTCACTGAGGAGGAACCCTGGGGACCATAATCTCTTGTCTTCATGCTCTCCCTTGTCTATGTTGTATCTTGATTAGATCAACCCCATAAGCATAACTGGTTAACTCTGCACCCTCACTTGATCAATCACCCTAAATCACCATCATATTTTTCTCACAAAAAACCAAACCACCATAGATAAAATCATCTCAAGTTCAAATTCACAATGACTAAAATAGACCCATGATGGTGATTTTTATCTTTTCCCTTTTAGGGATGACACCTAACCATCGACAATCAAGGTGACTGTCAATGGTCAACCATAATCATTGATGGTCAGGCTTTTGGGTTCTCTCTAAGAAATAACTATTTATATAACTTGTTTTCATTAAAAACCCAATCTAGTACCCACCATAGGAGATTTCCTTCTCTGACAAACATAATCAACCACATCACCTCACCACTATAAATATTTATTGAACCTCTTGTTAACATATTGTTGCACCTCTCCTTCTTTCTTATAAAAAGAGAGAAATAAAGGGTGAATCTAGATCTAGAATCAAGAAATCATCATCCACATCTAGAGCCAAAGCCTCTTGCATCAATATTCTCTTTTACATTCTCCTAGCAAACCAATAAGTATGACAAGGGTTCAAAGTGCTACCATCCATTGGCCAATAGCTAACTGTTACTATACTAAAATTGCTTTAGGCTCCGCCAATCCCTCAACCCTTATTCAGATTGACAATAAGTAACCTAAGTATCTATTTTCAATCATTCAATTACTTTGTTTTTATTTTTTAATCAACCTAGCCCAAACCCATCTCTCAAAATTCTATTCTATGACCTCATCAAAATAATCTTTTCTTGACTATACCCAACCCATAATGACCACCAATGGTCACCCTAACCACTGATGGTCTATCCCAACCACTGATCATTACTCCAACCATCCACAGTTATCCTAACTGTAGATGGTCACCTCAACCACTAATGATCACTGTGTGATAAAATAATATTAAATTATTTTCACCCACCAAATCTTAAAAAAATCCAACTTTCTTTTCCTCTACCTAATCATAGAGATTTAACCTATTTTTTGAACCGTGTCTAACCTTTTTAATATTAATATTGACCCACTTAGTGTTATAATCTATCAATTTAATCTATTCTTTTATCAAGCATTTTTTGTACTTAATTTTAATACCTTCTATTATTTAAGTACTTTATCTTTTGCTTTTAGAACTTGATTGTTTGAAAGTGTGGATTGACAGCCTTTAAAGAAGCTCATGCTTCTTAGATCTATCTTGCTAGGCAATCCACCCTACTATCTAACTAATCAACTAATTGCTTTAGTGTTTTTTTTATCTACAAGTCATTATTCCCAAATTAAAGAGGAGTATCTATAACCATCTATATCAATTCACACACAACATATCAATTTTTTTAACCATACCCTTCTCAATTTTCTTTTCTATTTACTCCAAAGAACATAAGAAAAATTTCTCTAAAATAGTTCTAGCCATTTCTATGATGGTGTGGTTTTTTATTTTAGTAATACCATTTTGCTAAGGAGAATAAGGAATTTTTAGTTAGATTTGAATACCACAATTAAAGAAAAAAGAATAAAACTCTTTATTAACATATTCATCATCATTATCAATTTTTAATCTCTTAATATAAAAATTAGACTCATTTTCAACACTAGATTTAAATTCTTTCAATTTAGATAACACATTAGATTTCTTTTTTATGAAAAAAACAAATTATTCTAGTGTAATCATCAATAAAAAATAATAGAATATAAAGAACTATTAAGATATACAACATCAATAGGTTTGACAACATCACTATGAATCAATTCTAAAAGATGTGAGGAAATTGCATCATGATTCTTATGAAAGGGGTTAGTATATTTCTTACCACGTAAGCAACCCTCACAAATTTTATAATGAGATGGGATATAAATAATTCTAATAATAAGATTATTTGTAGATATATCATGTAAAATTATAAAATTAACATGTTCTAATCTTTTATGCCATAACTGAGATTCATTCTTATTATGCAATAAAATAAAATATATAGAAAGAAAAAATATATATAAACCATTCTTTTGAACACCTTCAAAAATCAACAAACCATAATGAGTTATAATGGACCAACTATATTTAAATAATTTTATAATTAAATTATCATTTTTAAGTTGATAATAAGATAGAAAATTCTTTTTAAGCTTAGGTACATAAAAAACATCATTTATAATAACATTTGAAACCATTGTTTTTCCCTATTTAGTTCTAAAAAAGAATTATCTCTTGAGAAAATTCTTTTAGAGATATCTCTAGAATCACAAAAAATATCATATAAGCATGTTATATGATGCAATACACCACTATCTAAAATCCATTTATTTTCATTTGAAGCAAATAAATTAGCATATAAAGTAATAACATTTGATTCCTAATTATTTTTCTTATTAGGGTTTTGATTATTCTACTTATTTTGATTAGATTTCTTGATTTTATTATTTTTATATGTTTGATTATTATTTTTAACCTTATTTTTATAATAGGTTTCCCTTCTATGACTAAATTTACCACACAAATTGATTTTTCTTATCAAACTTAGGTGTATGATTTTTATTACCAAATTTTTTATTCTTGTATTTGCCCTTAACATAATTAGGGTTAGATTTCTAGTTTTTAGTGTTATTAAAAATATTATTAAGAGTAACAATTTCCTAAATAGAATTCTCTTTAGAATGAAAATTGGTTATCACTTATTCTTTTTAAATTAGGAAAGTAGATAAGGTGGAAAGGTTAGGGATATATTGCTCAGTTTGATACTTAGAATTCAAAATTGAAATAAAATTTCTAAAAAATTTATGAATATTTAACTGAATGATAAAATAAATCAACTGATCTTGAATCAGATTATTTTTACATCCATCTAACTTAGCTTTACTATTTTTAATTTTTGTAAGAAAATTAATAAATTTTTCATCACCCTTCATAGGTGTAATTAGCAATTCAAGGATAAACTTAATAATCTTTAAGAGATGAGTTCCCTCATGCATATATTCAAGGATTTTATAAGAATAGGTAGGAGACTCCTAATTACCAATGTGGAGAAGGAATTAATCTTTAACACTCCAGAAGATAATGGACATATTTTCCTATGATTTTTATTGAAATGCATCACTAAGCTCAGAGGTCACATGTCATTTAGAAGGAGGTTTCTCAATCCTAATGACAACATTATATAAATTTTAGGCCATAAATTTGGATTTAAAATAATTTTTTCATATATTATAGTTATTTTCATTAATCATTTAAGATTCATCTAAGTAAAAATGGGGCAAAGCCATAGCTTCCCTTTAAATAAGACAGTAAACAAATACTTAAAAAGAAACTATTTTAAATGAATTTTGAACTATTTTTAAAATAAAATGAATTACACATGCAAATATACTTAATTACACAATTGAGATGCTAAACAATGTAAAAAAATGAATTAAAGTTGTACTAATATAGGTGTCAAAAGAGTCACTTTCAAAAATGACCACTTAAAACACTATTATTAAAAAAAGTGTAAACATTTTAATATAAAGCTTAAAAATAAAATATGGATCATGTGGATGTGTTTGGAATATGCCAAAACATAGAGATCGACTAGTTACATGACTATGTTTACCAAAACATTCACTAGGTTGAAAATCGAAAAAAAATGACAGGTTAACTAGTGTTTTGAATGCATGAAACATGGCATGCAAACCAATAATAAAATTCAAATTTATTTAATTTGAAGTTAATTTGAAATTTTCAAAAAATAAATAAAATAAGTTTAGGGGATATTTGAACACAAGACCTCCCTTGTGACAAGCTTTTAACAAAAAGAAAGCTACCAACCTTTCTAAGAGTTTACTTGAGATTTTACATGCACTGATTTAAATTTATATATTGTTATCTAATTTTTCATAAATAAAAAAATATATAAATAAATATATTATGTTCATGTAAATAACATAAGTGAGAAAAATAAATAAAAATAACTTTTTAGTAATTCTTTCTTTTTCTAAGGTGGGACCCAGGTTTGAAAAAAAGAAATCAATAAATAGTTTCTTTTTTAAATACTTTTCCAAAGATATATGAATTTAAAAACATACTTGTAGATTAAAAATGGATTCCTTATATAATTTCAATAGCTCAGATCTCCTTGTACAGGTCTCATATTTACTTAAAAATTTAGCAACTCTCCTTTTTTTGTTTGATAAACACAATTGAACCCTCAAAATGAATTTTTTGATGAAAAATTCAATATTTTTAATTGCCCAAGCTGAAGTATGACACCCCTGTAAATGATTGGGAGAGCCCATAAACTTGTACAGGCACCCAAAAATCTTGAAATTTATGGTAACCTTATAGAATTTTTTTAACAATGAAGGAATTTAAAAAATTGAATTTTGACTAAAAAATAATTTGTATGAGTTTTTTTTAGGCTGGTTATGGTGCCTCAGGCTCAAATAAATAAAATTTGTGTTTGATAAAGATTTAAATATTCAAACAAAAAAATCTTTCCAATCACCCTACAACTCATATGGACCAGTTAGGACTCGAACCTAAGACCTTCCATTAACTGCTAGAGTGCTCTACCAACTAAACTACTTGCCCCTTTGTGGCCAGCCCATCATCGGTCTAGGTGTGGATTATTTAAAACACCCCAATTAAGCCATACTATATGTGTTTGGGGAACTTATCCTGGCTCTGATACCACATGTTGAGATATAGCTCATATGGATCTGCTAGGACTTGAACTTAGGACATTTCATTTGATGCTAGAGTGCTCTACCAATTGAGCTATTGACCCCTCTATGGCTAGTCCATCATCGGTCCAGGTGTGACTTATTTCTAATATAACCTATATAATTTTGTTTTAAAACTACCATATCTGACATATTTTGACATGTAAGATGTTAGAGTACACTTTGACACATCTATTTTTTTGTGAAAATTGTAAAATTTCATTAAATGACACAAAAGATGGCGTAAAATGACATAATACCAACTTAGACAAATATTACCAAGGTAAAACATCTTATGTGACTTCACTAATGACCATGTGACTATTTTATGACTTAGGAGACCTTACGAAAGTTTGAACTTGTAAGGGGGTTGACTTAATTTGAATTATGGGTAAAATTAGTCAATAGTTAGCATTTACCTTTGATAAATTTTTGGATTATAAGTCTCACCAGGTATGCTAAAATTTTTATCAATCAAATATACACTCAAAATAGGTCTATTCTAGCCTCCTTTAATTTGATGTAACATGGAAACATCTCTCAAGTTGTGGGTGACCTATGGGAGATATGAGTCTCTAGATTGAAGGGATAGTTCCCTTGCACCACACCTATAACTAACCACTAATCTACTTAATGTGAAATAAAAGGGATATAATAGATTAACACTAATCTAATAGAGTTGATTCACCAATATTACCTCCACAATACTACCATGAACTTTCACTATGAAAGGAAATTTACAAAATTGATTTCAACACCCAAGGTTCCTCTAACAAAAATGTTTCAACATGAAGGTAAGGTGCCATGAATTTCTCAAGGTAGATGAATAAAAGGTTTGATTATAGAAACTAGTACTCTTTCTTACACTTAAATACATATAAAAACAACTAACTACACTTTATGTGAGCTATTAGAAGGCAGATTACTTGTACAAAGCATGAGAGAGCGAGATGAACACAAGGAGAGATAACTATAACTTGCCATTCAACCATTAACTAATTCACACACTTAGACAATAATTTGAGAATTAAAACTAGATTAAATATTTTATTCAAAGGAAAAATCAATATTCAAACTATTAGATATTTTTCATACTAAATGGATATAGTTTACAAATCCAAAAGTGGTTGTGTATATAGAGAATTACGAAGAGAGAGAGAGAGAGAGAGAGAGGCATGGGAGAATGTGAGAGTTAAAATAAGGAGGATTTATTAAACATTCAAAAAAAATTTCTAGATCCATGCGTCTCTCTTCTAAATATACTTCATTCTCTAAGTGGCATAGGAGTTAGAACTTGGCTTGACACCTTGATCATCTTCTTAAAAACTTCCCTTCCTTACATAAGAAGACTAATAAATAGACTTATAAATCATCAATTCACCATGAATTAATTCATACCTTATCATTTTCCACCTTACCATGCATTATAAAACTCATATGATCTAACATTTCATCATTCATATGCATGTGTCTTGAAATTCCTCATTTCTCACGCCTAGCTTGGTCCAAGTGGATCAAAACTTGAGTTCATATTCTCCAAGGAACTCTATCTCCATATATGGTCTTTAAATATATTATTATACTTTCAAAAATCCATTTTGGTTTCTAGATCAACTCCCAAGACTCCATTTTGTTCTTCAATCTCTCATTAGGCCTACTTTCTTTATAACCCTAAAAACCTATCAACCTCCTCGTGTAGAGGAATTTACTAAGGATATTTATAAAATCACATATTTGAGGACCAAATATTCCATTATATCTTTATGTCAAAGTTAATGTCCTGAATCTAAGTGGAAGTGCCTTTTTCTACCTTTCTCTCTCCTCAATTAGGCCTCCTTGCCTAGAACCCTATTTTTCTAATCCAAACCTCTCCCACACATGTGAAATCACTCAAAATAATTTTATTAACATTACTTGTACTATCACCAACCTCAATTTAAAACTTTAGGCCCTAAGACCTTATCAAAGTATGAGGAGCATGAAATGGCTTTACAACTTAGTCTCTTTTTAGTCTTATTTGAGACTGCCTTGGAAACTGAGCCTTGTTTGATCACTTCCAAGATATGTTGTGCATAATTTTTGGATTTAAATTATGAAATAAATATTTATATATCTCCTCTAATGTTTTTCAAGTGTTCATCTATCTAAAACCCTTGTAAAACACCAAAAACTATGCAAAATAGTGCATTTATTATAGCCTATACAACTACAAGTATAGACAAAGTAATCATGGATAATTAAGTTAGAGTTATCAAAAACATTAAGGAGGCTTCATATCCAAATTAGGTCATTACATGTGCTTTATAAGTCCATTTCTCTTGACTGGTCACTACTAGGGTTTTAGGAGGGTTTAGAGTGGCTTAGATTCTTAGAGATTTTTCATAAAGAAAAAAGCCTCTTTTTCTCTCCTAATGCGACAATATTTTATTTTTGGGATACCTCCATCACCTATAATACCTTTGGGTCCCCTTAAAAACCTCATGAAAGTTGTGAGTATGATAAGTTGACTCTCAGGTTGCAAGTAAGCCATTGGAGATGGGGTTTAAGCTCTTAGCCTTTGTTCATGAAGGTAAGAGACTTAATCAAATAAATGATTCCAAATTAATGAATTATGTGGACCTTTATACCTCCTATGAAATCCAT
Source organism: Torreya grandis (assembly GCA_037957365.1). Classification (NCBI taxonomy): domain Eukaryota; kingdom Viridiplantae; phylum Streptophyta; class Pinopsida; order Cupressales; family Taxaceae; genus Torreya; species Torreya grandis. The sequence continues at coordinate 691,067 of JARHVA010002302.1, read as the reverse complement.
TTATCTCTATGCATTAGGTTTAGGTTACGTAGGTGAGATAAAATTGCCTTTTGGATGACATTTCTACATGAAGAGAGATCAAGGTGGTCTTAAGGACAAAATTGGCACTTTTATTTTTTACCCTATTTGTGATGATTCTTTAAGGTCTTATATATCATTATGCACCTTCAAATTCCCTTATGTCTTCACTTTATCCCTAATAAGTCACTTGTCTCATGACTATACCTATGAAATTATGTGTGGTTTTAAGCTCATTAGGCCTAGATAAGGTTTTGACCTTCTTCACCCTTGTTATTAGGTATAAATATATAGATGATATCTTTATGGCACTAGGAAACCATTTTTAATGGCTTTCATTTCCTCATACTTCCTCTCTTTACTTTGGACAAGTGATCTTTACTCAATCCATCAAGCAAACATTTAACTTATACTAGTTTATGTATGCAAGGTGTAAATCCCTATTTGACCAATCTCTTTAGTCAATCATTCATATCTCTTTGATCTTCAAATGGCCTCTTCAACATATATCACTTTATCTAAGATTCTTTCTCACTAATTTCTCTTTAGATCTGCCTATGTGTGAGTTAGGATATGTATAGCCTAGACATGGTTTTTATGTTTGCTTCACTTATGTCATCATGAACCATATTTAAATGGTATTCATTCCCTCAACCTTTTCACATACCTTTACCCTTATTTAATCAAGTAAAAACTTTCATAAAAGTAGGTAGACCTATAGATGCTCTTGTTGACTATATATGTAGGGTTTTGAACTCTATTTTGACAAATCTCATTTGTCATTTAGTCATGTTTACTTTGATATTTAGATGACCTTATGACTTGTCTGATCACTAAAGATAGATCTCAATTCTCCTCATATACATTTTGCTCTTTACTTAGGCTTGAAAATAGCTTATTCTTGATCATAACCTATAGGTGTTTATTAGGAGATGTTTGAGTGCATTTATGGGTTTTAGGACTCCATTTCTATTCTTTGAAACCTCAATGACTTGTTACATTTTTTAAAATATATAACCCTTTCAAAATTCACTCTCAAATAACTATGACCTCATAACCTACAATGTTTAAGACTACCTTCTCAAAGTGGTTGTAGGTGTCCATTAGGAAAAGTTTGAGCATAAATTTTGGAAGTTAATATTGAACTCTATCATGACACTTTGAGAAGGTTACAACTTCAAATGAGTTTATTTTACTATACTTACATATTACATAATATTTTATGTCATTTCACAACTTTTGCCTTTGTCTTCAAACTTAGACTTGTGCCTGAGTGATTAGGCTTGCGAACTTAGTCACACTAACCATCTCCTAACCTGTAGATGTTTTAGGTGTTTCTAATGGTTTGTGTCCTCTCCTATTATATATTCATGTTTCCAACCTACTTTGACCTTCTTTGAAAAGTGGTTTTAGTCCAAAATTAGGACATATAGGTCTAAGGCCTGTAGGTCTTCATTTTGCTTGTATGAGCTACAAAGATAACTTTTTGAACCTTTAGAGACTTTTTTTTTGTAAAAATTAATATTATTGTGTAACACCTCTCAATATCTTATACACCTTATTTCCAAACATCATGTCATCTTCAACTTATCTCTTTGGTCTATATAAACCTATACATATAGTTAGCTCATGGCTTTGTATGAAAGTGTGTATAGTGGTTAGGGTTATTCATCACTCTTACCTTATTAGTGATCTTCAAATGATTAATTTATATTTTAATGAGTATTAAAGAGTTTAAGGTATATCTCAATGTTTTCAAAACACCTCCAACATAGATTTAGACTCATGAATGTCTACTTGTGGGCTTACAGGCTTATGTTTGACTAGAACACACTTCAAAATTATTTGAAAGTATAATTTGATCACATCTCTCAAAAAATTGAACTTAAAACCTTTTAAAATTACCCTCCCATGCTTAATTAGTCACTTATTGCCACTCAAGGCCAACATTTATGTTCAAACCTGTAGAGAGCCATTTATGCACAAACCATGCTTTTTAAAGAGCAAGACATAGTGCCTCTTGAAGGACTATTTTTAGACAGATACTTCTCAAAATATAACACATGAATTATGGAATATTTAGGATTTTTTTATGATCAATGAAGTACTAGAAACCTTTAAAAGTGATAAACATCTCAAACAACCAAAACTTTTAATAGGAGTTATTGAAACACCCTGTATATTGAGACACTTTTCCTATTATTGAAGAAACTTCATGAAGATTAATTAGTTAATTAAAATATCATTAAATATATATATTTTACCTATTAAAACATCCCTCAAAACCTTTCTTCTCCATCTAATTCTTAAGTTGATAAACAAAATCAAAATCATACCATACTTAGATAGACAAGGCATAGTGACGCATTATCACTCTTAGAAATTATTCATAAAATAGGGGCCATGAATATGAAAAAAAATGACACTAATTTCAATCTTATTAGTATCCCTAATAATTTTTAAGATTTTAGCTCCCAACTCTCTCTCTCTCTCTCGCTTGGCCATACCATCCACTTAAATTTTGCCTTTCTGAGCTTATAAAGGAAGCGATAGAGGAGAGAGAATGTTTGAATCATCTATATGACCTAAAACTTGATCCAAATACTTAAATTGATTTTAAGATGCCTAAGGAACACTCTAAAGTCATTTTCAACTAAAAAATGATCTTATAAGGCCATATAATTGCCTAAAAGTTCTTGTAAAGTAGAATTTTGCTAATTTTAGGTGTTAAACCTGTAAGTTTTTCAATCTATGACCATCCTTAAAAATTATATGATATCAGGTACATTGGGTAACCTTATGTAAATGTTTTATTTTGAATATGGTATGTGCTAATCCTCCAAATAGGCCAAAAGATGACTAAAATGACAATTTAGCACATAAGGACATAATATAATGTTAACACGTGATAATATGACCTTCAATACACATTAAAAACTTTTTAAAATGACTCTAAACCAAGTCAAAAAATTTACCACACTTGATAACATGAAGACCTCATAAATGACCCCTAGGACTAGATAAGTACACATGAGATCAAACTTTGAAGTAAGCTAATAAATGACTAATGTGACCCTATGAAGACTATTTAGAACCATTTAATACCTTGACAAGACCACATACAAGTTTTGATAGCCCCATAAAAAAATTTAATTTAGAGGGGTTGACCCATTTTGACTTTGGGTTAAAATTTGGTCAATAATAACAAGTGATGGGAAAAGATATGGGTAAACTTACCCTTAAAGTTAAGTATCTCATTACCTAAAGATATATGTCCAACCAATGCCTTAGAATATTAGTTCTGGGATATCCCTTATTTTTAGTTTCAAAGGCCGAGTCTATTTTAAATAAAGTTTGCATCAACTCTTATTTTATCCTTTTATCCTTGAAGGCCTTGATTCCCTCACAATACATACCTATGGCTTCCCTAACTAGCTCCTCTGTGATGTCAACGTTAGTGCCATTGAACATGATTTGCCTCTGCCTCCACCCCATGTCAAATTCCTTTATAAGAATTTCATCATGGCCTTTTATGTGAAGCATGAATTCTTTGAGCCCCCCTTTTTTGAGCTTCTTCTAGACCTCATGATTCATTTAGATCTCAACATAAGAGATTGGCTCACACATGTCTCTATCACCTCCCATGGCTTTACTACTCTTCATGATTGGGTAGTGTAATCTATAGAGTGTAGAATGTGTTCAAGTTATTAATTCATCATTAGATAATAAATGAGTGATATTAAATTACTTGTAGTTAATTTTAATATGATTATTTACCGTAGGTAGATTGGTAGGTTAGTGAATCTTAAAACTCTTTATATTTTAGTAATTTTAACTTTCGATTTATATTTGGAAGATTATATTGTTTTTTAGTTTTACTATTCCTATTTTATATGAACTATTATCAGCTTATATTTGCATATAAATAAAGCTCTGCTAATGTATTTTTTTATCAGATTAAATATAATTTTATTCTTTTATATTATCTGGTATCAGAGCTTTAGAAAAAATCTCTAAACCCATGTTTGTGGAGAAGCCCAAGCTCTCCCAAAAAAATTAAAGTTTTATTATGTGAGGAGAAGCCCATACACTCCCACACCAGTGCTAGAAGCTAGAAAAAAGAAGCAGTAAGATTTTTCTTAAAAATAAATCTGAGTTGACTTCATGAGGTTTTCTAACATAGAGATTTGCACGAGCTTTGGAGAAAGCTGTTCATTCAAAAAAGTATCAGTCTTAGCATTTAAAAAAAATCAAATCCTAGAGCATTAGAAACTAGGTGTCTTAATCTAGAAAAAGTGTTGAAGCAACAATTTGATCTATTCAAAATTATTTTACCAACACACCCAACATAGAAGCTCAAGGAGAGAATATTGGTGTTGGAAACAAGGCATTAAAATATTGTTGAGTTTAAAGTATTGTCATTTTATAAGGTTGGAATTTATTTTCTTTAAGTTTATAAATTAAATATGCATTTAAATGTCTTTAGATCCAATCCTTAGCATCATGTACCTTTAAAATTTTAAAACTATTAGTTAAAACCTCAAACCCGCCTTTTATTTTTTTAAACCACCCTTTTTAAATCTCAAAACTACCATTTAAAATAATCCTTTGCTGCAATTTTATTCAAAAACCACTTTTTTCAAAATCTGTGGTATTAGGTGGGAGGGTGGTTTAAGGCTGAAATCAGAATATTAAGCCTTCATATATATTTTTTTGCTTTTATGTTTATGTAATGATGTATAGGTGAGTTGGTGAAGTTTCATTTTAGTAAAGTGGAGGTGAGAGTTTGTTTTTGTGCAGACCTCTAACTTTTTCTATTTCACTAAATTTAGTTATAACTAACTAAATTAGTGACAAATGTACTAAAAAATAAAAAAAGGGAAAAGCAAAGTTTTAAAAAAAATTCTGAAAAAGAGGCCAAAGAGCTCAAAACAAAAAATAATTGAATTTGTCATTTTTAAAAAGAATCATATATTTCTTTTGTAAAATATTGTAATTGTATTGCATATTTCACAAAATCATGAGTTTTTCAAACTCAATGTAGTGTTTAATCATAGTTATACCTCTAACTCATGTTTACAGGTATTACCATCATGCTTGAGTTACTACATACACAACTAACATAGTTACAATAATGATGTTTGGGCATCATCCTTTTAAATGACTAGGGAGAAATAAGGCATATTAACTCATAGCCTTCCCTTCATCTACCATTCATTTCAATCAAAGGGCATAAATATTAACTGGTGGTATTTCCAAGTATATAGTGAAGGTATGTGCACGTATGCAAAAATTCATATAAACAAGTACTGGTGATTGGATGAACCCTTTTTAGTACTATCTAAGTACCACATACTAGACTCTTTCATGTGCATTTATGCTTCTTTCATGTACCATCAGGTATACATAAAGGGAGAACTTCTTCCATATACTGACAGGTATAAGGGAAGGGTGCATATAAAAAAAGTCATATATATCAGACTGATAATATATATATATAAAGGGAGACCTATATACCTGGAGTGATAAGGAACCAATCCATTACCCATAGTCTTGACAATGGTTGCATAGGCTCCAAAATTTGTTATGCTAGATTCACAGTTACTCAAAGGTGATAACTACTCTACCTAGAATACAAATCTTAGAACTCAACTAGAGTTTGAATAAATTTGGTCTGTAGTAGATGGATCATATACCTGACATGCCATAGACATTGATCAGCAACATAAATTTTATGAATTCAATCAAAAGGCTAAGTTGATTATCATGTTCAAAGTATCAGATGAAGTTCAACCACACATCCATGAAGCTAAAATATCTAAGGAAGCTTGGGATAAGCTCTAAACTATATATGAAGCTAAAAATGAGAGCACTATTCTACATTTACAAATTCAACTCCACTCTCTCAAATTGATTTCATGAGAAATAATGGAGACCTTTTTAAGATGTGTTACAACACTGAGGGCATCACTTCAATCTTTGGGTGAGACAGTTTTAGATGACTCTCTTATACCTATTGTCTTGAGAGCACTACCACCCTCATACAAGATTTTTGTGACCACTTTGAATGTCATAGAAAAGAAACCAAGTTTTAAAAAATTAGTAAATATGTTGCAATAGGAAGATGATTTCAACACTCATGACAAACAAGAACATGTACTATCTTCTCATCAACAAAAAGAAAAGAAACCAGTCAAATCTTCATCAAGCCTAATTTAAATTAGAATTCACCAAGAGGAAAGTCACAAAAACAATGTCTCATTTATGGTCATCAGGGACATGACCTAAAATATTGTTAGTACAATACCTTTAGAAAAAGATCTTCTAGTGGTCATAAATTCACTAACCAACAATCATCCCCTAGCTCATTCAATAAGCTACAAGGATTAAAAAAAAGGTGGACTTGGTAGAAGAAATCAAATCAACAAGGTAATATTGTCGAACAAGAAAAACCTGATGAAGAACATGACTACCTATACTCTACAAATACTCATGATGTATGCACATCACAAAGTGGCATATGGTATGTTGACTCAGGTGTAACCCAACACATCACAAGTAGAAAACATTAGTTTTTCACTTTGAAGGACACACCCAATAAAAATCATGTTTATTTAGGTGATGATTCCTTATACAATGTGCAAGGAGTTGGAAACATTGCCTTACCATGATGCACGCAAATATGTAAAATCATAGATGTTCTCTATGTACCTAGCTTAATGAAAAACTTGTTATCGGTTAGTTAACTCTTAGACCACAATTTGAAGATTGACTTTGACTATAAAGGTGGAACCAAATTGTGTTTAATCAGAGACAAATATAGAAACTCTAAAATTATTGCATGAGCATATAATGTGAACTATATGTTTCAACTTGATTTCATTTAGAAAAATAATCAAGCACTCAAGTCAAAAGACACAAACTCGGCACAACTATGGCATAGGAGATTTGGCCACATCAGTTTTTAGTATCTCAACACACTCCATCATAAAAACATGGTAAGAGGCTTACCACCTCTTAAAAATGGTACAAGCAAATGTTCTAATTACTTAATAGGAAAATAGCATTGAATTCCATTTCAAAAAAATACCTATAAATCCAATGGTAAACTTGATCTGGTTCACACAGATCTATGTAGACCAATGACACCTAGCCATGTTGGATTTAAGTATTTTATGATTTTTATTGATGATTGTTCTAGAAAATTATGGATCTAATATCTAAAAATAAAGGATTAAGATTTTTAACTTTCAAAAATTTCAAAGTGACTATTGAAAATGAATCTGGTCAACACATCAAGACCCTCCACATAGTTCATGAGGGGGAATTCACCAGTAATGAGTTTAAACATTTTTTACAAGCAAATGGTATTCATCATTAAATGGCACCTCTATATACACCATAAAAAAATGCAATTATTGAATGGCAAAATCATACTATTGTAAAAATGGTGTGATGTATGATACATGACTCAGGCTTGACAAAATAATTTTGGGTAGAAGCTACCAAAACTATCATATATCTACTCAATAGAGTACCCACTATAGCTCTTGATGGAGTAACTCCACATGAAGCCTAGATAGGAAAAAGACATCTATAGTACATCTTTATGTTTTTTGATATCAAGAAAGTATGCACATTCCCAAAGTAGAACATACTAAGCTTGATATGAAAGCCAAAAAATATGTGTTCTTAGGGTACAAGGAAGAAGAACATGCTTATAGACTCATGGATCAAAAAAGCAAACAAATTTACACCATCAGGGATGTTGAATTTTTTGAAAAGAAAGAAGTAAAATTTCCTTCTACAAGTTCACCTGATAAAAAAATCAGACCCATAGAAAAGATAGAAGATGGTGATCTCCTAGATGAATATAATAATGGTGATGGGAATAATGGTGCAGCTTGACCACCCACAATAACTACTCAATGTATGCCTAAATTGTACATAAATACTCTCAGAGATGTAAAATTGGATGGTGTTCCAAACATATCCACTACTGGACCTAGGACTCATATTATGGCTTGTGGTGAGGTCAATTTGGTCTTAATGAGTACATTTGTTGAATCTATTGAGCCTTCTACAGTTCAAGAAGCCCTACAATTGAAACCTTGGAAAGATGCCATGGATGTAGTATATAATTCATTGATGAAAAATAAAATATAGTAGCTTATAGATCTTCTACCAGGGAATAAGCTAATCAGATGCAAATGGATCTTCAAGATGAAGTAAAAAATAGATGGTAGTCTCGATAAGCATAAGGCAAGACTGGTTTTGAAAGGGCATACTCAAAAATAAGGAATTTACTATGAGGAGAAATTTCCTCCCATAGCAAAGATTAAAATAATTAGGATGATTTTTGCTCTAGCTACATAGTCTAGCTGGAAATTCCATCAAATGGATGTGAAAAGTGTCTTCCTTAATGGGGACTTATAGGAATAAGTCTACATGACTCAACCAAAATTTTTTATCAAATTGAGTAAAAAAGATAAAGTTTGTAGACTTGTCAAATCATTATGTAGTCTTAAATAGGCTCCTAGGGCATGGTATATCAAGATTGATGAGCATCTCTTGAAACATGGATTTGAAAGGAATCCATATGATCTAAATCTCTACCTCAAACTATAAGTGGGGAGATTGTAACTTTAGTTATATATGTTGATGATCTACTCATCACTGTAAGTTTAGTGAAGATGATTGAATCAACAAAGAGAGATACAAATTGATCATTTGACATGATAGATCTCAGCCTTCTACATTATTATCTTACTTTAGATTTTTGGTAGAGATAAAATCACATTTTTGTATCTCATCTCAAATATGTCAAGACAACACTCAAGAAATTTCAAATGATGGATAGTAAACCTTTTTCGACACCTATGGAGAAAGCTTTAGTTGTCTCAAGTAGATCCATCACCATAGGAAAATGCAACTCTATATCAACAGTTGATAGGGATTTTCATTTAATTGACTTATACTAGGATAGACATTAGTTATGTTGTAAGTTATCGCTCAAGGTTCATGAAAGAGCCTAAGATTAATCACTGGAAAGTAGCAAAGTGAGTATTGAGATACATCACAGGAATTATGGATTTTGGCCTAGAATACAAGAAGAATGATAACATTTTCTTAACAGGATATTTGAACTCAGAGCATGTAGGGAATATTGATGATAATAAATCCACTTTAAGATTTGTATTCTTCTTAGGATCTAGACCAATATCATGGGGGAGTAAGAAGCAAAATTGTGTTTCAAGGTCCTCCACATAATAATAATATCATGCCATATGAGGAGCTATCTATGAAGTGATTTGGCTCAAATGTATACTTGAAAGATTTTGATTACTACAAGATCAACCAATAATTATTCATGTAGATAATGAAGGAGTAGTGAAGCTTGTTCACAATATAATGTTTCAGGAATTCACTAAACACATTGAGGTTTAAGTTCATTTCATCTATGAAAATGTTCATAACAACAACATCTAGCTCTAGTATTGCCCAACAGATCAACAACATGCAGATGTTTTTACCAAAGCATTTGCATAGAAAAAATTTAAGGCATTCAGATAATTTCCCTCTTGTTCACTTGAGATAATGCTAAATTAAGAGTACTTGTAGTTAATTTTAATGTGATTATTTACCATAGGTATATTGGTAGGTTAGTAAATATTGAAAATATTTATATTTTAATAATTGTAACTCCTGATTTATATTTAGGAGATTATATTGTTTTTTAGTTTTACCATTCCTATTTTATAGGAACTATTATGAGATTATATTTTCATATAAATAAAGCTTTGTTAATGTATTTGTTTTGATCAAAATAAATAGAATTTTAGGGTTGAACTACTATAATTTTGATTTATCCAACTATTATAATTGTAGTGTTTTTCAAGATGATGTCTACTATCCTAAAATTTGAAATGAGTTTCACCATCATGAAACTTGGTGTGGGTTGAGCTTGGCTTAGATGTGATATCCATTCACACTTTTGATCTTGACTCTTCACTAATTAGGGGAGTTTTGTAAATCATAATTAATCAAGAGGGTGATAAGGGGGGATGTTGGTGGGTCCAGTCCACATGATGAGATTGGGGCTAGTGATGCCAATGTTTTTTAGACCGTTTTATATGGCATTACCCTCCTAATATATGTGGGTAAAATAAAAATCACTAGTAGATCAAAGGAGGCTAGTGGCATTACCAATGAGGTGGATAATGGTATGGGAAGGGTTTTCTTTGCCCAAAAGGTAATTAAGGATGTTTAGTGAATCCCCTTCAATTTCTAACTTGGTGATGTTAAGTTAGACTTTTAACTTGATGCCCCAAAGATCATCTTTGTCCTCGGCCATGTGGTTTATTTATATCCTTAATGGTCCCACATAGGTATTTATTATCACTAGAGACTCATCTCTAATAACTCCACCATCCCCACACTTCCTGAATTTCCCTTGGATGCTCCATCAAAGTTTATCTTTGACCAACCTAGATGGGGGCATGACCATTTTATGAGGCTTTTGGCCAAGTTTAGTTTAGGGGGTAAGGTTCCAATTATGAATAATTACTTGTTTAACCTTTGAGGAAACCATTTTGTCATTAGGGATATTCACTTTCCAGTTCTCATTAATCATAGTGCGTAATTGGTGGAAATAATTCAAGGGGTTGATTTTGTGTGTTCAAAGAGATGAGTGTTCCTGGTTAACCAAATTTTCTAGAAAAAAAGATTATCCTATTGGTATTAGACTAGGTATCCTTTTTTTATAAAAGGTTTAGTAAAAAATTTCTATAATTATGTTGGATTTGTTCATGTTCTATTATTTTGGTTATTTTAGTGACCATTGTGCATATCTTCTCATTACCTAGATAGAAATTTCTAGTGGAGAGATTTTATTTATTCATAGGCAATAAGGTGGGTTTAAATTCCACTAAATTTTTTTGTTAGAGTAAAGATGAGGCTAGAAATTTTGGCTTCTATGATGTGATGGTGTTTACCCAAAGTCTTTGATGGACCATCCATCCAAGGGACATGAAAATGTTAATTCAAGATTCACAAAGGTTGAGAATCTAACTTGGAAAAATACTCTTCCAAAAGAAATAAAGGTTAAGATAGTCATTAAAAAGTACATAGGAATACATGTTCAACATGTATTTGATCATATTTTCCTTGTGAAAATAGGTCATGGATGTACTTAAGAGAAGAAAAACTCTAAAGTTAATACTATGAAGCTTAAGAAACATTTTTTTTAGAATTAGATATGCCTCCTTTTTATTTGAAATGTCATTGCTTTATGGCTTTCATGTGGAAAAATGGATTTTTTAATCTTTCATTATAGATCCTTTATCCTATTAGCCAAGAGGAGTGGAAAAAAGATGTTTTTACATATGAAAAAAAAAACATCAATAATGGAAGAGAAATTGAATTGAAAAATTGGGTTGAAAGTACAATTATCAAGATAATCCAAAGGGAAATCAAAGCATAAGTTGGGTAAGGACTTTCCTCACCACTTGAGTTTCTAAAATTGTGGGACTTAAAGCCTTAAAATTAAAGATTTGATCAAATTAGAACATTAACAAGTATTTTCCAAGATTTAATTAAATTTGAACCTAAACAAGGTGTTAAGATTTGATGAGATTAGAACCTAAATAAGGTATTGTCCAAGAGTTTATTAGAATGGATCCTAAACAAGGTATTGTCCAAGAGGATGATAAATTTTGTATCTCACTTGGGAATATAGGAGGTAAATATTTTTCTTTTTTTTATATGATTGTTGGGACTAAAAACATTCATTTTTTTGGTGTATGATCATAAATTTGATTATGCATATGATCTAATTCAGTCAATAAGACAATTGATCATACATGGGTAATTTATAAGATGTCAAATCTTTACAAGGTGTTAATTTATGTTATACAAGATAAAAAAATGTATTTTTGGAACCAAATATACCTTTTGAGTACATATTTGAGTTCCTCTTAAAACATTATGCAATTTCAAAAAAAATAGCATGTGATTTTGAGTTCGTATGTAAAAGTAATGGCGACCAGAAGTTAGAGTAATTTTTACAAGTAATACTCAAAAGTTAGTTGTGTCACTCCAATGTCATATGGAGTTTAACATTTTAAAACATTCCTCCTTATCTTTAGTAGTTAGATTAAGATTCTTGTTAGAATCTAAGGGTTAGAAAGTATATATATAGGTACTGGTGAGGAATAAATTCAAAAATAAATTAATATCCATAAAGATCCATCTAAGAAGGAGGAATGCACAATTGATATAGTTTATTTCAATAGTTGTAGACTACACATTTGAGATAGTTGAGTTCATTAGTTGAGTGATACATAGCCAAGATAGGTAATTTCAATACTTTTTATTTCTTGAGAGGTAAGTCTCCCACTGAACATTGTAGAGATCATTATGAGTATAGGATCCATGAGGTTGGTTTAATTATAATCCTAATAAGGCAAAAAGCTTGTAAACTATAGAACATAGTGGAGATGAGGAATCATGGATTCACTCTTGTTATATTTTTCTCACATTGAGTTTCTCTAGGGTATTTCTTGTGTTATCTATTTTTATTGTTGATTTTTTTTCATTTTCTTTCATCTTTCCATTTTTTACAACTAGGCTTATAAAACAAGCATTTAAGAGATATCAATAGTTGTTCATAAATGTTTAAAAACTTTAGCTTGGTATTTTTTAAAGAACCTCACTCTCACAATAGTTGATTAATAATACTGAATGACTCATATATTGACTATACCACACTAATTACATAATATTTATTTTATGGAAGAAATCACTCTGAAGCACTTGCCACTTTGAGGGGGATACCTCCTTAAGAGAAATGATCAATTATAATTAACTTCTTTGATGAATTATAATGTGTTATGCCCTCTTATTTATACTATTTTAATCTATGTCACTCTTCATTTCTATCCATATGGGATTATTCCTCTAATGCATTACTATTAATACTACTATTCAACTCCAATATATACCCATATATATACCTTACACTACAATAATTAATAAAAATGCATAAATAAAAATAATTAACATCACAAATTAAATCTGAAGAACACTTGAAAAGATTGAATTGATCACAGACCACTTTGAGGGGGGAACCTCCTTTGAGTAAGCTCAATATAATAATTTAGTCTATGTCTTCCATGGCCTCAACACTTATATAAATTCTAAACTAAGAAACTATTACTTCCCATGAATGTGGGATAACACAAAATGCTCACAGGATAACTTACAAAGCATATGCATCCATAACAACTACTAAATGAATAAAGAAAAGATATATCATGGGTTCATAACATCCCCTCCCTCTTAGAAAAATTTTTGTCCTCAAAGCTTCAAATGTGGAAATTGGTGTTGAATCTAAAATGTGGTTCCCATGTTACATTCTCTAGTTGCATTTCATGCCATTGAATTAAGACCTTGATGATGGAGTGGGAGAAAAGTTATCATGTGCACCTATCCAAGATTTCCTCTGGTTCAATAAGAATGGATCCTTCATTATCAAGTTTAGGTAAAATAGTTTGCACTCTGATGTTTGTGTTAATAAATTTATTTATACAAGAGACATGAAATATTGGGTGAACTCGAGAATAAGGTGGGATCTCCAACTTATAAGCAACTAACCCAATATTTTGAAGAATTTTATAGGGCCCATAGAACTCGAGGGCTAACTTATGATGCCATTTGAGTTTTAATGAGGATTTATTGTAGGGATACAGGTGAAGAAAAACCATATCACCTACTTGAAAAGTGTGCTCTAAATAGTGTTAATTTACCTATTGTTTCATTTGATTTTGTGCCATAAGAATATTTTCCCATAGAGTGTTAATGATCTGATCCTAGGTTCAAAGAAGTGTGTCTACTGCTTGGACTAGTGAGTTATTAGGGTTGTACATAAGGAGCATTGGTGGTGCTTCACCATAAACTGCTTCATATGGAGTCATTTTCATTGAAGTGTGGTAGGAGGTATTATACCACCATTAGGTGAGAGGGAACCACTTTTCCCACTGATCTTGTTGTTCTGTGGTGAAGCAATGAAGGAATGTTTTCAAGCATTTATTGATAATTTCCATTTGGCCATCTATTTGTGGATGATACCCAGAACTCATCTTCAATTGAGGCCATGAAAGGCATCCATAAAATTATAGTTTTGAGATTTCTCAAAGGAGGTTTCCCCCTCAAAGTGGTCTGTGATCAATTCAATATTTTCAAGTGTTCTTTAGATTTAATTCATGTTGTTAATTCTTGTTATTTGCATATTTTTATTAATTGTTATAGGAGGATCCTCTCATCTAGTATTAGTCTATTTTTCAAAGCTATAATTTTTTTAAGCTCTATTTTGCTACATAATTTATTTACAATTCTTTTTTTTCAAAAATTCATAACTCTATTCTACTGCATAACTCTATTTTATATCATAATAATATTTTTTGGATCAAGGTAAAACCTAACCTCATAACTATAGGAAGTGCTTGGGTGAAAGTCCTAAAACTCATTGTGAGGAGTACCATAGGAACCCCAAAGTAGTTAGCCCATTACGAGGACCTGCTAGAAAAAGGGCAACGACCCCTTCTTGATTGAGTAGTTGCCATCCATGAGGAAAACCAAGAGTTGTCGTAAAGAGATAAATTTGTGGCTAGAAAATTTATGTACAATGGTACTTAGTTAGATGACATTGGTGGCTAGAGTGAAATTTTTAAAACCCTTAGGCAACAATTAAATCTTAGGGCCCATTTCTATCAGTTTTAGAACATTTTCAATAGACTCAAAATATTTAATTAGTAGAGTATCCATAGACTATTAGAGGACTTACAGATAGATATTTGGTAAAACCCAAAATTTGCAAACTATCAACAAAGTCTAAATAGACTCTCAGGGGACTTATTATCAAACAAAAAATAGAAAAAAAAATTAAAAACAAAAAACAAAAAACAAAAAAAAAGTCATGGATTCTTCTATTTTATTTAAAGAAATGCATTCATTAAATAATATCCATGCTATTTTTGATAGAATTAAGCTTCACTTCCATATAACCAAATAATATGATGGAGAAATTGATGCATGGTTAGATTGGGAGCATAACTATTATGAATGGTATGTAGATTTATTTCCTATAGTTGACGAATATGAAGCAAAAATAATTACATGGCTTGAATTGGAAGATACTTGTAGAGTATGGTATGTTGATACTCTAGAGTGATTAATTCAGTTGATATTTCTTCCCCAAATCATCCTTCCACACAACAAAAACTTCTTTTCTTATGCCTTCAAATATTTATATCCATTTGATGCATTCGTTGATGGAGTTAGTAATTTTAAACAAAATATGTGTAAGAAATAATGCTAAGGGAGATGGCATGTATCCTTCATTTTTTCATCAAGTTGAATATTTTGAGCACCCTTGCTCTCATTTTGAGAAGATTATCATTATTCTTCAAATTTCACTTCAACCTTTCATTATGGTGCTCATTTTTAACTTGTTGATGTACATACCCATATTCCAACATCAAAGGAAGAAGTGAAAGCAAAAAAAGACACATGGGTGGGCTTCTATTTGGTCTTCAACTTATTTTAAATGTATGGTTGAACTTTAAGTTGGAAACATATTTAATGGGAATGGAATGTAAC
Source organism: Torreya grandis (assembly GCA_037957365.1). Lineage (NCBI taxonomy): Eukaryota > Viridiplantae > Streptophyta > Pinopsida > Cupressales > Taxaceae > Torreya > Torreya grandis. Next base: position 675,392 of record JARHVA010002302.1, on the reverse strand, counting down.
ATACTTATATAGGGGTATATATTGGAGTTGAATAGTAGTATGAATAATAATGAATAGTAATGCATTAGAGGAATAATCCCATATGCATAGAAATGAAGAGTGGGATTATTCTTCTAATGTATTACTATTCATTAATATTCATACTACTGTTCAACTCCAATATATACCCCTCTATAGGTATATTATATATTTCACCTCTATAAAATCATTTAAATTATAATCATGTATGTAGTAGTAGCATGTTTAGAGTGTGAATTAAAATATCCAATTGATGTAGCATGTGGATTTTTCATATAAAGGGTTGCATTTATTTTTTTGTGTTTTAGATGTTAGTCATAAGATTTGGAATACATCTTAAAATAATATTTTGGGTATTTTTCTATGGCATATCACTTGAGATCAACCCATTGAATTAAAAGGGTCCATGTTAGTATAACTTAGAGTGGAATATCCACCTAGTTTACAAACTAAAAAATTAGTGATTTGAAATATGGCGACAGTCTATTTAGGATTATATGTCATTATGGAATAAACTGAGTAAATATCTAATATGTGTGATAGTAAAGTGGGTTTAAAAAATCAATATTTAATAAGTAAAAAAGATAGGGGAAAGTGTGCAAAATATTTAAATGTGTACACACAAATCATGTATATCAAATATATGTCAAAATTGATGTTTCCAAGTGTGTAATGCCAAATTTAGGTGTCTCCACTTCCAAGAAACCATGAGGGTACAAATGGTGTACACACATCTCTCAAGGAACTCTAAAAATTAAGCAAGTAAAAATTTAATTATCTATGGTACATCACCAAATAGATCATGATCCAAATTATAAGGAAAACTGATTCTTTGTTGTAATATTAGTTTAACACAATAATATCTAGAAATAAGTGTTCCATTAATAAAACACTATAAAACATAGCATGACTCGATTATAAGAAGTATTGCACATCACACATTGTAGAGTTGATGAACATCTAATATCTATGCAAATTTTAGTTAATAACATATAGCTCATATAATCACCACATACAATGATATAACATTACAATTAAATAGTTTACAAAAAAAACCCAAGTACTATATTACCATGATTAATTAAAAATAATCTTATCATTTTACCTTACATTAGACATCAATTTATGGCTCGCAACAGATAATTATGAGATGTTACAAAAGAAATTAATAAGTTTACAGATCAAGGCATTATTAAAATCATACAAGTATTGACCAAAATACCTAAGATGGATACACCATTTATGACTTTTAAAAGGCCTTTACAAAACAAAAGAGCACATAAAGTGTAAAATAATCCATGAATCAACCCATTGAATATTCAAGTATTTATTGGATAAGACTAAAGATAAGAAGTTTAAATTAATATATAAGAATGGACTAATACATGCAACATTCAATTTATACACAAATCTTGGCATACAATAAATGAGTTACAACACACATATATTTCAAAAGATCAATAGGCCATATTATATTACCAGTTACATGTGGCCCAAAAGAGGTGGATGTATTAATATTTTTGATACCCCATTGTGGAAAAGATTCACGCTATACTTGGACAACATTGATTATAACAAATGAAAGTTATTATCAATGATCCAAATAAATGTGTTGTATTTAAGTTTTAAAAAAATACAATCAGAGTTTATAAATATAGAAAGGATGAATGATAAAAATTCCATCACTCAATAAAAATCAACATTACATCACTTAATAAAATGACATTAGAACTTACAATTGATGATGAGATAAAATCAATGCTTATGCATATATCTCGATAGGATAGAGGAAAATGTGACAAACATACCTAGGTGTGATGACTCTAGTGATGATGACATGTGGACTTTTGATATGATTCTATATCCAAATATATTTACATTGTTAAGATATCCAAACATATACTAGTTAGGACATGATGAAAACTAACTATTCAAAAATTGTGTGAGTGTGTATATGTATATATATAACTCAAAAAAATTTAAAAAAATCATAAATATATAAACATTCAAAATATTCAAAAAATATGAAACTAAGACCTATGCATAAAATTTTTTGTTGTACATAGAGGTGATTGATGTTATTTATAATATACATAGTGAATTACCTTTCCATTATATATGCACATGATTTTTATATGCAATTAATAAGGATGGATCTACAACTTATCCTACTTAGTGAATTCCAATCTTAGAGAAGATAATCTTACCAACAACTCATTACATAGTTATTTATATCAAAACATGACCAATTTAGTTTTGCTAAACATACCTAATGGATATATTATCACACAACACTATTAGAGAGTGTTCCAAAGCATCTAGTGAAGTAGCACTACACAATAACCCTTGTTAGGCCTACAATACATAAAATAAATCTAAATATAATCTAGTGCTCACTAAATATTATGGCACAAAGCGGGATAGTTAAAAAAATAAATCATAACATGAAAATTAAAATTACACTCAAATCAATTTAAAGGTAATTCTAAGTAAAGATCAAAACATTCAACATATTACCTTATGAAATAGCTATCTAACAAAACTAAAGAGTATGAGTTATGAATACTTACCTTGAATGAACCTATTGTGCTTTAATATCTCCCTTATCCAATGGTGTTTTACAAGGCATTGTTGTGGATTTGTAAGGATCACACTATAGAAATTATCTCTAGGCTAAAATAATCATGATTTACATCCAAGACTTTCCCATAAGACAATCTTCTTTCCTTCCAAGACAAATCCATAAGAAATGACTCCTCAAGTGTAGAATTTGCATAATTACGAGCTATGATAATTTGAAAATGAATGCTCCTCTTTATTGAATTGAATTTAAGGTGGTATTTATAGCCAAGGATTGACCCTAAACCCTCATATATGTTTAGCTGACGTGATCAGTCATCTTGATTATTTTAGGCAAAAAAAGTATCCATTAGGTTTAAAACCAAGTAAATTGAGTTGACTTAGTTGTGTAACATGCATTGAATACTTAACAAGATCAACCTAGTTGACTTAGTATAAAAATTAATTAAAAAGGTGTTTTCTTAATAAGGGTCTATTTTTAAATGGGAATTACTTAGAGGAGTGGATAAATGGGTTTTAATTTCTTATGGAGTTGGATAAAAATGACTTGTAGTGGTTTTAGATAATGGTATAGATATCAATAATATTATGAAGCACCAAATATTTTCCTACCCCTTTCCCAGTGAACCTTTTAATACATGCACTCAGAGAGATTGAAGATCAATAGGTTCCAACAAGAGATAAAGCATCAATAAATGATAAAGTTTTAAAATATTGTGTATACATATGCCCCATTTGAATTTCATCATGTATCATGCGTTTATAACATGGGATGGTGATTTAAGAAAGAACATAGCAATGCATAAGAACTAAGTTAACAGATTGAATTAGAAAGTATAAAATAAATGAATGTAAATAATTTATAAATATGTACCTTCACTTACCTTGTTATTTTTAAATACGTGTTGTATGTCAAGCATATGATAAAGGTGTTTTATGTGCAAAGCAAGAGATTAATGTGAAAAATAAGATAAAACCTGATTTTTTTTCAAAAATATGTGCTATATATGGAAAGATTCTCTACATTGTTAGGATTTCAAACCTTCTTAAAGTTTGTTAAAATAGATTGTATAAGTAGAGTTATGAGTAAAATATATAATTTTTTGATAAATAATTGTTAGATAAATAATTTATAAATTTTAAATATATGATAGAAATTTAACTATTCATTTTCATATTTACTATTTTGAGAAACTAGAGCCCTATGTGGCCTAGAAGATTGATGAAAGAGATGATGGCATGAATATGAGGAACATGAGGAGGAGGATGTATTATAGTTGTTACTAGCTTAGTCTAGGTATGGGGTGTATTGGATAAAAAATATATATTGTTTTTAATGTTTAATTAATTAGATTTGGAAAATTTGATGTATGGGTAAATCCATGTAATAGAATTTGTTGGGATAGATTATAAATTATAACAAAAAATGGGTAGGGTTTAAAAAGGGAAAATTTACATATATGGTATTAATGATGAGTTCGTTAAAAATTATCATAAAAAATAAATGAGATCAAATAGGTTGATATAGTTTTAAATAGGTAGGTTATTTTTAGTGGTCAGTTACATATTATTGCATTGATCTAGTTAGGTTATAAGTGGTTGATTGTGTATATAGCATAGTTGATATAGTGTAAAATGATAAAGGTGGTCGATTGCATATGGCCTAGCTAATCATGTAAGTATTTTAGGTGGTTGAATTAGTATAGGCTTAATGGTTGACTTTGTAGTAAGTGGCCGACTAGGTTAGGTAAACTCGTTGACTTCATAGTAAGTGGTTGATTGTGTTGGTTTAGTGGTTGGCTATGTAAAAATTGGTTGACTATGTTATATAAACTAGCCAACTTCATAGTAAGTGTTCAATTATATAGGGTTAGTGGTTGACTAGGTAGAAATTGGTCAAATATGTTGTAAGTTAATATTGGCTAACATAGTTAGATATGTGGTTGATGTAGTATAAAAGATAGTCATAGCTGACATAGTAAGGTATGTGGCTGACTTAGTATAAGATGGTAATAAAGAGATAAAATAGGTTGATGAATAAATTAAATTAGATTTAAATTCTTGTGTTGATGACTTTAGTAATGTAATTGATTATTATTTGATATAAAGAGTTGATATGTGCTTTATTGTTTGATATTTTTTAGAGACAATGAAGGTTTTGGTAATTATTGAATGCATTTTGGTTACTTGATTTATTAGATATTGATAGTGGGGGACTAAGTACAGTTGAATGCACTAGGATTTTAGGGTATTACTAGATATGGCATATTTTATTGAGTGTTGAGTTAGTCACTATGTTCTTATTCCTATATATAAGTGACTAACCAACACTTTTAGTTAGATAGTGCACGGGGATACCATTGAGGTGGATATAACCTTAAAATATGTCCATGTGATATTATGAATATCTATTATAGGGACACTTGTTATTTGTGATACTCCTAAGATAGATGTTGAGAGACAAACCTTAGCTTTATGGGCAACTAGATCTAAGAAGTATTTTGGTGGGTTACACATTTTATTATTTGATGTCTATGTTTTGGTCATTCCATAAATAGAAGGCCATTTTTGGTCTTATGACATCTCATGTGGTCTATCACAACTCAGATGGGAAGGTTCTACTATATGTGATTTCCTTGTGATGATCTATGTTGGATTAAAGCATGATGTATGATTTGGTATTAGTGATTTGGGTATAGTTAGTATATGATTTGTATAGTATCTTATCATGAGGGCATATGACTATGGGCCCTATTATTTTTTTGATTAGGTGGATATATGAGAGGATTTTTATGTATTAGTCTATGTTATTTCAACACATGATAGATTTTACTTTACCTCATGTATTTATATAGAGATATGATCATCTATTTTGGGTTGTATTACATGTTACAAAGCTATAAATGATTACTCAAGGAGATTATATGGTATCCATACCTTCAAGATACTTAGCATTTGTGGTAAAGTATTGTATAGGGATAGGACCATGCATGGATTATGGGGCATTATACATGGTGGGTGGAGCCACATCTTGTTTCTCATTTACTAGGTTAGTTTAATTACACACATCCCACATTTTGGGCATGACATGTGAGGGAACACCAAGGTAGTGGAGGTATATAATATCATTTAGATGTTCTTGTGATGTGTCCACATTGACTCAAGCCTTAGGTATGATGATACTAGTGACATCAAGGAGGGGATGCAGCAGTGGGACAAGAGGTACAGGTAGCTTTTGTTTCACCATAGCAAAGTTTTTAACAACCACCATGGCCACCACCATAATGACCTAGGTAGAGGTAGGTCTTAGTATATACACAACCATAGGTAGAGGTACAAACTTAGGGAGATCCCTTAGCACAACCTACATATAGTTTTTTGATAGAGATATGGATTCATAGCGGACAACATCATGCTCATGTTCTATATCTTATTTTTGTGACACAATGGATCAATGTTTCATGGGAGGTGCTCGATGGGAGAGCAGGTGGAGAGACTATTGGTGAGTAAATTATGTTTTGTTTATGTTATTAATGTTTATTATTTTATGAAAATATAGATATATATATGCTAGATATATGATTTTGATATATATATGTATGTGAGATCTGAAGTACATTTTGTTTTTATTTTGTGGATGTTGATACAAAGGAGGCTATATAGTTAGTTATGGTATAGGTAGCACATTATGATATATTGGATGATGTGTTACCACATCATGACATAATGCAGATGATTGATCCTTTTGTTCTTTTTACACCTAATCATGAAAGTTGGTTTTGATTAGTCAATGAAGTAGCACAAGATCTATAGATATGGGGAAATGTAGTAGAGTTTCAATTGCCACAAGGAGTGGTGATGGGGAGTTATAAGCATGGTAGACCCTAACTAAGGAGTGGGTCATGTATTTGGATACATATAGAGAATTAGTAGGTGTACAAGGTTAGGTGGCCCATTTATAGGGATATATTGATGGATTACATACATGGATAAAGTCTCTACAATGATCTATCTAGAGAGGGCAGTCATAGAATTCTATGGGTAGCATAGCTTATCCACTACTAGATAGATTTATTAAACCACAACTATAGAGTTGAGATTGTATTTTTCTTATCATTTTGTATTGTATAAAACATTTGAGTCATTTTTATATTGATATATATTTATTTTTATGAATCTTAAATGTTATGGATGTATGCATTTTCTTTCTATCACATGTTAATTTTTGATATATGCTATGGGAAAATTATAATGTATTTTGATTCTTTTTTAACAAATGTGACCACATGAATGTTTAAAAAAAGAATGATAATAAAAAAAATGTAAAATTTAAAGAGATGACATATGTGAACATATTTTTGATAAAGAATGAATAAATGCATAAAAGGGTTTGAAATAATAAAGGTAAAATGAGTAAAATATAAAAATAAGGATAAATAAATAAATGTGAAAATATTAATGTGAGTTAAGAACATAGACACAAATACATGTAAATAAATTGAAATATCAATGTAAAGTATAAACAAAGATATGTAAATTGAAATATCTCATTAAATGATAAATTAAATTTTAGGGTTTGTGTTAATTACTAGGTTGAAACAGTATAGTTATCTTGTGAAGAAACACGATATGTATTTGTTGATAAAAGAGGGGATATTGTGTGAGGAAAACCTAGTATCATCCAAGGTCTTACATTGTAACTCACAAAGAGTAAACCAATGAGGTAAATGATAATTATAGTAAATGCTTATGGAGGATAAGGGAATTTTTATGATGAAGGTCTAGTCTTATTCGAGATCTTATATTGCAACTCACAAAATGAGAACCAAAGTGGTATAATCAGATAATAAGTGATATTCATCAAGGATTAATATTATGATGGAAAAAGAAGTGAAAAACATGAGATAGGCATTGTAAAATTCCTTAATAGGCATGAGATGTTTAAAAAAGTAGGTAAGTGATAAGAATCTTTTGGATGGAAAAGTTATAAGATAATTGTTCATATTAGACACAAAGATTTTGGTGAATAAGTGAATCACATATATCATCTCATGAATATGACATGTGCAAGAAAATTAAAATAGTCCTACATTCCCATAACATGTTCCCTGTTCCTCATGAACCCTTATAGAGTCATTAGTATAATGTGAAGATTGGGTACTTGCATGAGAAAGTAGGTAGCACTATATAGAATATTGAGACCTCATATCCCAATCTACTTACCGATTTCACCCCAATTGATCTCAACTCTAACATGAGACCAACTATGGAGTTTGAGATTTGACTAAAAATAGGAGATGTGCTAAAAATAATAATTGCATATTTTGGTGTGATTTTGAATTTTGATTTTATAGTTGCCTTTTTTATTATTTACTTTTGTTTTAAATGATTTGGATTTTTACTTTTTTATGGATTTTTATATTCCTTATCCATATGGATTCATAATAACTAAAAATGAGTGATATAAGTGACAAACATAGATAATATTTAGGCTTTGGTTATAGGATATAAAGTACATAGAGATTTTGTTAGCTTCTAAAAAATTAAGCTTGCCCAAAAGTAAGTATGTGATCTCAAGAATAACCATATGTTTACTTAGTATGATGTAAAACTAAGAGAAAAGTGAATATCATAGAGATGTATGTATGAAATTATATAATGATAAATATGCTTATTAGTTAATCATAAGATAAAATATAAGATTGTGAAGGGTGTGGGTTATAACCCATGTCACAATAATAACAATTTGATTCAAACAAATGATATAAAATATGTAAAGATAAATCATCCTAAAAATAGGGGAAGAATAGGTGAAAATGAAATTAATCAATTAAAAAATTTAAACACATAAGATCAAAATATATTCATAAATAAAATCCAAATCATATGAAAATGTAATAAATAATGTAATGAAACATAGTGATGTGTTCACAAGTACTGATAAATTTCATAGAAAACAACATCCATAACATCTTATACATTTTGGTGTAATTTTAATCTAACTTTAATCAAAGTCTCATCAATATTTATAGAGTCACAAAAACACTTCCTGATGTATTGTCTCTATGAAGAAAGTGGGTATACTAGAAGAAGAATGATGTTCATGGGGTAACTCCTACAAGGGATACTTGATGTGAGGAATTGATGTCAAATTATGGATAATATCCTCATATATATGAGAATAGGTAGGTTGTAGAGAAGGTTGAGCCTAAAAATGACCTAGAGTATGTAGTTGAGTTGATGAGGGTGTAAGTTATGAAAAATCATGAAAGTGTTGTTGTAGTACATGATATATATCTATATGATGTGTGGTACACTAATGCCAAAGATAATAAACTTTTCCATATTTAGGGATGTATTCTAGAAACATATTAGTAAGAGGTAGGATCTTTTTAGTATATTGTGCCTTCTCTAGATGAAGTGTATCAATGTATTATCAAAGCTATCGACAATAAGTATAGAAATGTATGTTCATGACAAGAAAATAATAATTACATCTAGGATTATCTTATTATTAAAGTTAGCTATGAATTATTATTCTGCACAAAAATACTTGGCCCAATGACTAGTAACCCTTATTGGAACAATTAATGGTTAAGTGGTGTTATTTATGTACCCTTGATAAATTAAATTACATTAGTTAAATAATAATATATTTTATTATTTATCATGAGTTTATCCTCATTTAAATAAATAATAAAATATATTAAATGACCTTTAGAGAGGTTGACCCATTAATGTGATGGTTTAAAAATATCACATTAAAATGATTATGCTTATGTAATAAAGAGTTTATATTGTAAGATGCAATAAAAAAGGAGATTTGAGACAAATGAGGAAATTTAGAGAACACATTTCTAATTTATATGAAGATTGATCAAGAAGTGAGAGAAAGAAAGACTATATTGGGTACTTGTTAGTTTCTCATAATATGAATAATTGTTGTGGGTTTTTTACCTCTTGGAAGTTTTTTCATGTATATCTTGTATTGGTTTCATGTATGCCTTTGCTCTTAATCTCATATCTAGATCTATTTCTCGTATATATTATTTTTCTTAATGTATCATGGTATCAGAGCTCGTGATGTGTTGATCAAGTAACAAGGTTGTACATTAAGATTATTGAGCTATGTTCAAGCTCATTTTTGCTCAAAAATCCACCTATTTATCCTGTGTTGTTTGGATTTTCACTTTGTCAAGTTTGTGATCTGTGCACTTCAAATATTCTTTGACATATCTAACCAACTAAAGCCATTTTTAGGTCATTTTCAACTATGTGGAGGACTTACATGGCCTATGGTATGATCTTCTACCTAAAGATTTAGTAAGAAAATTGATTCAATATTCTTTACTATTATTTAGCATCTAAATTAGTCAAAATCAGTCTCTTAGCCTTTCTAAGCATATTTAGAGCCTTTAAGGTATTTTTTGAATATTTTTAATTTTTTGTCTCCTCTCAGCTCTATTTTTTTAGCATGTGAAAGATAAAAATCATTATACATTTAGTTTTTGGATATAAAATCTCAGTTATGAACCCTCTATTGGCTGAGTTTGGTTATTTTCATGTACTTTTTACCTTTAATTCACCTAATTTGGACCCCTTTAGGTGATTTCAAAATTTCTCTCTCCTCCCAAATATCTTTATATGATCTGTAAGGTAGATAATTCTTAAAAAATTAATTCTTTCATAATTTTTTATCCAAGTGTGGTTTAGAAGGAAGAAATTAGACAAATTAGGTGTTCAAATGCCACTCCAGACCTTGACGAGGAGAGTAAAAGCTTGTTTTTAATTTTTATTCTCTCCATAAGTAGCTATGTATGGCTCCCTAAAGGAAAAATTTTGTCAACAATTATTTTTTGATCAATCTATAATATCCTCTGATGGTTGTTGGATGATTTCTTAATTTTTAATGTTTTAAAACTATATAGAGAGTTCCCAGGGCATTCCTTTAAGATTTAGCTTTTTACTTCATCCATGGGCACCATTGTATAGTTCCATGTAGTATTAGTAGAAATAGAAGTAAAAATCATTTTTTTAATCTTAACCTCAGATATGATCTTGGTAAATGCATCAAAGGACCTATGCAAGGTGTTTAAGGAGTTTACAGGTCCTAGTTTGATCTCCCTAAGCACCCCTGTTGCTACCAACTTCTACATGTGTGTCATTATTTTGTTGCTATCATGAAAATAAAAATAAAATGGTTAGTATAGTTTTTAATGTTATATTTATTAAATCAAATAATTTTTCCATGCAAGCACATGGTGGGGCCCTTGTGTGTTGACTTGTAATTTTTAAAAAGATTTAAAAATATTTATTTATTTTCTTTATATAGTCAAGAGATGTTTATTTTAAATGCATTTAATATTTTTATTTTAAAAAATAAAAATTAATTAAATATGTTTTAAATCATGTATCTTGCATGTGAAGTCTTGTATTGGATAAAGGGAAGTTGACTAGTATCTTTTGGAAAATACTTCTAGATCCAAGGTCTTTAAATCAGATCTCAATCTCAATATATTTTTTAATCAAAATTAATTTATTTATCTTAAAATAATTGGTTAAAATTTTTGATTATAACTCATGTGTAAATTTTGTGACACTTTCGACACCATTGACTTGTCATATTTTTATCAAAGATGGTCATGTGACTAATTGATCTTTAAGTTTTTACATATTTTGGATGCATTGGGATGGTCTTTTATTTTATTTTAAGCCTCCTTATATTACTTTGTGTATGATTTATCTTATAACACTTGCAATTTTTACCCTAATTGTGGTTTTTTATGTTTTTTGAATTGTTTTGAAATCAACTAAATGGCTAGTGTTGTTTACTCACTAGAATATTTATTTTTATTGAAAAAATAAAGATAAAACATGTTAAAAAGTTATATATATATATATATATATATATATATATATATATATATATATATATATATATATATATATATATATATATACATATACATATATATATACATATATATATATACATATACATATATATATACATATATACATATACATATACATATATATATATACATATATATATATATATATATATATGTATATATATATATATATATATATATACATATATATATCGAGTCATTTTATTATAAAATACAAACCTATAGTGTCAACTTTAAAAGGAAGAAGATATCTTCATGACTCAAATTATAATATGAGCTATTTTTAATAAGATATATAATGTTTGGATAACTTAGTATCATATTATTAGTGAATTTATTATATTTACATCACATTACATATTTGTTAAATTTAGCATACTTTATGTAGGCCTACATCTACTCCTATTGAAGTTGATATTAAGTTTGATCCAAAACATGTGTGATAAAGCTAACCCATCTCTACAAATATCTTATTGGTAGTTTGATTTATCTAACCATTACTAGGATAGATATTTCATATGATGTGGGTATTGCTTCTAGATTCATGCAATATCCATACTTAGATCACTGAAAATTAGCAAAATAGATACTATGATATATAAAAGGAATTGTAAATGTTAGTTTATATTATTTTTCCTTTGATTATGCTAATTTATTTGGTTATTGTGATGTTAATCATACTATGATGAGTCTACTTTTGGATATGTGTTTACGTTTGGTGTATGTTCTATTAATTGTATCAATTCATGTGGAAGTTGCTAAAGAATCCTTGTGGCTATGAAGGATGATATAATAACATCATGTGGAAGTTTTGCATTGTCTAAGCCTTCTTGGTGATAGTCAAATTTGTATATCTTTGGAAAGAAATCTAATGCAACACCAATGAACTAAAGCCTATTGAAGTTAATTCAATGTTAGGTCCATCAAAGTTGCCATTTAGGGGGAGTGTGCATGATAATGTAACTTTTTAATATCCATGTGGGTCATGTGTTTCCTTCTATCTCTTTATACTTCTTCTCATTATAAATAATTGTAATATATCACTTTATTTGATTTTGGTAAACTTCATATAGAAGTTGACATTGCACCCAATACATAGTAACATGGAGGTCTTTATGTTATAAAAGAATGCAACATACTTGGTTTATTCATGAGAAATTATGCGATGTATTCTCATTATGGGATATAGTCTCACGATCATGTTAGCTTAAACTCACTCTAAGTGGTTTAGGGTAACATAATGTAATTCTTTTAAAATTTACTATGGGTACATAGTGCAAAATCTTCAGATGTTTATGGGTGTATAGTGTAATTATTTTAAAGGTGACTATGTGATTTTGGTTACATAGTGTAATTCCTTTGGGTATCTATAGTTATTTAGTGCAATTCCTTTAAATATGACTATGTGATTGTAGTTACATAGTGTAATACCTTTGGGTATCTATAGTTAAATAGTGTAATATCTTTGGATGAATATGTTTACATAACAGAATTCTTTTAAAGGTGGCTATGGCATGATGAAGGATTTTTCCTTCAATTATTACCTCCTAAAACTCATCATATGGATGGTTCATAGAGTATAACTTCATTTTTATAAATGTGATTATGGCATGTATCCCCACTTAACATTAATGAGGAATATTGAAAAAATTAATGGTTAAGTGGTGTTATTTATGTAACCTTAATACATTAAATTACATTGGTTAAATAATAATATATTTTATCATTTATCATGAGTTTATCCTCATGTAAATAAATAATAAATTATATTATATGACCTTTGGAGAGTTTGGACCCATTAATGTGGTGATTGGAAATGGCCATATTATAATGGTCAGATTACCTTACCTATATAATAAAGAGTTTATATTATAAGATGCAATGAAAAAAAAGAGTTGAGATAAATAAATAAATGTGGAGAACACATTTCCTAGTTATGTGAATATTGATCAATAAGAAGTGAGAAGAAGAAAGACTATATTGGGTACTTATTAATTTCTCATAATATGAATAATCTTTGTGGATTTTTTTACCTCTAGGAGGTTTTCCTACATATATCTTGTGTTGGTTTCATGTATTCCTTTACTCTTGATCTCATATCTAGATCCATTAATCATATGCATTATTTTGCTTAATTTATCAACCCTATGAAACTCACAATATGGCTCATTTGCCCATCATGTCGATAGAGGATCAAGTTTAGGCAAAGTTAGTATGAAATCACCAATAAGATGAGAATTCAGAGTAGGATTAGGACTAAGCTCAGTCATAGCAATAGATGATCTCAAATTAAGTCAGTGTAATAAAGACAACATCTCTAAAGGAAGCATGTTGGAAGGATAAAAAAATATACCAAACTAATATGGTCCCATCATGGCATGGTCAAGAAGAATACTCTAAAGAGGCTCAATAGTGATTGGGTGAGAAGTAGTATGTGTGTTCTCCAAAGTAGCCCTGTGGACATCAAGTGAAGAAGAAAAAATTTTATGTATAGTAGGAGGATAAGTAAATATATTAATATAATTAAAATAATACTATAAATAAAAATCAAATCTAAGTATCTCTTCATTTTTATCTTGATCAAATCCATCTAAAAAGAGATCATCTAAATAATATCCATCATTATAATCATGAGTGTGAATATTAATGGAACATGCATCAATGATTTTATTATTTGAAGAAGCATGATGGATGAAGTGTTTAGTTTTTGTTAGAGTGACAAGAATTTCATCTAATGGTTTTTTAAAAAATTGAGGTCGTAAAGGAGGTAAATGAACAATTATATGAGGAAAAAGATCAAAAGTTTTGATTTTCAAACTGATTTCATCATGTTCATCATTGTTAGAGTCTAAAATATTAGGCGAGATATTTATTTTAGTTCAAGTTGACCATTACAACCTATAATAGAGTTGACAAGATAATTAAATTATTGAAACTCATGAAAATTAATGTTAGGTAAAGGTTCAAGGGTGAGTATTTTAAAAACACCCCATTCTTGAAATTGTTCAAAATTTCAAGAATTGTTGTCTCCTTGAATCTTTTAGATACAACCATTATAAGTAAATTTAGTACATTTGCATGCTGACGAGGTGATGACTCTCATGTAGTGTGTCCAAGATCAACCAAATAAGATGTTATATGATATCAAAAGATTAAATATTTTAATTTTGATGTGAACCATGTTATGGGTAATTATGATAAGAAACCAAACAAAACCTAAAGGAGGGATTTTTCATCTATTATATCTTTTACATGTACTTTTATTAGATTTAATATTACATTCATTATACCTAAATGTTTTAATGAAATCAAGGGAAGCAATAAAGTGTCTGAACCTTCATCAATCAAAGCATGTTTGACTTGGATATCTCTTATTTCAACATTAATGAACAATGGAGGATCACCCACATGAAGAAATATTTCCTCAAGGATCACTTAAATGATTGGAAATTTTATTGAAATAGAAGTATCTACCATTTTGTCAACATGGATAGACATTTCTTCATACTATTGAAGGATGATATCTTCAAACCTAGAAAAAATGGCTTCTACCCTAAATGCATGGGAAGAGGGATGTTCATTTTGATAAAATTTGTATTATATGATTATGATTATGAGGGGAAGTTCTCATAAGTTATATAAAAGGAATTTGAGATGGGAGATGTGAAATTTTAATTATAGGATCCCATTCATCATATCCAATTATAATTTTATTAGATAAAGGTGCATAATGTTGAAGTAAATATTTTGAAGGTGTAGCGGAAGTGAATTTAATTTGATGTTGGTAAGGTGAATTTGATTTGAACTTAGTCAATATGGGTTGACCAAGTGTGTTTGATTGTGTTGATTTAAATAATTTAGTTGAATCAATGGTTATTTCTTTTGAAGGAGATGAAGAAATGCCAGAAATAGATGACTTTGAAATTTCTAAGTGAAGTAACTTGGTTAGAGGAGGGATATAATTTATATAAATTTAAAGTGAATTAGTGTCAAACCATGTCCTTTGATTGGACACATGGGATTTAGTAGGTTATGTTGTTAAATTGGTTTGAATTTTTTTTATGTGCCCCAATTATGTAAGATGAGATGGGTAAGAGTCTTGAGTAGTACATAAAGTTGGGAAATTATTGTAGTTTGAATTTGGATAGGGATGAATTTAATATACTAATCCCATCATATTATTTCATATTGAAAAAATTATCATCATTAATTTTTATCATTAGGATCCACATAAATTTTGACATTATTGGTAGTAAGAAGTTGGGTAGTAGTAGCTTGATGATTAGGAATGGATCCTTGTAAATAGCTAGGTGAAAATTATCTTTATTAAGATCTTAATGTTTATTTTTGGTTTCATGAGCCTTATTTACTACTTCATAAGATTTTTGACACATATTTATGAGTGTTTCATGATCAAAATTAGGCCCAAGAAGATATTCCATAGTAAATATTCTTAGTTGATGACCAGTTTCATGAGAATAGTCCTAACTTACATGATACCAATATAATTTGTGTAGATCATACTAATGTTTGGTATGGAAAGTAAGATCAATATCTCTTCATGAAATACTAGGAATATGCTTTTAAATATTCACTAAGAAAAGTATTTTATGGATGTCTACATTATTAACTTAAGAAAATGTAGAACTAGGATGTGGACTATTGGAAATTGATGGTGAAAGAATAGGTTCTATGGAATCACTAGGATTAATGGATTTAATTGTGTGTATGTAATCATAATTATACATAACACCATCATTGGTTTCATCTTTATTTTTATATTTCATAAGTATTTGAGTTCCTATGGGAGGATTGTAGGCTCAAATTTTCATATAAGAAAATATTGAAGTTTGTCTTCGATGAGGGATTCTTATAAATATTTGGGATAAATATTCCTTACATGATACTATAATTTAGGGTGAATATAATTAGTGAATAAGTGAAAAATACTATCTTCTAACATATTATGCTTAACTTTATTAGATTGAGCCTCCCAACATTTGTCAAATACTTGGGTTGTTTTAGATTCTAATTGATTACAATGATAAATGAGTTAGTATATTTTTAAGGAGATCATTAGATTGGAATTATTGAACCAATTCATTGATAAAGTCTTCCAAAGTTGAGGTAGAATGGATTTTGAGTTGATTATACCAGTTTAGATCATCACCATAAAAGGTTTTAGCTAAGATCTTGGTGGAATAAAAAGTATTGAGTTTAACCTAATGATTATATAATGTTATGAAAGATTTAAAATTTAATTTTGAATCACTAGATCCATTATAATCTATATTGTTAATTATACCACCTATGTCAATGTTTGAAATTTGAGGAACTAAAGGTTCATATTGTAATTTTTTAATATCCTTATTAAAAAAATGGTGGTTGAGGTATAATATTATGTTGTACATATATATATTAAGTGGGGGTGAGTCAATTTTCTAAAAACAATCCTTAAATTTCACTTAACATTCATGAGGCATTCATTCACATACATACACTAGTTAATACATGCACAAGTATCTATGAAAGTAAACAACATGAGAATATAAAATATATTTGGGAAACCCTTATTAGGAATAAAAAACATTGATACATAACTTGGAATATAGTCCTATAATCAATGAATCAAAATTTTCTTGAGGAACCAACCCCACAAGGAGCACCAACCCCTCACTAGTCAAGCACAACCCAACTAGTCCTTTAGCAAGCACCAACTTGCAAGGAAGATCCAACCCCATAGGTAACCCATAACCAACTCACATACCTTGAATATGTGATCACCCTTGGACATCTATTTCTCACTCAAAAAAATATGACCTCTTTCTTTTTCTCTTCTCACTCTTTAATCTCTCTCAAATAGCCTATTAGGCCTTATCACACAACTAGCCCTTTCTTTGGTAGAATTAGGTCAAATGACCTTGCTCAACACATGTAGAAACACATTTATATATTCATGGAACATTAATAAAACCTATATAATTATATTAAATCCCTTTACATTTTTTTCAAAACTCTATATTATTCACTCATATGCTCAAATCTTGAACTTGTTAAATTAGGCCTATTAGACCTTCTCTTTATACTTGACTCTTGCTCTCACCCATCTTGGTCAAAAAATAGCCTCACCATAATTATATAACCATTTTAATATATCAAAAAACACATTTTATAATTGAAACAACCACCACATAGGTCATTAATTACCCTTAAGGGCCAAAACCACCATTAGGACTAATAGAGACCTAATGCAATTAGGTCTTATCTAAGCACATGTTTCACTTAGACCTCATTTAAACACATTAAGAATATAAAAATAGATGAAAAACTTCAAAATTAAATAAAATATACTTCTTATAATATCACCTTATGTCCCAAACACCATTTGGCTCATTTCACTCCTTTAACCACCTAATTAAGTATACTCACCATTAAGCCTTCTTGTTAGGACTTGTTCCAAAGTCTTAACGTTAGGTTAGTTTTTTGGTAGAAAATAATTACTATTGTAAATGGGGAATGCATCTTTTATAAAGACACCCCCATAAAATAAATAAACTTAGTTTAATTATTAGGTAGTTTTTATGTTTTATGTTTATTAATTAGATTTGTTTTACGGGTTGTTTTCCCGTATTTAGTTAACGAAGTAAAGGCACCCTTATGTAATTGTTATTTTGAAATTAATAAAATACTTGTGCACTCGCACTAAGCGGGGACAAGATTCAATCTATTTTGATCCTGGAGTTATTAGTGGTATCAGAGCATGGTTGGGAGCACGGGTGTGATTTCTATTGGCATGAAAATAAGGTATGCCATATAGTTTGGTTTAAATATTTTGAAAAATTATTAAATCATTTTAATTTTTCAAAAATTATTTATATTTAAACCTATATTTTCCATATACCACTGTCTATTTTTTTGGATCATTCATACTCCATTTTTCTTCTGTTAAGCCTCCTCATTTGGCATAAAAATGAATTTTAGCATTTAAATGTTATTAATTCATTATTTTTGAGCCA
The DNA here is from genome assembly GCA_037957365.1 of Torreya grandis. NCBI lineage: Eukaryota > Viridiplantae > Streptophyta > Pinopsida > Cupressales > Taxaceae > Torreya > Torreya grandis. Next base: position 656,863 of record JARHVA010002302.1, on the reverse strand, counting down.
AAATCAGATTTGTACAGCCTTTTATCTGAGAAAACATTTGAAACTTTTCATTAATGGTTGTTATTATGAGTATAACATTCATTTCTGTGGAAAACCTCTGAAAAACATCAGCAAATAGCATTTAAAACCTCTGTTGTTGCATTTTTAATTGAAAATCTAGAAATACCAAACTTGTATGGCCTGTTTTATGGCCTTTCCAATGCCTAGGCTTGTTTTTGATTCATTCACTGCAAAATATACTTTAAAAAATTGTAAAAACACTGTCAAAATCATTTTTTAGCAGCTTGTACGGATTTGTACGGCCTAAGTGAGAGAGAGCAGGTGGAGAAAAAGTTTCCAACAGCAGCCATGGCGTCCCAGGCAAGCATGGCACTGGAATAAAGTTTAGAAATTATTTTTTGCTATTCTAAAGTTTTATTTTTCAAATATTTGCTGTTGGGTCCCACTCGGGAGAAGGTTGAAAGAAACGCTGAAAAGAAAAGGAAAAAGAATTTATTTATTTACATTCTCATGTAATTTTTTTTTATTTTCCCTCATACACAAAAATATGGTATAAATTTAAATTTCTGAGTATAACATTTTGTAAATGCTCTTAGAGCAATTGGTTAAGTTTATTTTGGTAAAAGCTTGCAAAGGAGGAGGTCAAGGGTTCAAATCCCTTTTTGGAGGAAAGTTTCTTTTTGCCTTGGAATATACTTTTTTGAAAAAGAAATATTCCCTTTTAATTCATAATATTGTAAAACACATATTTATTGTATTGTGTTATTTATTTTTCGAAAAAGGGGCGAAATTCAATCATTTTTCTTTTGCATTGTTGTGGTGAGATAAGGGTGTAATTGGTGAAATAAGGTTGTAATTTTGTGAAATAAGGGTGTAATCATTGATTTTTGGTGTGGTTAAGTGCAAAACCCATCAAAATACTTATTTTTTTCTTTTACGCTCTATGCGGAGGTTAAGTGTAAAACCCCGTAGAAGTAGTGTCTTGTGCAGTGAGTGTGATATTTGTTTCATTTATTTCGTATTTTGTCACACATTTCTCTACTGCAATTACTTTCATTTAAAAAATACCAAAAATTCAGAATTTACTTTTAGATGGTGATAGATTAACAATTTCCAATTATTCAGATTGGAAACGATTGATGGAGGCTTCACTAGTGTTTAACGAGTTATAGGATATTGTTAAGAATGAAAATCCCACATTGCCAACAGAATAGGCTAAGTTAGATATTTTCAATTTGCATGATTCTAAGACCTTAGCTCTCATTAAATGTTGTTGTACTCATGATACGTATGTTCATATTGAAAATTCTCCTCATAGTTACACTGCGTGGAAAACATTGTCTGTTTTGTATGATAAGAAACCAAAGCATAAGAAGATAGATATTCATATGCAGTTGTTTACTTTGTCATTAGATGAGGATGGGGATATGGGAGAATATATGTCTAAGTTGAAAAACATCACTACTGAGTACACTAAGGCTGGTTTTGGAAAACTAGATGATGACCTCATAGTTACTACTGCTTTGAAAGGACTACCAGGGTCCTATAGGAATTTTGTTGAAATGTTGCATGTCTCTAACAAGATCATAGGCATCACCTTTGATAATTTGGCTGAGTTGTTCATCCAACATGACCTCTCTCTACCCAAGAAATCCAAGAAAACTGAAGAAGCCCATGTTTTAGAGTCAAAGCCTAGTTCATCTTCATTTGGGCATCAAAACAATAGAGGAAACAGTTATAGAGGGGGTTAAGGTTATAGAGGAGGCAGATATCAAAACAGAGGTAGGGGTCATTCACATAATCAACAATCTAATCAATCACATTCACATGAAACAAGTGATCGAGGACATGGTCACAATTCATATAGGGGCAGAGGTCGAGGTAGATCTGACATTCAGTGTCATAGATGTGGAAAATTTAGTCATATTGCCTCACAATGTAGGATTCCTTTTGATAAAATTCAGAGGCCACAAAAAGCAACTAAGACTAACTCTGCTCAGTATGCCGATCATGACTATGATGAATCTAGTAATGTAGCCCATGAATTTGCATTTACTTCTTTGGGGCACATTGATTATGTTGAATATGAGGCTAGAGATGAGCTCACAGATGTATGGGTTTTAGACACAGGAGCAACCAAACACATGACATTTAGGAGAGATTTCTTTTGGTCTTATAAGGAAGCTTCTCTCTCTCCAGTTGCCTTAGCAGATAAGTCTATGCATACACCACTAGGACTTGGTACTATTCGAATTCTTCTTCCTAATGGGTCTATAAAATACTTGGGGAATGTTTGGTATGTTCCCACATTGAAGAAACACTTACTTTCTTTGGTAACTATTCGAAAGAAAGGTTATCAAATTGTGCTTGAAAATGGGCTCATTTACATCAATTCAGTGAAGGATAATTATAAAACCATGTACACAGGATATGAAGATGGTAACTTGGTTAGATTGCATTGTAAGGTGCTTCCTCTAAATATAGAACTTGCAGTAGTTGTTGATACAGGTACAGGTACTATGTCTACACAATGGTTATGGCATCTCCGCTATGGACATTTGAATATCCACTCTTTAGTGGATTTATAGAGATATGGTATGGTGAATGGGTTGCCCACTTTTCACAAAGATAGTATTCTTTGTGAGTCATGTGTTTTGGACAAACAAAATCGGGAAAATTTTCCTAAACAGTCATCTTGGAGAGCTAACAGATGTTTACAGTTAGTTCATAGTGATGTATGTGACATGAAAAAGTCATCCATTGGTGGGTGTAGATACTTTGTCTTGTTTATTGATGACTTTTCTAAGATGACTTGGGTATTCTTTATGAAAAATAAATCTAAAGTTTTCGCTAAGTTTGTTTATTGGTTACACTTAGTCGAAAAAGAAATAGGTTCACATTTGGCCACTCTTCGTTCAAATAATGGAGGTGAGTATACCTCTAATAAATTTTTAGACTATTGTCGAGAACATGGAAATCATCGACAATATAGTAATGCTTATACTCCATAACAAAATGGAGTATCTGAACGAATGAATAGAACTTTAGAAGGCACAGCACGTGCCATGTTGCACTATAAATAGCTTGATGATAAATTTTGGGCCGAAGCCATTAGTACTGCAGTGTATTTGAGAAACAGGTCCCCCACAGTTGCACTTTTGGGACAAAATCCATATGAGGCATGGTATGGGTTTAAACCCAAAGTTAAACACTTGAAAGTGTTTGGATGTCTTTGTTTTGCTTTGGTTCCTCCTAAACATAGAACTAAGTTGGAACCACGAAGTTGAAAATGCATCTTTCTTGGTTATTCTAAAGATAAAAAGGGGTTTCATTTGCTTGCACAGGATTCAAGCAAATTCATAGTGAGTTGAGATGTAATATTTGATGAATTTGGGACTATGAACACTGCAGAGATTGATTCTCAACTTGATAGATTAGAGAGGAAAAATGCAAAAAGAGATAAGGGTTTGAACAATGGGGATAACTCTTCGAAGTTATGGTATGAGACTCAAATTCCTTCACTTTCCTCTCCTTCATCTACAAGTTCACAGGTTGATGACTTAGAAATTATTGAAAATTCTCTAACTCCCCCATCGAATGACACACCTAATGAGAATTCTGGAGTCCCTGATTTGAATAATTTGTCTAAGTATCCAAAATGGGCTCAATGTACTTTTTCTAACTTGACAGCAGATGAAGTTGGTTTAACAGGGCCCAGGAATTCTCGAAAATAGGTGAACTATGCTATGGTTGTTACTACTTCTTCCACTGAGCCATCCACTTTTGAGGAGGCATCTATTGAACATGTTTGGCAACAAGCAATGAAATGTGAGTATGATTCCATACTTAACAATAATACATGGGTTTTAGTTGATCCTCCTCCACATGTTAAACCCATCGGATGTAAATGGGTTTATATGACTAAGTATAAATCAGATGGCTCCATTGATAAACATAAGGCACAACTTGTTGCCAAAGGATATGCGCAACAAGAAGGTATTGATTATGAGGAAACATTTGCACCAACTACCAAATGGCACACTATTCGTATGGTACTTGCCTTAGCAGCACAAAATGGTTGGAAAGTACATCAATTGGATGTTAAAAGTGCTTTTTTAAATGGTGATTTATAGGAAGAAGTCTATATGAAACAACCTCAGGGTTTTAAACAGGTGGGTGCTGAACACAAAGTGTGTAAATTGACAAAAGCTTTGTATGGGCTCAAACAGGCACCCAAGGCTTGGTATGAGAAAATGGATTCATACTTGAAATCCATTAGTTTTCATCGCAGTGAATCAGATGATACTCTCTATTTTTGAGTGCAAGGTAAGAAAATGGTGATATTAGTTCTCTATGTTGATGACTTATTTATTACAGGTAATGATGAAAATCATAACAATTTTGTGAAGAAGGAATTAAAAGATGGGTTTGAGATGACAGATCTTGGACTTCTTCACTACTATCTAGGCATAGAGGTAACTCAGAAAGAGCATAGTATTTTCATTTCACAAACTAAGTATATTTCTGAGTTATTCAAGAGGTTTGGCATGAGTGATTGCAAACCTGCCCTCACTCCCATGGAAAGTAACTTGAAATTGTATAAGGATGATAGCAGTGCCTTTTTTGATGGCACCACATATAGAAAATTGGTGGGAGGTTTGATATATTTGATGACTACTAGGCCTGATATTTCTTTTTCAGTTGGAATTTTATCTAGGTTTATGCATGAGCCTAGAGAAATTCATTGGCATGCAGCAAAATGAGTACTTCGTTACCTTCAGGGAACGAAATCATATGGCCTTGAATACCGCCGCAACAAGAACTTCAAACTTGTTGGATATTGTGATGCAGATTTTGGCGGATGTGTGGATGATAGAGTGTCAACCACAGGATACACTATGCATATGGGTTCAGCTGCCATTGCTTGGTGTTGTAAGAAGCAAGATACAGTGGCAAATTCATCAGCAGAATCAGAGTATATTGCAGCATGGGATGCTTCTAGAGAAATTGTTTACCTTCATCATATTCTTGAAGATCTTTAGGTTTCTCAGTTTGCTCCTACACAATTATACATTGATAATCAGAGTGCAATCAAGATGTCCAAGAATCCAGTGTTTCATGCCAAAACAAAACATATGGATGTCAAATACCATTATCTGCGAATGCTGGTGGCAAAGAAAACTCTTGATCCAATATATTTCCCAACTGCTGATCAGACAGCTGATATCTTCACAAAACCCCTTGACAGAATCAAATTTGAAAAATTCAAAAAAATGCTTGGTATGTGTCTAAAGACCTGACTTTGGATCATATGGGGGTTTGTTAGGACTTGTTCCAAAGTCTTAACGTTAGGTTAGTTTTTTGGTAGAAACTAATTACTATTGTAAATGGGGCATGCATCTTTTATAAAGACACCCCCATAAAATAAATAAACTTAGTTTAATTATTAGGTAGTTTTTATGTTTTATGTTTATTAATTAGATTTGTTTTACGGGTTGTTTTCCCGTATTTAGTTGGTTATTGGATTAGTTGTTTTTACCGGTCATTGGTAAAAACTATATAAATCCATATTTGATTTGTGAAAGGGTTAATGGAGTAAAGGCACCCTTATGTAATTGTTATTTTGAAATTAATAAAATACTTGTGCACTTGCACTAAGCGGGGACAAGGTTCAATCTATTTTGATCCTGGAGTTATCACTTCTTACTTCTAGAAAGTCTATCTTACAAATTTGAATCATAGACTAAAATTTGACACAAAACCATAATAAAAAATAAAATTTATAGAATATAAATGACCTCATTTTAAACATAATTTTAATTATAATTCATCAAATAGGTAAAAAGACCTCTAATTGATCAACTTCATTTGCTCACTCAGAACTGTACACAAGCCTTTAAAATCCAGTCAAGAACCTTTGAGTTTTCACACCTTCATATGAGTTTATCATGAGTAAAAATGTATTAAAATTAACTTATGATAGCTATATAACATATTAATGATCATTGGATTCATCAAATATATGAAAAATACTCAGGAACAACATTCTCACTCACAAATAGAAAAATGCATATAGCATCAGAAACACAATCATGATAATCAAGGTTTAAAACACCAATGTGAACACTTTTATGAACTAAAATATGTTTAAAATATCCTTTAAAAACATTAAAACATATTTTAATTTATATTTTTCAATATTTAATATCAATATTGGTCTTATAAACCAATCTCACATCTTCACCTTACAAAGACTTCACTGTGTTAGACAGGTCACTTTAAGGACAACTTTGTGCTTGTGTATGAGAATTATAAACACATATAAAAAAAATTATATGAGGTATAGGTCTTAAAACATTATCCCATGCATTTGGATCCATCCTTAATCCTATGCAACCAATCCCTAATCTCATTCTCATTCTTGCCTAATTTTCTCTCTATCTTGCTCATTAGGCCCTTTTAACAATAGGTCAAATTTCATGATAGGTTTAGCACATTTTAGTTATTAAACATGATAAAAAAACTTACATGAGCATAAAAAATAAGTCTCACACATCATTCTCTATCTATTTTCATGCTTTGACTTGGTCAACCCTACCTATTACATTAAAATTATGAGAAATAAGGGGTTTCGTGTAGCTTTTACTCATTGTCATGACAAACCAAAACCACATAGAGAAAATTCAAAGAGTCATAAATTTTAAAAACATCAAAATAGGTCAACAAAACCATTCTAAGACATAACCAATAAGATCTTTCTTATTGGGTCATTATGAGGGTTTTAAGAGGATTTTGACTGGTTTTCCTTCTAAAAAATCATTCATAAAGGATTTACCCTAAAATACAAAACAAATATAGGTAATTTAAATCTAGGTAACTCCCAAATTTCCATGAGCTACTCAATATCTCATGCAAATTTTACACATGCCAACGAGCATAATAAATTCCTTCTCAGGTCTACAACACCCCATTTTATACACATAAAAAACCTTACCACCAATTTTCAGGATTTCTCCTTTAAGGTATGACCTAAAAATTGGTAAACACACTTAAAATAAACCCTCACACATATTTTAATGCTTTCAATATGTATTTCACCTTGAGAAATGAACTTGACCCCTCATTAGGCCATATTTGGTCTTTTTACATAGTAGGACTTGAACTACCAGTCATACTAAGACCATGATTACACCATGAAAATTCTTGAATTAATCACAATACCTATTCCAAATTTTAAATTAACTCATATCATGCTCACATACTACTAACCTTATTTACATAAGTCTCATATGACTCAACACAACATGTTACCATGCCTATGCCTTCTTACTAGGTCTTCATGTAAGGACTGGGCCTCAAAGCTTGAACTTGAAACTCATATAAAGGATTCATTCCCTCAATATCATGTTTACATAGATTTAAATACTCTCTCATTCCTATACTAGCATAACTCACCAATCTTTACTATGATTCATGCATATACCTTCTCTCAGGGCTAGACTAGGCTTCTCAAGACACTTAGTACACAATAGTAGCTTACCTTATACCATGATCTTGACCTTGACATGCCATAAACCTTAGAAGGATTACTAAGTTACCTTAAAATTCTCTCTCAAAAGAGAGACAAGATTTTGCCTTCAAATTTTATCTTGTCATGAGAATTATTTGACATAAATCATCTCACCATGTATGGCCTTAACTCTTACTTTGACATTAATGAAATTTATCTTGAATTTGACATAAATGATAACAATAAAGCTTCAATACAATAATTAGGAACATACCTCAACAATCTCCTCCTTTTTTATTGATGGTAAATATTTACACAAAACTAATCATTCACAACTATTTAAGCTGAATCTTCTTCAAATTATTCTTTCTCCTAAACTAAAACTTTCTCCCCCTCTGACATTGATGACAAAGGGTCATCTTATTTAAAACCTATATGATCCTTAAACCTATAAAAACACACCTTCTCTCTTAAAACAAACTTAAAATAGAACAAACTCACATACCTACTCTTGGAGCATGATTAGCTCCCCTTGTCTCCATGAGAAATTCAGACATTATCAAAATTGTGACTTGGTTTGATAAAGTCATCATACAAAATATTTATGACCAATATCTTATGATCACACCTATAGTATAATTTTGACTTAACCTTAAATCTTATAGTCACCAAAGACCACAAAACTCCCCTATGATCAAGAAAATTTCATGCTTCTTGCTTACCAACTGAGTCCCTTCATGAAGCCTAATGAAGTCACCTCTACTCTAGGGAACTAGAACAACATAAACTCAGGAGATTCCCAGATCTACATGTCTTTACTAAACTAAACTTACTTCATGATCCTCATAGGTTTGAATAGTCCTTTTGTCTTTACCTCCTCAATATTTATTTGAACAACATTCTATCTTATTTTATTGGTCTTATCTCCTTCATAAATAATCTAAGATGATAGAGAGAATTATTGGCACTCCTTTGCATCTTAACTATGCTCTACCGTTGCAAATAGTCTACTTGGATTTGTAGACTGGTCATCAACCTTATCTACCTTAGGTTTCCACTTACTATTTTGTCTTCTTTCTTGTACTCTAGAGTTCGCAACTTTCTTGTTTTGTCTTGATAATCCATGCTTACATTACTTTTCAATATGACCAACCTTATTGCAATTGAAACACACTATTCCTTTTGATGGAAACACACCATAACCCATACCTCTTGACTAATGAATCTCCTCATAGTTCCATGCATATTCATTCTTGGAGGGCCTTATACAATGCCTTACTTTATGTCCAAATTTATTACATGAATAAAAATTACCATTGAAGGGCTTAATATACCTTATATAATTAAGTTGTTTGATAGTATTATTCTTCATTCTACCATCAACCTCATTCTTTGATTGATTATTGACCTTATTTATCACATTAGTGTTCTTCTCTTGATCTCTATTGAAATCAAGGCTTGTTTTGTCATTATAAATCTTTTCACTTTCAGTATGTTGTCTATATCATTGGTACTCTTTTCAAACCTTATAAATGACTTAACTTTACTTGATGTCTACTCCAACTCAAATTTTAAGGACTCCACTTTGGTTACATACCTTTCACATTCTTCTTCTTTGGTCTTTATACTAGTATTCATAATCTCAAGTTGAGTCTCCACTTGTTTGATTATTTCATCTTATTCCTTGGAGTTATTACTTAGTCTAGATTCAAAAAAGTTGATTTGTTCTTCATAATATTTGATAAGAGACCTTATCACCCTATTCATTTTTTTACCATCTTTAGTTCTTAAAGAGTATTCATTAACTCATCCTCAAATTCCACCTCATGTCCTTCATCTAAATCACCAACAGCACCTCCAATCTAAATCGAATCTTCTTGATTTGAACAACTTGATTCTTCAGCCATGAATAGAACTCCTTTGACATTAGAGCCATCACCTTCATGGTCATTCTTAGAATCACTTCTCTCACTCTCATCAAATGATTTACAATCTTCCTTGGTGTAGAAACTTCTTTTGTTTTTGAAAAAATTCTTCTTATCATCATACCTTGTACAAAATTTCTTGATCTTATTAGACTTGTAGGACCTTTTATCAAAATCACAACCTTCATAATTATCCTAATAATCTTTATCCTTATGATTATGAGGGAAATTTTTAGTAAAGTGTCTAATCTCTTCATAATTAAAGCGTTTAAAAGGAAATTTGCCCATGTATTTACTTGAGCTTGTCTTCAACTTTCTTGCAAACATAACTATCAACTCATCATCATCAATATCAAATTAATCATTACATTTGACTTTCTTACCTTTTATCTTTTTCTTTTTTGGCTTATTTTCTTTCTTGAATGTATCTTCCTTCTTTACATGTCTTTCTTCACTTGTCCTCATCTCATAGGCTGTTAGGGTGCCATGAAGTCCATCCATATTTAGTTTGTCTAGATCTTGCATTTATTCAGCATCAGATACCTTAGAATTAAATTTTAGAGTTAGAGATCTCAAAACCTATTGAAAAATATTAGGCTCTTTCAACTCTTCACCTAGACCTCTTGTGATGTTGACCACATCATCAACCCTCAACAAGTAGGCTAAAATTGTCTCATCTCCATTTATTTTTAGACTTTAAATTATATTATATGGGTTTGTAATTTGGAAAATTTGACCTTGGATTATCCCTCATGAATTTTATTCAAATTTTCAAATATTTATTTGGTAGAAATACAGTGCATCACCATCACAATTTCTACCTTTGATAGGCCACACACAATACCATTCATTACTTTTGAGTTATTATCACTAGCCTTCTTACCTACTACATCTTTAAGAGGGATAGGGGGTGTAGTATATTCATCCAATAATAATTACCAAACATCATGACCTTGATGCATCAGATATTTCCTTATCTTGACACTCTAAAAATCATAATTGGATCTGTTAAACAACAGATATTTGCTTGTATAAAAACTACCTTATGCTTGGCTAGCCATCCTAAAATATCCTTTAGGTTATAAGGCATCCTTTAAAGGACTTGATATGATACCAAAATTTTTAAATATATATAATTATATGGGGGTGAATATATTTCCTAAGAAAATCCTTCAATTTCACTTAACATTCATGAAGCATTCATTCACATACATACATTAGTTAATACATACACAAGCATCTATGAAAGTAAACAACATGAGAACATATAATATATGTGGTAAACCCTCTTGGGGAATAAAATCCACTAATACATATCTTTAAATAAATTCTTATAATAAATTAATCAAAGTTTTAGTGAGGCACCAACCCCACAAAGAGCACCAACCCCTCATTAGTCAAGTACCAACCTAACTAGTCCTTTAACAAGCACCAACTTGAAAGGAGGATCCAACCCCATAGTTAATCCAGAACCAACTCAACCACCTTAAATATATGATAATCCTTGGACACATATTTATAATTAAACTTAATATTACTTCCTTCTTTTTCTCTTCTCAATCTTTAATCTCTCTCAAATAGCCTATAATGCCTTCTCGTACAACTAACCCTTTCCTTGACAAAACTAGGTCAAATAACCTTTCTCAACACCTATATAAACATAATTATATATTAATATCATATTAATCACACCTATATTATTATATTAAATCCCTTTACCTATTTTTCAAAACTCTATACTATTCGCTCATATGCTCAAATCTATAACTTGTCAAATTATGCCTATTAGGCCTTCTCTTTATACTTGACTCTTTATCTCACCCATATTGGATGGAAAAGAACATAAACATGGTTGTATCAGAATTTTAATAGATAAAAAAACATTTTTCACAAGTTAAATAACTGCCACATAGATTGGTCATTACCCTTAAGGTTCAAAACCACTATTAGGCCTAACAGAGACATAATACAATTAGGCCTTCTCTAAGCACATGTTTCACTTAGACCTCCTTAGAACACTTTGAACCTCCAAAAATAAATTAATAACTTAAAAAAATACTTAAATATATCCTTTATAATCTCAAATTATTTCCCCAACACCATTTGTCTCATTTCACTCCTTGAACCACCCAATTAAGTCTACTCGCCATTAGGCCTTCTTACTGCAAGAAAGTTTATCTTGCAAATCTGAATCATATACTAAATTTTTTTTAAAAACATAATAAAAAATAACATGTATATAATATTAATTAACTCATGTTAAACATCATGTTCATTATAATTAATCAAATAGGTTAAAATATGTTTAATTGATCAACTTCATATGCTCATTCAAAACTACACACAGACCTCAAAAACCTCATCAAGATCCTTTGAATTTTCACACCTTCATCATAGTTTATCATGAATAAAAATGTGTTAAAATTAACTTATGAGACCTATAAATTAATTAATTATCATTATATTCATCAAATTTATGCAAAAATACTCAGGAACAACATTCTCACTCACACACAGAAAATTGCCTATAACATCAAAAACACAGTCATGAGAATCAAGGTTTAGAACACCTATGTGAAAATGTTTATGAAATATAAAATATTTTAAAATATAATTAAAAAACCTAAAAATATATTTGAATATATAGTTTTTAATATTTAATATCAATGTTGGTCTTAGAGACCAATCTCACATCTTCACCCTACATAGACTTCACTGTGTTATACAGTTGCTTATGTATGAGAATAATAGACACTTATAAGCTAAGGTGATATGAGGTATAGTTTTTTAAAAATTACCCCATGCACTTTTATCTATCCCTAATCCTCTATAACCAATTCATAATCTCATTCTCATTCTTACCTAGATTTCTCATTGTCTTGCTCATTAGGCCCTTTTAGTGATAGGTCAACTTCCATGACCATTTTAACACATTTTAGGTCTTAAACATAATCATAAACTTATATTATCATAAATAAAAATTCTCAAACATCATCTTCCATCCATTTTCATGCTTTGACTTGGTCATCCCTACCTACTACATTAGAATTATGAGAAATAAGGGGTTTCATATAGCTTCTACTCATTATCATGATAAACCAAAACCACATAGAGAAACCTATAAAATACCTTTACATTTTATATATATCAAACTAGGTAAAAAAAAATTATACATAACCAATAAGATATTTCCTATCGAGTCATTAAGAGGGTTTTGACTAGTTTCCCTTAACAATTGTTCATAAAGGATTGCCCCTCAACTCCAAAACCAATACCAAAAATTTCAAGTTAGGGAAATTTTAAAAATTCCATGATCTGATCACTATCTCATGCAAAGGTTTCACGTGCCAATGAGCATAATAAATTCCTTCTCGAGTCTGCAACACCCTATTTTGTGCACATAGAAAACCTTACCACCAATTTTCATGCTTTATCCTTTAGGGTATGACCTCAAACTTGGTAAACCCACTTAACACAACCCTTCACACCTATATAAATTCTATAAATATATTTATCACCTTGGGAAATGAATGTGACCTCTCATTAGGCCATATTAGGTCTCTTTACACACTATGCCTTGAACTGCTAATCATACTAAGACCATGATCACACATTAAAACTTATTGAACTACTCACAATACCTTTTCCACATGTTAAATGAACTCATATCATGCTCACATACTATGAAACTTATTCACACAAGTCTCATCTGACTCAACACAACATGTTACCATGCATATGCCTTCTTACTAGGTCTTCATATAAGGACTAGGCCTCAAAACTTGACCTTGAAACTCATATGAAGGATTATTTCCCTCTTTCTAATGTTTACATAGCTTTATATACTCTCTCATTCCTATACTAACACAAATCATAAATATTTACTACACTTCATGCATATACCTTCTCTCAGGGCTAGACTAGGCTTCTCAAGACACCTAGTACACAATAATAGCTTACCTTGTACCATGATCTTGACTTTAACATGCCATCAACCTAAAAATGATTACCAAGTTTCCTTCAATTTATCTTTACATAAAGAGATAATAGGTTTTTTTCAAATTTTATCTTGTCATGAGACTTATTTGACACAAATCATCACACCATGCATGGCCTTAACTCTGACTTTGACATTAATGACATTTGTCTTGACTTTGACATCAATGACAACAAAAAATCTTCAAAACCAATAATCAAGAACATACCTCAATATCTTACCATGTGAATCTCTAAGGGGGGTGGGGTAGTATTAGAATTTGTCAACCCCCATTAAGTAGGTTGTGGATGATTTTAGAAATGCATTAATTAGTTTTTCATTTGCATCATTTGATTGGAAGTATTAGCTTGAAAAGTATCTATTTGATTTAAATTTTGCAATAAAATTTTATTAGTTTTAATAGTGTTTTAACTAGTGAAAGTGGTATGGGATACATTAGTGGTATGAGAGGCATTTATAGTTTGATATGCATTAGTAGTTTGAGATGCACTAGTAGTTTCATTAATTTGAGTATTAATGTGGGCATTTTGAATTGACCCGCTAAAGTTCATACCTCCCATGTTTGTGGAAATGAATGGCATGGAATATGAAAAGGAATAAAAGAGGAAGACATGCTAGCATATTAAGTCATGAGAGAGGAGAAAGGTTTGATGGAAGTTGTAGACACCTAAACTACCCACAGCTAGCTTTCGATCAGACTCCAGACTGATTTCTACCAACTATTAAAAATTAATCTTAGGAATCACTAAACATAGCAAATTTACGTATGCATCATTCATCAAAACTCAAAATCATGTTGAGATATCCTTAATTGGGGTATCTTATTTTATATAATAATAACCTCTCATGGATTCATCCCTAATCATCTTCCAGCATGACAACAGTCAATTTGGCCTATAAACCTATTAAGTGGGCCACTTGCATACTTAAATAAAATCTTGAAAGAGATAAAAATTTAATCAAAATTAATTAACAAGCTAAACCAAATTAAATTCAATTTTGAATTATCCATGTGTAATCAATGAATATTAAAAAAAATAACTTCAAAAATTCAAAATATCCTAGCCTTTCATCATTGCCTTTATGAGTTGTCAAGCTCTTTGAAAATATCTTAAAATACCTTATTTTGGAGAGTCGTGCCTAGTAATTACAAATCATGATTACTTAATAACTATTAACTCTACTTGGGTTAATTTAACACACTTAGGTTAGTTTTGAACTCATTCCAAGCCTTAACTCCACCCTAACTTGCCTTGGGTGAGAGTTAAATCCTTAGGCTATAAATACAATGCCTTGCCTAGTGAATCCTAATCTATTTTGGTGCAAAGTTATCATGCAAAAATGACTTAAAGCCCTCATAAGCCAAATTTTTAATGCAAATTTGGAGAGATAGAAAAGTTTTTTTTTCTAGTGTTATAATCCCAAATCTTAAATCCAAGCTACAAGCTTCATTTGCCAAGGACTTATTGATGCACACTCTGAGCAAGCCACTCAACAAAGCATTTGGAGCTCCTAAGAAAGGTAAAAGATTGGTGTCTTTTATGTTTTAATTATTGTTTCATCTAGGTTTTATTACTAAGCTCTACCTAAGATATAATCTAGGAGTATAGGTGTTAGTGTGTTTTTATTTGAGTTTTATTGCTTACACTAACACTATACTAACCTCCCTTCTTGAATTTTTATGATCACAAATGGCATGGATGATGGGAATTTCACTGCATGAAGTTGTTCCTAAAGAATTTAAGAGTTTTATACTAATTATTTTCATGTCAAAATTTGAGCTTCCTGATCAAAATAGATGAAAATTGGAGGCTAAGTGACATTTTTATAGAAGTTATGAAGTTGCCTTGTGCAGTCATGGTTTTTCTCTCTAGAGTTATGGTATTGTGCAATATCACCACTCACACAGTTATGGTTTTGTTTTTTCATCTCACTATCACTATTCTACTAACTATTTTTTTCCTATAGGAGATATTTGTGATATTGAAATATCATGAATCTGATAGTCATGATATCTCAATACCCCAATTTTGCAAGTTGTGACATCGCCTAACCATTAACGATATTATGTCCTAACTGCTAGCAGTTATGCTAAATTTTTGGGTCAAGTTACAATATTATGACTCTTAAAGTAGTGATATTTCCCTGTTATTAAAGACTTTTCAACTAGAGTATCAATATTGCATTTTATACTTTGTTTTCTCATAAGTCATGGTATTGCACTAAGAGTTACATTTTTTCAAAGTTGTAGTTTTTCTTTGTGTTCTATGGTTTTACACTATGTAAAATCAAAATCAAGATTTGGGAAGTGATTTATTCATTCATGAAGTGATTCTAATCACAAATACTTTCTAACATGATTTACAGGACCTAAAGGTCACAAGGAGACATTTAAAACACTTTTCACTTAAAAATTTAACATTTAAAATTGGTGTTTTAATAATCTTTTCATTTACATCATTTTCATTTTGTCAAAGCTTTCACTAAAAAATACCAAGGGGCAAAAAAAATCACTACACACTTCATTTTGGTGATTAAAATGAACTCTCACACTAGATAAACACTCTTAAGAGTTTCATTTTCATTGCTTATTTATTTAAAGTTATTTATTTTATCAAAATGATTGATGCATGTATACTCTCACCCAGTCCCTTTTACAAAAATTAGGTGACCAAAAATTCTCATTCATTGTCTCAGTCACTTTAATCTAAAATTTTGAAAATAACATTGTTAAGGCCCTCCTAAAATCTATATGAATTGGGTGACCCAAATGTGACCCTAAAGTCTTTTCACTAGTCATTTATTTTCATGCATTTTGACTTGTGAGCAGGATTTCATAACCTATTCATGAGTTCTCTAGGGAAGTGTTGACCCAAGAATTCATCTCCCAACATTGTTTTAACCCCACTCCATGATGGGGTATATAAATTTAGTTTGGCTTACTAGGATTCTTGTTTGATCAATTAAACAAGCTCCATTAGTAAGATACTACCTTAGACCATAGTGGTAACTCAAACATCACACTACACTAAGTAAATGATGGATGTAGTTGTTATGAAAAGTATAAGACCTTTTTATAACAAGCTAATTGACATGGATCCAAATGATGTGAACATATATTTTGTTAGCCACACTTAGGACCATCTAAAAAAGTGCAAAATTTTATAAATTAGAACAACCCCACTTGCCATGAACATACTATTGATGTAGGGTAAGTAGCCCAAAGTTTCATATCATCATATAATATCTTGAGAGAAGTGGGGTGTAAAAACCCTACTTATTCATGCACTTTTTATTTTTGGATTAACACTTAAAATCCTTTCAAGATCATTATATAGATAGAACTTGATAGTATTATGCAACTTTGTCATTTTTAGGATCTAGGACGTTATACTTAGGTATTTGTGTCATTTTATCTTTTATTCTATGGTTTTTGAGTTTAAACTATCTATTTTATTTGTTATGCGATGTCAAAATGAGTTTTTTTTATAAATCATTATATTGTTTAAAAAGGCATTATGTCATCCATTTGACACCATATTTTTGCCTCAGTCTTTTGACAAATCTTTATGTGTGTGTGTCATTTGATTGAAAAGGGTAACATTACATTGCCTAATTCATTTCAAGTGTTTGTGTCTTGGAGTATTTAAATAATCATTGATTACATATTTAGAACATGATATCATGGTTACCTTGTTCGAATCATTTCATAGACTTGTTTGCCTTGTGTCTAAGTTTCCAATTTTGAAACCAAACCATGTGTGCCTTTTTGGATCTTTATCTAGTGTTGTTATGTCATTCAATTTTGTCTACATTGTTGTTTATTAAATCAAGCCTAGTTTCCTAAGTTGAGTTTTTAATTAACCTTTCCAAGTTCAAATCAGACATTAATTGATTTCTACCTATGCCTTGTGTCATTTGGGCTAAGACATTGATCTTTCCCTTTTGGGTTATGCAACTTAGGTTAACTCTTCACCCAATTTGAAAACTATTGTTTGTGCCTCTATTTGGGATAAATATCCTATCTTCCATATGCCTTTTGTTTCATGACTTATACTAAATGACCAAGTTCATGTCTAAATTTGAATGCCTAGCACATGCTAAAGTATACCAAATTTGTTAGATTAAATCATACCCTTATTTTTGAAGTCTATATTTTGTGCTTGTTTTTCCAAAAGTCCTAGCACATTCCTATTTTGAGCCTATCTTTTGTTTTGCATTTGGCCAATAGACCTAGCAATTATTGTTTTCTTAGATTAGAATTGTTTAAAACACTTTAGACCTAGATTTTGGCATTCTAGTTTTAGTTCATCCACTTGACCTTTTTGTGTAATAAATTTGACATTATACATTTGATGTTAGACTATTTTATACCAAGTTTTAGCATAAACCTTTTTAGAGATATAGCTCCATTCATTTGACCAAGTTAGACCAAGTTCAAACCATTTTGCCTTTTGGACATTATTTTTCAAAGTTTTTATAACTCTCAACCTTTTTATGAAGAATTCATCATTGGATTTGATTATGTCTCACTATACTCATAGTGGAACCATGTATAATCTCAGATATGGTAATGTGGTTGCACAAGAAGTCTTTGTTCAAGACCCCTATGGTGATGATGTAGTCTGTGAGATGGATTATTATCCACCTTATAACACTCAATTAGGGGAATAAATACAATATCCTTTAAATCATTATTTGGTCAACATGCCTCCATACTCTAAGTAAGACCAAGAGTAAATAACATAGTACTTAGCTAGCATACCATTAGTTTTAGACCAAGTTCAACAATAACCCTACTATGTTACGATGCCATCAACCTATGATCCCTATTTGTTTGATCATTACTTACTTAAAAATAAGGATGAATTTTTAATCAGAGTTGTAGAGTTAGGGGTTAAGTTTTTATTAGACTTCCCCCACAAAAATTTGCCAAGTTTAGTAAGAAAGACTTGCAACATAACTTATAGTCATAACATTAAATAGGCCTCTTCTAGAAATACTCAAGCTCTAGTGTCGATGTTGTATTAGGACCCTCATATGCTTGTCACAAGAAAAGGCCTCATGGAGGACCATTTTATATAAATGTAGATACCATACCAAACCTATTTGAACTTAGCACATAATTTTAATAACATGGTCATGTCAAACACTCCACTTATTGAGTTAGCTCTTTCAATAGGAGTCTTTATCAAATTGATAGGCCAATAAAATTTAGGTATAGACCCATTTGTGAAAATCACTTTAGTTTGAGACGTATTCATTTCCCCAGCTATAAAAGAAGTGTTTTTTTCTTTTACATAGACCAATGAGCCAAATGTAGTGGATAATGCACAAGTGTCATCCAATCCAGACCAAAATGGTTTAAATGCACAAAAAACTAGCCCATAACAAAACATGCCTTTAGTTAACATCATGAGTGGTTTGAAAATTCAAGTGGTAGGAACTTTTATCTCCCAACCATAGTAAGATACCTCTAATCCTCAACCAATTGTTTCATCAATCACATAACTATAAAGATTAAGTAATCAAACTCAAACCAGTACCTTGCCTCAACAAAACATAATGAATGTTACTCCAACACAACAAGTGACAACTAACATTCCACAAAACTAGGCACAATCCAACATACCCATGTAATAGAGGCAAAATATTTTTCCACCTCATTAGGTAGTGACCAATGTACCTATTCAATTTTAAACCAACATACATTTACAAATAATGTGTAATCAATAGCATACATCTATTATTCAATGACATATGTCAAACCTCAACAAGTGTCTACTTCACAACAAGGGTTCATGTAACCAAGATGTTCTACTATTCCAAAAGTACCAATCAGGAAATAATTGCCTTTTGTTTCCAATGTGCCACAAATCCAATGATAGGGCCTTGGTTCACAAGTTCCCCTTATTCATTGAGGTTTGACTAGTTGGAAACAAGTCCCTATTCAACCTCAGAAGGTATAGTAATTCACCCTAAGCCATAACCTTCCATCTCAGCCATAATTTCCCTAAAACTAGGCCTATATACCAAATCCCAACCAAAATATCACACTATACTGCATGCAATTCTAGCAATCGCATCCTAATCCATGAATTCCTATTCTTAGTCAATTCCCTAGCCAAACCAAAATTCTATAGCAAACCATACCTCCATTATAACCTAGCTAAAGTAATCCATTTTTGACTGCTCAGACCCTACCTCACACCAATGTTCCATCTAGTTTTCTTGCATAAAAATTAAAACAAATGAAGGATGTAATCACTGCCATCCAAGTCAGGAAATAGACTAAGAATTTTAAGTTGGATGGCATGTGTTTCTACCCATTCAATGTGGAGTATCTGCAAATACCATTTCCTCTAGGGTATGAACCATCAATTTTTGACAAATATAAGGGTAAAAGAGACCCCAAATACCATTTGATCAAATTATTTGTTGCTTTCCAACCAGTGGCTTATAGTGACATATACCTCCTATTGTTATTTCCAAGGAGTCTCATAAGACAAGTTTTGGAATGGTTCCTAAAATTACCTAAGAACTCAGTATCTAATTTTGATGATCTTTTAGAAAATTTTGTGTAACATATCTCCTATAATTTTAATAATGGTATTTCATTAATAGATTTGACCCAATCCAAATAGAAGGTTGGTGAAAGTTTTGAAATCTATCTATAGTGATGGAGAACACTTGTTAACTACTTCACCCATAGTTTACTAGATAAGTAATTAGCCACTATATTTACCAATAATTTGCATGGTAAGATATCGTATCATCTAGAGATGCAATGTGCCCACACTTTTAAATAAATCATTGACAAAAGTTTGTTGATCGAAAGAACCCATATTAATAAAGGGATTATCAAGATAACCTCATCAAATTAAAATAAGAACCAAAACTAAAACAATGGCCAAAACTAGAACCCAATCCTAACACAAATGACACAACCAGCATAAGCTAATAATTATGAAAAATTCAAGCAATTTAACCTCAACAAGAATGTTTTTGGTAATGGATTAACCAAGTTGCAACATGTCCAAATTGTTCAAACATCATCTATTCATCCTATGCCACATATGCAAATTACTCCTAACCAACAACCTCTTCTGTAAGTATAGCCTTCATAACAACCTAGACCAGTGCAATAAACATAGCAACCTTTGCCTTTGCAAACCCATCCTTCAAGGTGAATTGTGCCTACTCGTTGCATCTTTATTAACCTTGGAGAACCAATTAAAGTCATGTTTTGTAAGCTAACCACCACTAATATTATTAGTTAACCTATTCCAAAGGACTATCCTGAGGGCATTCCTTATCTAGATTGGTATGGACAAAATGAATTATATGAGTATCATCAGGTTAATGGACATAATTTATGCCATTATGTGCAAATCAAACATCTCATTCAAAATATGTTGGAAAATGGAGAGATAACATTGGATAATAAAGCTTTTACATCTAATCAAAACCTAAGTACTTATCAAAACCCTTTTTCACAACATAAAAACCCAAAAAAATAACAATAAAGGCCAAAATAGAATCAATAACATTATCAACAGTCGAGACAACAATAAAAATATCATCAACACAACCAATGTCAACCAAATGGATGGAACCAAGGCTAGAATGATGCCAACAACCAATCAACTTACCACATGACTACAACAAGGTTGTAAGTCATATTGTAGGAGGTCACATTTTTACCATCTCCATTAATCCAAGACCAACTACTAACAAAATAAGACTGTTGTTAATCAATTCTAACCAACCACCCTATGTCAGTGATCCTTCTTTGATTTGGGACCACATACAGGTGTACCAAAAAGTAAGGATTACTAATTTTAGAATTTATACTAATAACTCATCATTGTCCCAAGATGTATCATATCTGGTCCCCCTCTAGCTTTTACATCTAATCAAAACCTAAGTACTTATCAAAACCCTTTTTCACAACATAAAAACCCAAAAAAATAACAATAAAGGCCAAAATAGAATCAATAACATTATCAACAGTCGAGACAACAATAAAAATATCATCAACACAACCAATGTCAACCAAATGGATGGAACCAAGGCTAGAATGATGCCAACAACCAATCAACTTACCACATGACTACAACAAGGTTGTAAGTCATATTGTAGGAGGTCACATTTTTACCATCTCCATTAATCCAAGACCAACTACTAACAAAATAAGACTGTTGTTAATCAATTCTAACCAACCACCCTATGTCAGTGATCCTTCTTTGATTTGGGACCACATACAGGTGTACCAAAAAGTAAGGATTACTAATTTTAGAATTTATACTAATAACTCATCATTGTCCCAAGATGTATCATATCTGGTCCCCCTCTAGCTTTTACATCTAATCAAAACCTAAGTACTTATCAAAACCCTTTTTCACAACATAAAAACCCAAAAAAATAACAATAAAGGCCAAAATAGAATCAATAACATTATCAACAGTCGAGACAACAATAAAAATATCATCAACACAACCAATGTCAACCAAATGGATGGAACCAAGGCTAGAATGATGCCAACAACCAATCAACTTACCACATGACTACAACAAGGTTGTAAGTCATATTGTAGGAGGTCACATTTTTACCATCTCCATTAATCCAAGACCAACTACTAACAAAATAAGACTGTTGTTAATCAATTCTAACCAACCACCCTATGTCAGTGATCCTTCTTTGATTTGGGACCACATACAGGTGTACCAAAAAGTAAGGATTACTAATTTTAGAATTTATACTAATAACTCATCATTGTCCCAAGATGTATCATATCTGGTCCCCCTCTACCATAATTTACTAGCAATAATGATCATGTATCTAATCTTAATTATGTAATCATAACTTGATGGTCAAAGATTACCATCCTACGCCCACATCCATTTTCCACTACAACCATCCAACCCATTATTTTGGAAAATAACAATCCATATATCATTGTGCAAGATAAGACATTTGATATGGTGGAACAAATGTAGGAGACACCCACACAAATTTCCATTTTGGATTTGTTGCATATGTCTCCCATTCATAAGAATATTTTGATAGAGTTTCTTGGCCAATCCCAAGTTTCTAATGACATAATGCTAGATAAATTCAAAACTTTGGTAGGACATCTAGCCCTAGGCCATCGATTATCCTTTGACCAAAGTGATATGTCAACCCTTGTCCCTCTTCATAATAATCCATTATATATCAAAGTTATCATCAAATGGCATAAAGTGAAGTGTGTCCTCATAGATAATGGATCAACCATAAATATTGTGTCATTGAAGTTCATCAAGCATATAGAATACACAATGTCTAATCTCCATCTATAAAAGATCACTATTAAGGCCTATGACAATGAAGAGAGGTAATCACAAAGCACTATCATATTACTAGTCATCATTGGGCCTTTGACCCATGATACACTATACCATGTGTTAGACCTTGATTTTTCATATAATTTACTTTTGGGTAGACCTTGGATACATGAAATTTAGGCAATCCCTTGAACATTACACCAATGTATCAAGTTCTCTCACTCAAGCATGGAGGTCGCTATCCATGGATATTTCCAACCCTACAACATTATAAGCATTTGGAAGCTGAGTATGAAATCTATAACTACCATTTTGGATTTAATATAGTTCCCAAGAAGGAAAATAGGAACTAAATCCTTATTTATTTGTCAAAAGCCAATAGCATCAACCCAGATACCCTAGATTCATCTTCCCACATGCCACCTCTTGAGATGTCCAATAATTTTACCATCATGGCTAATATCTTAAGAGAATATTTGACCCATGATATGTTCCACATTTCCAAGCTTCCATAGAACCCTAAATCCTATGGAAGACCTAAAGCCAAGCCACCTTGCATGGAAAAACAATAAAAGGGAAAATGCACATTACATAGTCCAACACCTATCCTTTTCACACCAACCATTAGCTAAGAATAAGACCCACTTGTAGATGATGAATCCTAGTTATATAATGACAATATGGTTTATTGTTATAACAATGTCAAATACCCCATTCCTAAAATGATCATGGAGAATCACACCTATCAAGGAAGAGGCTTGGGGCCTAACCATTAAGGATTTTTTGAGCCAATATCCATGACTCAGTACAAAGTAATATATGGTCTTAGATTTAAACTACCTAAGGGTGACTCCATATATATTATTCATGTTCCAATGCTAATAACTAGTGATGATGATGCTGAAAATGAACTAAAGTCTAATCATAGCCCTTATGAAGACCTAGCTGACACCAATTTATTTGACACTCATGCTATTTATACCCTTAGACTAGTTATTCACCAAAATCTACTTCCTCTATATCATCTTCAACTTATAATCTGGGACAAACAAGAATCCACATTGCATATAGATAAGTTTGAGAATGATGAGTCCTTTTATGATTTTCTAGGCTTAAGATATAATGTTTTGTTGAAAGACCACAAACAAGGGTTCTCAATCAAACTAGATCTTGTAGTCTATTTTGGAGAATAGGTGAACACCCTTAGCCACAAACAAATGAATAAAACATTGAGGTCCCAAAGTGAAAACCTCTTTGAGGAATTTTTGGACTAGGGTAAAAGTAAAGAGAAAATCCAATCTTCTAGTGAAAACCTATTTTAGGTGCCATTAGATGTGGATGTTCAACCTTCCTCAAACATATCTCAGGAGACCACCAATGATGAACTTGCCTATGGGTCTGAGTTTAGTTTTGAATAACAAGATGATTTTAACTGAATCACTTAGGTGTTTCTAATAGTGGTTATCACATGGCCATACTTACCATAGGGATATTTAGATTCATCTTGTCAAGGAGACCTTGAAGAGCCAATCCAAACAAAGGAATCTACTATTATAGGCTAATTTAAATCTTTACCAACCATTTTGGAGGATGGTTTGACTCTTCTAGTTGAGGACACAACAAAATTCAATATCAAGACTCTAGATGACCTAAAATAGATCAAATTAAGTGCATCCTCACTAAGGAGGAACATGAAGTCTTTACATCCCTTCTAAGGGAATTTGTTGACATATTTTCTTGGGCCTACTCAAAAATCTAGGTTTGGACCCTGCCTTAGTTATACACCATCTTATTATACATCTTAATTCAAAGCTTTTAAAACAAAAATTGCACAAGATGCATCCTCACAATGCTATATTAGTAAAGAAAGAGTTGCAGAAACTCTTGGAAGTGACATGTATTTGATCAATCAACTATTTAGAGTGGATCTCAAATGTTATGCCCATTAGTAAGAAGCTAGAAGGAATTAGAATATGCACTGATATTAGAGACATAAACAAGACTTGCCCTAACAATGAATTTTCTCTATCAAATATTGATATGATTTTTGATTCCATAGTCAGGTATGAAATACTTTCACTAATGGATGATTCTCAAGATATAGCCAGATCTAGATTACATCAAAATACCAATATGAGATATAATTCACCACTTTGTGAGGAACATTTGGTTATCAAGCTATGTTATTTCATCTCAAGAATGGTAGGGCCATGTACCAAAGAGCCATGACTATCATATTTCATGATATAATGCATGATATTATTGAATACTACATCGATGACATATTGGTAAAATCAAAGACTAGAGTCAATCATCCAGTAGTACTACAAAGAATATTTGAGAGATTGTACACACAAGGTTAGACTCAATTCTAATAAGTGTTTTTTTGGATTTACTTCAGGAAAATTGCTTGGATTTATTGTGTCTTGTCAATGAATTGAATTCGATTTAGCTAAAGCATAAGCCATTATAGAGATGCCATCACCAAGAAATTTGAAGTAGTTTTACAATTTATAGGGAAAGATTTAATCTATCAGATGCTTCATTTAATAGTTTTTCAACAAATTCCATCTATTTACACACCTACTAAAGAAGGGTGTCACATTTCATTAGGATGAGGAATGTCAAAAAGCTTTCTAGCACCTCAAGTACTATCTTGGCAATCTACCTATTTTGTTGCCTTCAATGCTAGGAAAATGTTCTTAGTGTATCTATCCTCCATAGACAAAGATCTAGGGGCACTTCTATGATGATAATGGAAAAGAACATGTCACGTATTATCTAAGTCATACACTAGTTGCATATTAACACAATTATATGACCATTGAAAAAACGTGTTTAGCTATGATCTTTGCAACTCAAAAATTATGATATTACATGTTAAACAACAAGACCCTAGTTATTTCCAAAGTATATCCACTCAAGTATATACTATCCAAAATAAATTTACAAGGTTGCATGGCTAAATGAATCATGCTTATAAGCGAGTTTGAGATAGAATATGTTAGCTAGAAGGCTATTAAGAGACAAGTTCTTGTAGATCAGATTTCTAAATCTCCCATTATAGATAAATAACCTCTCACATTCCAATTCCTAGATTAATCCATTATGACCATAATTGGAACACCTCTTGAGGAGTAGCACTAGAATATTTATTTTGATGGATAATTCACAATAAATGAATCGAGGGCAAGCCTATTTCTTATTACACCACAGGGGGATCTTATCCTTAAATCATTCCATATTAGCTTTTTTTTACCAACAACATGGTTAAATATAAATCACTCATTTAAAGACTCTGTCAGGTAGTATAATGGATATTCAATACCTCAAGGTTTATGGTGATTCTTAATTAATCATCAATCAAGTTACAAACCACTTTCAGACCAAGGATGATAAGTTGGTACCATACAAGGCCATGGTTGACACTCTCAAGTAGCAGATTACCAACATATAGTTTGTACATATACCAAGAGATAGTAACAGAATCATAAATTCCATGGCCACCATTGTCTCTTTGATTCATCATCAAGACATGACAAAATAAAACCAATTCCTCATTGAAAATATTCTAGCACTAGCTCATGAACCTCCAACCATCACAATGATCTATGATATTATTGGTCCCATCTCTATATGGTATTCAAACCTTATGCCTATCTTCATGACCAAATTATGCCACCTGACCTATCTCATAAATAATTCAAGGCCTTTATCCACCATATTTCATGATATACCTTACTTAGACCAACCCTATACTATTACAACTTTGATGGAACTTTGCTTGGTTGTTTAACATTGGTAGAATAAACATTAACAGTATGAAAAATTCATGAAGGATTATGTGGATCACATACAAGCAAGGTCATCCTATCCAAAAATATCATGTGTATCAGGTATTATTGGCCAACTATAGATGTAAACAAAGCTACATATGTCAAAAAATGTGATAAATGTTAGAAGTATGCCAATCTTATTCATGCCTCAACCAAGACTTTGAAATCAATGCTTACACCTTGGCCATTTTATATATGGGGTCTCAATCTCATTGGGAAGATAAACCCTCCCTCATCTAATAGCCATAAACACATCCTCACTGCCACTGAATATTTCATTAAGTAGTTTGAAGCTATATTTCTCACTTATACAATTGGAAAAAAAATTCCAAATTCATCTTCAACCATCTCATTTGCCACTATGGTATCTAATCTAACATTATATTTAATAATGATGAATCATTCAAGAACAAAGATGTACAATTGTTATGTGTCAAGTATAAAAGTAATCAACTTTTATTTATGGCATATTAACCACAAGGTAATGGCTAAACAAAAACATCTAACAAAACCAGTGTTAACATCCTTAAAAATATTATCAATGATGTTGATCATAATTGGCACCTCTAAATATTCCATGCCCTCTAGGCATATCGTACTAATTACCATACTCTAATAGGAACCATTCCATATTCACTTGTTTATGGTACTGAGTCCATTCTTTCCATTAAGGTTGAGTTACCTTGTTTGTACATTTTAATGAAGCGTGTCATAAATAATGAATATTATCAAGTAGCTCACATATAAGAGCTATAGTTACTTGATGAAAAATGCATGGTCATATTCAATAACTTTCAATCATAACATAAACAAATTTGTGGCCACTATAATCAGTGCATCAAACATAGATAATTTGAGCTTGGTGATCTTGTTCTTAAAAAAAATCAATAAAATACCACATTCAAGAAGAAGCACAAGGGCAAGTTTCATTGTTGAAAATTATGGCTCTGGAGTATACAAGCTCACTACACTAGATAGATATGAACTTGATGAGATGATGAATATTATACACCTCAAGCATTACTTCACTTGAGAGACTTGAAATATTTTCTATGAGGTCCATTTATGTTGTACTATAACATCAACATTCTTATTTGTACCATACCATTCTAACCTAAATCATTCTACCATGTCATTTCCTATCGATCAAGTTATTTTAAAACTCCCTACCCAACCCTTTGACCTTGGTTTCATCTAAATTGGTTTCACAACCACTTTCAATATAAAGATTCTAATCAAGTTTCAGTAGTTGATTCAGCATTCTAGATAGAGGTCATATTTTGGATTAGTATGACAGTGGTTTGGTAGTTGTATCCTTCATTTCTTGTTCTATTTTATACCAAGTAGGGTCTGATTATAACTGCCTTTGGGTAAATCAATGTCTCATCATTGTGCTACTAATTATAACTACCTATGGGAAAATTAGTATCATTGACCTATGTTATTTTTTCCTAATTATAACCACCTATAGGCAAATTAAAAATAACATTATTTATCATGCCTTGAATTACCAGATTGTCATTCCTATGCCATACTATGTCATTTATCTACTTTTCTTGTTTTGTTTGAATTGGCTACTACCTAGTTAGATTCCTTCACTATAATGCAAACTAAAGTGACTTGAGGTTCCATCTTGGGATTATGTAGATAGCATTTAATTTATGTTGAGGTTAGCTCAGTCACCCTTTAACACACTCTCATCATTTTGTAAGTAATTTTTAAGTTTGAACATTCTTATCATTTTGAGAGCTTAGACCATTTAGTATCTTTTCATCCTCCACTGAGTTGAGATACTTTAAAAATTCTAAAAACATTTGTAAAATGATCTAGAAAATATAAAAACAATCATTATTGACCACTTATTTTTCTTAAAGGAAACCACTTTTCATTTAGTTTCCCCATCCTTATTGGCCTAGCAACCCATGCACTTACCATTTTATGATATCCATTACCATATTCCTTTACAACATCAATCTTGTTTTCTTCTCATCATTTTCTTATATCCCATTTCTTGGGAGAACTACATTTGTTCTAAAGTTTTTATTAGATCTTGTGTCCATGGAACTATGTAAGTATCATCCAATTGCCTAGTGCATCTAGAGCCAACTCAGCCACCCCTTTCCTTTTCTTCTATTCTACCATCTTGTTTGTTTGTTTTGTTGTCCCTTATAGTCTAGGGGTAATGTTCATCATCTTGTTTATCCTCTATTTATACTAATATTATGATTAACCAATGTTTTTTTTTTTTTCATTTTCTTCTCTTTGTTTTGTTTTGTTATTTTTTTCTTCATGTTTTTTTTATTTGTTTGTTTTCTTGTTGTTTCTTGATTCAATCTATGTATATTCATTAGGTGATTCCTTGTGAATTATTCTTTAATCTATCCATATTCATATGTCAACATTGTCATCATGGTTTTTACCATTGGTACATTATTTTTTATTATTTTTTAGATTTTCTATCAGTCCTTATACATATTTTGGTTAAGTCATCATGGTGTTCTATCATGTTACCTACCATCATGTGCTACATCAAAAATCAGCTTAGGAAGTCTACATAGCAATGAGGCCATGATACTCCTTGACACCTGAAACATTCTCGATCTAATCCAAATCATTCCCACCATCTAGAGTACTAAAATTAAAAAATAATTTTAACCCTTGCTAGTTCAGATGAGCATCTCCCTACTAGCAAGTTACCCAAATTCATCTTTCTCCTCTACACCAATTTACCATCATATTTTCCATCATCAGGATACCAACGATTATAATTGCCTCTAGGAAAATCATTGTATACCATCCCACTTTCACTTCCAATGATTATATCCACCTTTGGGCAAATCATTATGTATCATCCCACTTATTAAGCCAATGGTTATAACTTCCTATGGGTAAATAATTATGTTTCAATTTATCTATAGGTTAATTATTATAACCACCTTTAGACAAATTATTATCTTTCTTCTATCCAATTCAGGCACATTTTCATTATGATAATGCTTATAACTGCCTATGGGCAAACTATTGTCTCTATGC
The DNA here is from genome assembly GCA_037957365.1 of Torreya grandis. Taxonomy (NCBI): domain Eukaryota; kingdom Viridiplantae; phylum Streptophyta; class Pinopsida; order Cupressales; family Taxaceae; genus Torreya; species Torreya grandis. The sequence continues at coordinate 627,236 of JARHVA010002302.1, read as the reverse complement.
ACTCAATTGGGTCATGTTTTTATCCTACTAATTATTATGAATATCTATGGAAAAATCATTATTTTCTTTTTTAATGATTATAATCACCTTTGGGAAAATCTCTCTTATTACCCTAAACTTTTTTAAATGATTATAACTACCTTTGGGTAAATCATTACCTTTTTTGTCCCACCTATGCCGATGATTATAACCATCTATGGGTAAATCATCCTATTTATCTTCCCAACCAAATAGCTCCATATGCCATTAATTATAAACATATATGGGTAAATTAGTATAATCCACCCAATTTCATCTTTTTGGTCCCATCATTTCCTCTTTTTGAGGGACTGATCACCGACCCCTTTAACACTCACTCCCTCTAGGGGGAATCTACAATTCCTCTATTGTCATTCAATTCATAAGCATACAAGACCTTTTCACTCCTTGATAAAATGTTACTATTCCTATAGATTGCAACACCTTCCCAAATAGGGGAAAACTTTAGACACTTAAAATTAGCCACAACTAGATTTAGAATGAACTTTAGACTGATGCCTACCAATCATTGTAAATTAAGCTTAAAAATCACTTAACGTATCAAATTTGTTTACACATAATTTATCAAAGCTTATAATCATGTTGATACATCTCTAATTGGTGTATCCTATCGCATGCAACAATAACCTCTCATGGATTCATCCCTAATCATCTTATGGCATGACAATAGTCAATTTGGCCTATGAACCTATTAAATGAGGCACTTGCACACTTAAATCAAATCTTGAAAGAGATAAAAAGATAATCAAAATTATTTAAGAAAATAAACCAAATTAAAAGCCTAATTAAATTATCCATATGTAATTAATGAATATTAAAAATAAAATAAAATTTAAAATATCCTATCTTTTCATCATTGCCTTTATAAGTTGTCAAGCTCTTTGAAAATATCCTAAAATATCTTATTTTAGAGAGCCATGCCTAGTAATTTCAAATCATGATTACTTAACAACTATTAACTCTATTAAGGTTATATTTGACTCACCTAGGTTAGATTTGAACTCATTCCAAACCTTAATTCCACCCTAACTCACTTTGGATGAGAGTTAAATCCTAAGGCTATAAATATAATGCCTTGCCTATTGAATCCTAAGATATTTTGTTGAAAATTTATCATGTACAAATGACTTAAAATCTCTCATAATAAGAATTTATAATGTAAATTTGGAGAAAGACATAATCTACTTTGTTACAAGTAGTGTTATAATGCCAAAATCTTAAAGTCAAATCACATCAAAGACATATGGTGTCAAGAAGAGAATTAGCCAACAAGATTCATTTTTCAATGACTTCTTGATGCAAAAGCTAAGAAATCCACTCAAAAAATAATTTAGATCTCTCAAGAGAGGTAAAGTATTGGTGTCTTTTATGTTTTAGTTGTGATTTCATCTAACTTTTATTATTAAGCTCTCCCTAAGTTCTAGGCTAGGAGTGTAAGTGTTAGTGTGTTTTTATTTGAGTTTTGTTACTTGAACTAACACTATACTAACATCCTTTCTTATATTCCTATGATCACAAAATTCATAAGGAGAATTTCCCTAAATTTTGTAGTAAAATTAGGTGAAGGTGAAGGGGGATTTCCAATGTGAGGTCATATCATGAAGTTATAGATGATTGTAGGATCCTTACCCTAATGTTGAGGGTTTCCATTGAAGAAAATGATCATTTCAATAGTATATTAAAGATCAATTTCATCCTATACCATAGGTATGAATAGAGGATTAAGGGAATAAGAAAGAGGAGGAGTCTCATGATTGGTGGTTTTAGTAGTAACATGAATGTTACTAAGGTCAGGATTATCTATTGCATGATGACGTAGATGTATTTTAGTGGTTTTGTGAGGATTAGTAAGACTCATCATGTTACCCTAATTTTATTATGCATCATTGTCAAATAGGGGTTGTATGATGAATATATTGATAAAAGAAACTTATTCTAACACCTACTTGAAAATTAAAGGTTAATAGGCTGAAAATTAACTAGATCAATTTGGTCAATCTAGTTGGATAGAAAGGATAAAATAATAGTCTAAAAACCTACTAGATCAAGTTGGTCGGTCTAATTTGGTAGATAGGAAAATAGTTTGGAAACTTAATGTATCAATCTATTCAATTTAGTTGGTTAGACAAGATAAAATAATAGTTTAAAAAAACTATTGGATCAAGTTAGTTGATCTAATTGGATAGACAGAATAAAATGATAGTTTGTAAACCTATTAGATCAATCTGGTTGATCTAATTGGGTAAATAGGATACAAGAGTAGTCTATAAATTTATCAGATCGATATGGTTAATATAATTAGATAGACAAAATAAAAGGGTAGTCTAGAAACCTAATAGATTGAGCTAGTCAATCTAGTTGGGTAGACAGGATAAAAGAGTAGTCTGTAAACCTACTAGATCGATATAGTCAATCTGCTTAGATAGAAAATATAAAAGAGTAGTGTAAAAACCTACTTGATTGAGCTAATCAATCAAGTTGGGTAGACAAGATAAAATATTAGTCTACAAAATTGAGTTGGTTGATTTAGTTCTATAGACAAGTAAAAATTTAAAATGTTTAAAACTAGATGATTTAGTGTAAAGATAGAATTAAAGAGAGCACAACATATAAGACTAAAACACACAACATTAAACATGTATCAATGTTTGTCGATATAATATACAATACAATAGAGAATATAAAGTAGCAAGTAGAAAATATAATTTTATAACTACTAATGTTAACTAATTATTTGAAAAGAAAATTAGGAAGTTATATTAAAAGGTTGTGTTTGATAATGTAGGATTTCAAAGATATCGGCTTGTTTTTTAGATAGTGTTGGCTCAATGCTTCAAAACATTAATTATGGAGGAAGTGTTTTTATCATAGCTCACTAAACCCAGTTTCAAGGGTAAATTATAATTAGCCTTTATGCACTAACTACTAAATGATGCACCACATAGTCAAATAGATGCTTAGGTTCATAAGGTTTAATACATAGGGAAACCCTAGGCATTTATAAAATGCCATGAGGTATGTAAAAACTAAGGATCATGTTTAACTCTGTACTATGGTGATGAGTATTGGGGTAAGCCCATCATACCACAATATCTATAAATAATAGTCAAGGACCATAAATAGACTATCATGTATCCCTTCATGATAGTAACTAAGTAGTTATAAAATTATTGGTAAATAATTTTTAGAAAAAACTAAACAAGATAAAAATAAGGGTATAAATTTAATTTATCAAAAACTAAGTTACAATTTTAGAAAGAAAATAAACAACCAACCATTTCTTTATTTCAAAAGTTAAAGTGATTGTAATTACTATGAAAATAGAGGTTAATTTCCTTTACTTATACTAAAAAATGAAACATACAAAAAAAGATTGAGTGGGTCATTTTAGTTGAGTAAATAGTACAGAACAAGATCAAACTAGTTTATATAGTCTGTTATAAAATTAGACCTAAACAAATTAAATCAAACATGTTGATTTAGTTTGGTGGTAACAAACACAAACACAAAACTAGATTGAGTTGATTGATTTAGTTTATTGTGTACAGTTTAATAGAACTAATAATTAAGGAAAAAATAAGAAAAATATTGGACTAAAAATTAGAAATTAAAAATTGATTAAAATTAACAAGATAAAAATACTAAGTTGTTAAGAATAAACCTATAATATATAAAAATATTGACTGTGTCAATTTAAATGTATTGTTGATTGGGTTGTCTAGGTGGGACTTTAATCTTGTAAAGGTAGATATTTGAAAACATAGTTAATAAATAGATTCAACTAGATCGATATAGTTTTATAAGACTAAAAATATAAATATTACAAGCTTAACAAAATTAAGCACATAGATTTAGTTGACTATTAGTAAAATGCAAAAAATAAGAAAAATGACACAATCAATTAGTTTGATTTAGTAGTTGAAACTAAAAGTTACAAACAACACAATCGAGTAGATCAATTTTATTAGTTATAAAATAAAATGAAAAAGATCAGTTAAATGACTAGATCGATCAGTTAAATCTAGTTGGTCAAAATTGGAACATATAAAGAGAAGATAAAATTAGGTTGACCAGTGTGACCAAATCCACTAAAAACTTTCACTTACAGATAGACCAAATTGAATACCTTAATCTAGTTATATGAAAACCCTAGACCTGTAGAGAAAAAAAAGACCAAATTGAACATCTTAATCTAGTTATATGAAAATAAACTTATATTGATAAAATACAACTTGATGACCAATTCAATCTAGTTGACTTAACTAAAAATTTAAGAATGTAAGGGTTAGACTCATATCAGGTTCACCAGAATATATGCAATTAATTAAGATGGATATATAATTTGTCTTAATTAGTGAATTTCAATCTTATAGAATTTAATCTTACCGAAAACTCATTACATATCTATTTATATTGATATATAGCTAATTTGTATATGTTAAACTACCTAAAATATCTATTATCACACAACACCACTATAGAGGGCTCCAAAGCCTCTAGTCAAGTAGAACCATGTAATAGCTATAGCTAGGCCTACAATACATAAAATAAATCTAAATATAATATAGTTCTCACTAAATCTTGTGGCATAAATGGGGATAGTTAAGAAAATAAAACATAACATGCAAAGGAAAACTCTACTCAAGTCAATATAGTGATAATTTTGAGTAAAACATTCAACCTATTACCTTATGCAATATCTAACTAATGGTGATTTGAAAGAGGTTATTTTGATTGTGTAAGCATCACATTATATAAATTATCTCTAAGTTAAAATACTCTTACTTTTCATCCAAGACTTTCCCACAAGACAAGATTATTTCCTTCTAAGGCAAAACCCTAAGCAATGACTCTTCAAGTGTAGAATTTGTAGAATTATGAGTTGTAATAATATGAAATGAATGTTCCTCTCTATTGGATTTAAGTGAATATGGTATTTATATATAAATATTGACCCTAAAACCTTCCAAAATTTTATTTAATATGATCGACCAACTCAATTTTATTAAGCAAAAAAAGTAGTCGTTAGTTCTTGAACTAGGTTGATCAGGCCGGCTTAGTTCCATAATGTGCATTGAATCATTAGAAATATCAGCCTGGATGAATTAGTATTAAAATGAATAAAATAGTGTTTAATTATTAAAGGTCTATTTTTAAAAATAAATTTCTTAGTTCTAAATGGGTTTAATTACTTAGGGAGTTGGATAAAATTGAATTGTAATGGTTTTAGATAATGGTATAGGGATCAACAATCTTGCAAAGCACCAAAGATTTATCCACTCATTTTACAATGAACCATTTAAGGCATACACTCAAATATATTTAATCTCAACAAGTTCCTATAAGATAAAAAACATAAATAAATGATAAATTTTTAAAATATTATGTATACACTTTTCACGATATACGTGAATAAGACACGGGACATTCAGTTACATGTTATACATGGAAAAATAGATGTGTGACATTATTTACACTTAATAAAACCTTCATATAATGGAGGCATGCTCATATTGAGGGTATCTTTGTATATTTTTTAGGTTATATCTTTCTATACTATCCCATTTATCATAGTATAATGTTATACATGACTTGTTTTTAATCATATTTACTAAATTATTCTTTTTAATTGTTATTTCTTATTGTTATTATTTTTTTATATACTAGATGATGGCATTAATTGATTATCATACTAACATTTCTTACTCTATGTATGCTTTATATTAATATTTGTGACATTACTTGATTATTGATGTGCGTTATATTGATTATTTTATAGGTATATTTATTGTGTCTTGTCAATTCAAGTGTCAATTATGTCAGAATAACCTCTAGTCCATGTGAATGTGGTATGTTAGAGTTGTGTCATGTCTTGTATGTTTTTGTGCTTCTTGATCTTGATATTTTGTATGTATGTGTGGTTACATATATGACTATTACTATTTTGGGAAGTGTTTTGACATGGCCAACAATATGTAGTGGTTGTTAATTCCCACCTCTCTTGAAAGGAGATTTGTGTGATCAAACCTCCCCAAGGTATTGGTTAACAAGGTTTGGTATGTAGGGTAACTTAATTGGCTTGTTGTGACCATTCTATTTCAATAGAATTATTTTAAGTATTTTATAATAATCACATGAATTCTAAACTTAGAGCATATACCTTAAAATAATTAACATGTAGAGATTTAACTATGAATAAATAGTTGATTCAAACAAATAAATATATTGCATGGATTCAATAGTGCATAAACATCAATATAAAGAGTGAGAAATCAAGATGAAACTTTAAAAGTATATTGCATAGAAGACTAAATTACAAAACTGATAAGAAAAGCAAAAGAAAGAAAGGTAGGGAGAAAATAAATCAATCCTTATCTGATCTAGACTTAACACAACTCTAACTAAAGGATGATGCAAGAGTCTAAGGGAGTAGTGCAAAAGAGGAAAATAAGGCTAACATATTTCAGGCACAATCCTAGTTTATCAATTAACAATGATTTTATATCAATATGTTTCATTTAATGAATAAATAGAGATTCATCCAATACTTAGTGAGATTATAAACATAGATTCCAAATATCTTTGACTCAAAAAAAACTAATCTAGAAAATAAGAAAATGCATGAAAACAAATAATTGGTCCACTACTTTACTAATAAGACTAAAAGGATCTAGCTCATTTGATCCACTAATCTACTCTAATCTAAGGGATCCAGACCTTATTACAATGAAGTTGTTGATCTTATATAGATAAGTCTATCTATGTAGTTTCAAATTCATCTCATTATTGGGCTAGTTATAATCAAGCATCAACATGACTAAAAGGTACAATTGAGGCTCTGACAAACATGCCAGCTCGACCATGCTCTTATAGATACTAAATTGAAATTTGGTAAAAGAGGATTATTGGGATTTTTATTTAGACATATTCCATGTAGTTATGTGCCATGCATCTTGAAGGCTAAATTTGTCTTATACTTTTTGCTTGATCCCAATGTGCATGCCATGCCCATGATTCATGCCTTATTCATGATTTTAGTTGAATCCACTCCCGTTTGATAATTGTGCCATTAGTAATGCCTTGAATTCCATGTTTTATAATCATTCTACTAAGTTGTAACTTGATTTCACTATTGAATCAAATGCATAGTCCCATCTTAGCTTTTGATGATTTTGATTATCAAAAGGGGCATCAATCTAGTCCCTTCATCTTCTAACATCACCACTACCATATGGCATGTCCTTAGATTTGCATTTCTTTTCCTTTTTTAGGCTTTTTGATTTGCCTATCGAGTCCCACTTTTCTAATTGGAAGTTTATCGATGTCCCTAAAATTTACCCTACTATCTACCTTTGTCATTATCATGGCCACATGATTTCTTCTCAACATCTTAATATCTTTATGCTTTGGTGAGCTAATATTTTTAATGCCCCAAGATCCCAGGTTAATGTTTTAATTACTTCAAGCTCTTGAGCTTATGGGAGGGTGCCATGTGGCATCTTATTTGAGCCTTAGGGCCATGAGCCTTTACCTATGTTGATTGACTCTCAGGATTTTGGATTAATGCCTTAATACCCCCTAGGTTTTGAGGTTCTAATATTTTGTTAATGCCTTAAATCCTTCATGCTCTTAGGATTTTGGGAGGGTGCCACTTGGCATTTTCTTAGGTCCTCAAGGATTTTTAAAAGGATAGACATTTTTCCAAAAATATTTAGCTCCAAATTCATGCGTCGATTAGATTTGGACATGTGGAAGAATCTAGGGTCCTAAGAATATTTTTAAAACATACGAGAAAGGAAAAAATTTGGCAAAGTAAATATTTTTGAAAAAACAAAGTTTGTCAAGAAAATTTTATTTAAGAAGTGGTAATTTAATATATGAATTGAAACCAATCATTTGCATAAATTTAATTTTTAAGCTCAAATATTTAAATGGGTGAATATTGAAGCATTCTATCAAGGAAAAATACTTCATATGCTTAAAATAAACTTACATGTTAGACATTAATGTTTATAGATGAAAACTTAGATTAAATTAAACAAAATATAGAGGTATTAGAAATGACCATAAATGGTCATTTGTAACTTGACATATAATAAACTACCAAATAAGAAGACCTCAATCAGATAGACCATCACAACCCCATAAAAAATATAAAATAAGAAAAGAGGGTCCCCATTTTCAATTTAAAAATAGGGAGTGTTAGTCAAAGAAATAATAAATGGTGACTCTTGCTGGTAGATACTCCTAAGTATCTAAATAAATCTAGAATCTTTGGTTCTTAAATTCAAAAAAAAAGTATTAGCTACAAAGGATTACTTGAGATAAAATAAGAATAATAAAAGCACTAAATTCTACCTCAATATGTGGCATACTCAATTGTAATCCCACTAAAGACTATTTGTGTGTGTGATCAAGTGATTAATTCATTTTGTTTGCATGCACACATAATATTTTAGATTTATATGAATGATCATAACTTGTGAAAGGAATATTATTTAGCTATTTGGAGTTAGTAGAGGTACGTTGTGCCATGTAAGGAATTCTACAAACCAAGGGACAACACCCGCATTGACAACTTCATCAATGGGGGGATCCTTTTCTGTTACACATATTTTTTGAAGATGATCAGCTTTTTGAAACAAGAAAAAAAAGAATAGTGTAAAAACAATGAATGAAACACACTTACCAAATGCCTTCTTGAGATATAACCTGGTTGTGGTGAAGGAATTCCAAAGACCCAAGCCTGCATTTATAATACCTTGTGGCACATATGTATATATGAGGATGCCTTTTGGGCTAATGAATACCAATGTAACATTTCATTGAGCTATGGATGTTGATTTTACAAGGATGATTAACAAGTTTATAGTTATATAACAATGTAAAATCATGTGAAAAGTATTGAACTAGAATTGTAAATGTTTATATGTTAGTTATTAGATATTCATTGTTAGTTGGAGGGATGGAGCATGATGTTCATCATGACATCCAAGAAAGTAAGGGAAATACATGATGCAGATCATGGCATTGCACACATTGAGAATTAAATATGAAATGAATCAAATAATCAAGTTATCACCAATGTTGATTGATAAATTTGCTAAAATTTGATATGGCAATGGGTTGAATGCTCTTGAAGTGGGATATCATATAACCATCAAAGAGTATAGTCTTTGAGACTTTTTGGAAAGATATTAGTGAGTAATTTATCATTGAAAGGATAATATAAACATGTTGCATTGATTTAAGGAAGATGTTGTTCAAGATCACTTTTACTCTTATTAAGTGGTAGATTAGGAGTGAAAAAACTAGATAGTAGTGGGTAAGAGGCTATTTTAGGTGCCAAAATATTATTCGTGAAAATGATACTTAAGGCTTAAACATCTTCATACTTTGATCTTTGTCCTTAACCTATAATTTCAAGTCTAAACTTATTTGATCCAATAAAATGTAATAAAGATAGGTCTATCCCATCATATAAGGTAGTATTTTTTTGAAGACCACCATAACAAATTACCAACCCCATGAATGTATTGGTGCATTTTAATATTCTTAAAATATGGAAAGGATATTTTTCTATGAGGTTTATCTAAATTTAAACTCACTATACACCTGATCCACTTTATTTCTCACTCTCTTTATACTATGTACTTGACTGTGTAAGCTTGCCACTATACACAAAACTTTATTGTTTATTCTATTATTATGTATGAAAAAAATCACTGTAATAGTTAAGAAAATTAAAAGGGATTATAAGTGTTCCCTTCTTAAGGCCTTGTTCCACTGCTAACCAAACCAGAAATCATATGGTGGAGGTTACCAAGATCACCATTTTGAAAAATATTTTTAGATTTTGTGTTTTGGCTTAATTATTTAAAAATGAGACTTTAATTTTTATATCCATGGAGGGTTGGGGACCAATCCATGGATTTAGGAAAAATTAGAAAGTTCATGATCTGTTAAGATAAACCCAAAAACACAATACTAAATTTTCTTTATATGTTTCAATTAAGTATATCGATGGATTTTAAATGAAAACAAACCTTTTTAAATCCACACATTATATTTTGAATCATTGGTCTTTATCAATCTAAAAACACAAGAGAATCATGATAGTTTTATGCAAGTGTTCAAGTAATATTAACTTGTATGCCTTGAGTGTCACCAATATTATTTACTTAAAAGAATGTATTTTATTTTATTTCTTTGATTAATGGAATAAAATTAAGGAAAAAATATAATGACTAGATAAAACAAAACAAGAAAGAGAAAATAAACTAACAACAAGGGATAGGAAGGGAAAAAGTAGAAAGCAAACAAGAAAGTAAGAGAAATTATTCGCAAAGGTTTTCAAGCAGATGCATGCTTAAAAATAGTTAGATCCCTATTTTTTTTAGGATTTTGAGAAATAAAAAGGATAATATTAATTTATTATATTTTATCCTCTACTTTCATTGACACTATCCCATAAATATTTATCTATGTTCTTTTCATTCAATTCGAGCAAATTAGGACTATAAAATTATACATTAATTTTGTATCTAGATTGCAAAAAGTATAAGGGGTAGGGTTTAATAAATAACTATATTCAAACATCAAATTATTATAAGAGGAAGGGATGGGAATTATTACATATCATAAATAATTAAGCATCCAACTTGGTAAAATATTCCTTTTCATTGTATCTAATAGATGAATGAGTTGGTAGTTGTTCTTGGATGTGTATGGGTTCTTGAATAACATCCTCTTTTTATTTTTTATCATTCAAAAGGTATGGTATTAACTCATATTATTCCCATATCAAATAATTTTTGAACTTATCATCATTTTCCTAGGTGTGTAAGGATCTGAGCTGAATTAGATTACTCTCAGCTTACATCCCAATTGGTATGATTGTTTCATCCAGGTAGTTATGTTCATGACTTCCAATTTTGATCTTGAATACCTCTATTATTTGGGAAAATGTATGGATAATTTCAATTTATTTGAAACCAAGGATGATCTAATGAGATAAATCATCTACTTCAAGCTCATCTAACTCATTTTCCTTAAATGGATAACCCTCTTCTTCTTGGTTTTACTATTCTTGGCACTGACAGTCTGGCTCAATGTTTTCTTCTTCATGTTTACCCTCTTATAATGATGAGAGGGAAGAAAAACTACTACCACTAAGTTGTTGACCATATTGTATTAATTTTTTAAATTTAGGGCTAGAGGTGATATAGGAGAAGGATGATTTAGATGAATAAAATACATCTTTATCATCTATATCTTCCAATATTTTGAATTCTTTCTCTAACTTATCACAAGAGGCTTTTGATTTTTTTCTTGGGAAAACAACTTTCCATCAACTTGCTTCTTAGCCACTAGGTTACTTGTAGCCTCTAATCAAACTTCATCATTAGATTCCTCAGCATCGCTACCACAGCCTTCAAATAATGGATCATGTTTTTAAGTTGGCATATTATCAGTGTGTATGGTCATCTCAACCTTAGCTCCACATCAATATTCCTAGACTCCCAATGATGCATTCAATAATGTAGCCTCATAGCTTTGTCTAGGTATTATTCGTAGTTCTCCTACAATAAATGACAAGTAATTAATAGAATTATCAAAATAAACATGACTATAATCACAAGTAAAAATAACATGTTGATCATATAATATATTGACATAATGTATGCATTAAAACTAACATCAAGGTTTTCATTGATTAGAGGAAGTCTAATATGATTGTAAACTTTGGTCATTACATTGTATGGCACATGATGACTCATGGGATGATTCATAGGCATGTATCTCAAAGGACTTTAGGGAAAAACCCTTGATTTTCCCAATGGATAAGAAGGTTGAACACCATAAATATAGGGTATTGACTATTTATCTATTTTTTAAGCCTTTTTATAGGTCAAATCCAAAGATGTGAGGGCAGTTGGGTTTATTATAATGAACATAGTAGTCAAAATATCTAGAGCATTAAGGTAAATTGGTATGGTTGCATCCTTAATTTGTAGGAAAGGATCCTTTAACCTAGTATATAGTTAATGTAATATATGGTTGAACACACTAGTTAGCTCACTAACCTCTTTACTTGTTGCGGTAAATTAATAAAATAAGATAGAAGGGTCAATGTGCACACTATAATGGTAAAGTAACATATCCTCAAAGATAGCCCATGAGGTAATGCATCCTTTTGGTAGACCAAGGTACCAAGAATAGGATGTTTGATTTAATGAATGGGGGAATAGGCAATAAGACACATCCTCATGTTGAATCTACCTTCTAATAATGGCTTCTTTAAAATCTAGGATGTTATCCTTAGCAGTCTTGACTCCACCATGAATATACTTTACACAAAATTTTATGGGTATTCTTGGGCAAGTCATGGGAAGGACCTAGAACATGCAAAAGAAAACTACATCCTCCTATCCAAGATAAGACAATCATACTATTAGTTAAAGTTCTAAAATAATAATAAAAAACTAAAATAACCTTTCAAGCCCTCCTTCTAGCACTAGAACATGTTGGGAAGTGTTTGGACATGGCCAAAAATGGGTAGGGGTTGCTAATCTATGCCTCTCATAAAAGGATATTTGTGTGAACAAACCTTCCCAAGGTTTTGGTTACCAAGTCTTGGTACATAAGATAACTTAGTTGGATCGATGTGACCATACCAATTCAAGGGATCTATTTAGAGTATTTCAGACTAAGCACATGCAGTCTAAATGTAGAGCTTATGTATTAAAATAATTAGCATATAGAGATTTAACCATGAATAAATAACTAATTCAAATAAACATATCTATTTCATGGATTCAATAATTCATAAACAATAATAGACAGAGTGAGAAATCAAGATAAAACACTAAGAGTAAATTGCATGGAAGACTAAACTACAAAATTGATAAGAAAAGCAAAAGAAATAAGGGGAGGGATAAAATAAGAAATAGTCTCTTTCTAATGGAGATGGTTAGTTCCTCTTGAGTCGACAAATCCTCAAATAAAATAGTCCTTAGCTGAGCTTGACCTAGCACAACTCTGGTTAATAGACGATGCAATAGTTTGAGGGAGATAGTAGTAATGCAAAAAAAAAAAATAGGGCCACCATATTTCATACATAATCCTAGTATATCAATTGACAATTATTTTATATAAATATGTCTCATTCAATGAATAAATATAAATCCATCTAATACTCAATCAGATTATAAGCATGGCTTCTAAACAGCCTCAACTCAAAAAGGACTAATCTATAAAATAGGAAAAAACATGAAAATAAGTTATTGGTCTACTACTCTAATGCTAGGACTAAAAGAGTCAGCCTATCTAATCCACTAATCTAGTCTAATCTAAGGGATTCAACCCTTATTACAATGTATTCATTGATCTTACATAGATAATTCCATCTATGTAGATTCAAATTTGTCACATTACTAGGGTGGTTACAAGCAATCATAAATGTGATTGGAAGGTGTAGTTGAGGCACTAAAAGACATGCTAGTTCAACCATGCTCTTGAAGATACTGAATTAAACTCTGAAAATAGAGGGTCATTGGAATTAATTTTAGATTTCCATTTAGACATGTTCTATGTAGTCATGAACCATGCCTCTTGAAGTCTAAATTTATATTATGTTCTTCACTTGATCCTAGTGCATACACCATGCCCATGATTTATGCCTTATTCATGATTTTAGTTGAATCCACCCTTTTTTATCATTGCACCAACTACAATACCTTGAATTCTATTTTGTATCATCATGTTATTGAGCTACAACTTAATTTCACTTTTGAATTAAATGCATAGTTCTATCTTGGATTTTAATGGTTTAGATAGCCAAACAAGCTATCAATCTTAGTCCCTTCATCTTCTAACATCACCATTACCACATATCCCTTCCTTGGCTTTATATTTATTTTCTTTCATTAAGCTTTTGGCTTTATATGTCAGGTCCTACTTTACCACTTGGTAAATTGTTGGCATCCCCAGGCTTTACTTTGTTGTTTGTCTTTATCATTTCCATTTCCATGTGGCTTATTATCAACCTCTCATTCTCTTTATGCTTTGGTAGGTCAATATTGTTAATGCCCTGAGCTTTCAGGGTAATGATGTAATCATTCCAAGCTCCCAAACTTTTGGGAGGGTGCCATGTGGCATCATCTTAGGACTTTAGGGCCACAGACCTTCACCAATGTCTACCAAATCCTAGGATTTTAGGTTAATGCCTTATTTCCACTTAGGTTTTGAGGTTCCTGTTCTTTATTAATGCCTTTAATACTCCATGCTCCTGGGCTTTCAAGAGGGTGCCTTGTGGCATCTTCTCAAGGGCCTAGAGATTTTTAAAAAGGTAGTCATTTTTCCAAAAAATATTTGGCTATGAATCCATGCATTTATGATATTTGGATATGTTTAATAATTTGGGGTCTATAGAATCTTTTGAAAACCTATGAAAAATAATAAAATTTACTATGTAAATATTTTCAAAAAACATAGGTTTTGTCAAGCAAATTTTATGTGATAAACAACCATCTAATATAGGAATTGAAATTAGTCATTTGCATAAATTTAAGTTTTAAGATAGAACATTCAAATGAGTGAATATTTAAGCATTTATTAAAGATTAATACTTCATAGGCTTAAAATAAACCTTCAAGTTAGACATTAATGTTCATAGATGAAAACTTAAACTAAATTGAGAAAAATACAAAGCATTAGAAATGATCATGAATAATCATTTGTAACATAACATCTAGTAAATTGTTAATCAATAAGATCTCAATAAAATAGACCATCACAACCCCATATAAAAGATCATGTAAAAAAACAAGTTCGCCATTTTCATTTTAAAAATGGGATGTGTTGGTGAAGGTAACAACAACTATGATCTTTGTGTCATGATTTATATGACACATATTTATATTGAATGATATTTTCGTAATTTTTATCATGGATCTACTACTGTATTTACTAAAATTAATATTTAATTTTAAAACAATGCACTTATGACCACTCTTTATACATATTTAACCTATATTTAATCCCATAGTTTTATGTAATTATAATATTGAATATTTATATTATTCATTCCAAGTAGTCTAGACTCACTATTAGACTAATTCACATTCCCAATTTAGTTGTCTTTACTCCTCAAACAAGTTTTCTACTTCAAGACAATCCTACTCACTAGTAGTGTCTAAAGCCATCATTTTCATCCTTCTATCAAAAATAGCTAATTTACCAAATAAAAATTCATATAATGGGTCGTATCACATATTTCTCAAGTCTTATTTGAGGAACCCTAAAAATACTACTATATAAACACATTTTCTATTCATTTGTTCATTATATGTAAATAGGCTTTTATATGGCAAAAACTAAAATTATTCTAACTGCACATTGAGAAGAAATCACCTGTTCTTCCCAATTCTAAGTCTCTATAACCCAAGTATCCCTGATATAAGTATAAATAAATAAGCAAAGCCATAAGCCATTGTTAAAATACTTAATTACACTAGGATTTCACCAACATATAGCATTATACTAGTATATCACAAATACCACTATATC
Organism: Torreya grandis; assembly: GCA_037957365.1. Lineage (NCBI taxonomy): Eukaryota > Viridiplantae > Streptophyta > Pinopsida > Cupressales > Taxaceae > Torreya > Torreya grandis. Next base: position 611,627 of record JARHVA010002302.1, on the reverse strand, counting down.
ATGGAAGAACTACATGGACTTTGATCTGTCTTCAGAGTATTGATAGGTAGATAGCATTCAACACATGGGTTGTTGAGGTCTAGAAAAGCTTTAGCCACTAACCCATTTTTCCCTTTTACAACATTTTTTCCTCCTTATTTTTTGAGCTAGGATTATAATGAAAAGAAGGCACATAGTGGCTATCACAGTGAATCAAATGCTCCTGAATATATACATAATATCTACAAGTAAAGGTGCATACATCATAAATTTAATATAGGGTGAAAACCCAAATGGAATTCTACACACCCAATAGACACCAGCATAAGTTAGTCTTGACATATAACAAAATAGATCCATATTCTTGATTCATGGTAACCTCACATAATCCCACAGTCTATTACATAGTCTCTGTTCCAATCCATTATATCTGAGTTCTAGCTAATTTATTTATCTTTAATACTTTCCCCATTTAGCACATTTCTATAAATAGTAAGTTTAAAATTAGTCATATATTTATTTCATATCTTATACATTATAATTTACTCATTTATTTATCATAATTAGATTAATATCTCTTAATCCCCAATTTAGATAAAATAACTATGTATCTTATCACTACTTTCTTAATTGATATATCTACTTGAGCTTGACACTTATATTCCAATTGCCTTGGATTACATGTTTCATGCATACTTGAATGATCAAAATATTTTCATGATGTTGTTATGCCCTTAATATACAATTTGTTTAGGTATGTGTGTCCGACTTGTGGCTTACATACCTTTCGATTATCTTATTACATTTATATATGTTCTTAGTATAATCGACCTATAAAATAACCATGGATAAGTAGAGTATATATAGGAGGTATTGGTTATTCTTTTATCATCACATTAAAAAAATGATCTTATTGCATTGTTGTGGTGGTTTCCCCCTCGAAGTGATTTAGTCATTATTATCAAATATTATGTTCTTTTGTCGATTATTATTGTGAATCTAATTATTTTGCTCTTAGTTCTTCAATATATTATTCTATTATTACAAACATCTAAGTAATTTAATTACAAATGGTATCAAAGCGTCAATTTAGGTATTTTGTGATATTTTTTTGGATTTGGTGTTGTGACAGTCTGAAGAGCTAAAGGATAAAAAAGCATAACTTGAAATCCAAGAATAATTTAATTTTCTACCATGACAATATTTTTCAAAGTCATTTTTATCTAAAAATTATTTTTACTCTTTTAAAAATTGGTAGTCATTGGATTCATCTAGGTGAGATGATCATAATAGTATAATCCATTGGTATACTTTTTTGGGCCTAAAACCCCTCATCCTAGGGTTTTTGCATGGCTAGTTTAAACACTCACAAACATAAGAAAGGTAAAGACACCCCAAAAACTCCTCAAAATGATGACATGGATTATAAAACTTCAGATCCATTAGTTTCTAAGGTTGTTTAAAAGTTTAGTCAAATATCTAAGCATGTTAAGAAAGGGTGATCTTGATGAAGTAAAAGGGGAAATAGGCACTCTGAAGGGTCAATTTTCAATAATGAGTGTTCAATTCACCTCCATTATGGCTCATCTTCTATAAATAATCTTCCACCACTCCAATCAAGTTCACCCACTCAAAACAATCAAAACTCCAATATTAGTTTGAAGCACATGCTAACAAAAGTAAAAGTGCATAAGTTTAATGGTAAGGATCCACTCACTTAGATCAATCAAATAGAAATTTTATTTCATCTACATCAGACCCCATGTGAACAAAAGATGATCACAGCATCTCTTTATCTATAATTTGATTAGTTCATTTGGTATAGGTGGTTCTATGATCAAAATAAAAAATAAGGGAGCTCATGTTACTTGATCGATGTTTACTAAGGATCTATAGATACACTATCACAACAATGTCTCTAAAAACTACTTTAGGCAGTTATCAAAATTATGATAGATAGGTATTGTTAAGGATTATATTCCATAATTTTAGAATTTATCCTTATGTGTAGATAACATAATTAAGAACAAATTGACTAAATTATTCTTGGAGGGGATCAAGGATAGCATCTAACTTGAGGTTCATATGTTTAATTCATCGATTGTTTCTAAAGCCATACCATTTGCCCACTAGGTAGGAAAAAAATTAGTTAAAATAAGGGATTTTACTCATGACCTTGAACACAATTTCACAGTGCCATCATTTTTACAACTAACAAGATTGAACCCATAGGAAATTGAAGAGAAATTCTAAAGGGCTATGTTTTGATTTTGATAACAAATGGATCAAAGGACATAAGTGTGTCAAAAATAAGTTATTCTACATTGAAGGTGTCAATGAAGATTAAGATGATGATCAGGTTGCATGTGAGATTATGGAAGATGTAAAAGAGGAATATAAATATTCTCACCCTACTGTATATTATCATGCCCTTTCAGTTATAAGTACTCATCAAACTCTTCAGGTGGTGGGCTTACTCAAGAAATAGAAAGTGACATTGTTTATTGACTCAGGAAGTACACAACTTTATCAATACTAAGTTGGCTACTCATTTTAACTATTTTATATATTCAACTCTAGAATTTCAAGTCATATTGTAAATGGTGGCATAATGAATTATTTTGTAAAATGCTATAGTAATAATATTGCCATGGATACTACATGCTTAATTCTCCTATGTTTGTTATTCCCTCAGGTGGAGTTGATATTATTTTGAGATTATAATGGATAACAACTTTGGGCATAATAGAGATGAATTTTTAGGAACTGTTCATGTGTTTTCAGTTTGAAGGTATAAAATTTGAACTATAAGGATTATGGGAAAATTCTCCCCAATTGGTTAGTTCACATTAGATGAAAAATATTATTAAAAAGGGGGTGGAAGTATATGTAGCATGGTTGTTTTCCTTAATTTTTTAGCCAACATGTGTCTACACATCTTGATTTACAAATAATTCTTGATGACCATCCAACAATTTTTGGCACATATCAAAAACCTACCATCCAATAGAGAACATGATCATGCCATAAAAATGATTCTATATAGCACACTAGTGAACATCAGACCATACAAGCATCTGTATGCTTAAGAAAAATAAAAAATTTAAAATGGTACATGAGATGTTGTAGGCAAGTATTATTTGACATAGCCAAAGTGAATATTCTTCCCCAGTAGTCATGGTGCAAAAGAAGGATGCCACTTGGAGGATGTGCCCTAACTATAAAGAACTCAATAATTACACCATCAAAGATAATTTTCCTATTCCAATCATTGATGATTTATTATATGAATTACATGGTTCTATTTATTTTACCAAACTAGATCTGTGTTTTGGGTATCATCAAGTTTAGATCAAAGATGAGAATATCCATAAAATAGTTTTTAAAACTCATGAAAGCCATTATAAGTTTATGGTCATGCCTTTTGGTCTCACAAATTCACCATCTACATTTCAAATTTTGATGAATATTATTTTTAGGTATTTTTTAAAGAAGTTTATGTTGGTGTTTTTTGATGACATCTTAATAAATAACAAAACTTGGGAAGAACATTTGAATCATGTGAAATAGGTATTTTTAGTTCTTGAACAACATCAAATTTATGCAAAACCTTCCAAATTTGATTTTGGCATCCATTAGGTGGAGTACGTGGGTCATATTGTTTCACATGGAGTCAAATTTGATCCTAATAAAATCAAAACTATGATGGAGTGTTAAGTGCTAAAAACCCTCAAGAAGCTTTGTGGATTTCTATGGTTAATAGTTACCATCACATATTTGTAAAAAAATATGATAGCATAGTAGCTCCACTCATAGGCTTGTTTAATAAATATTTCTTCCATTGGACTGAACCAGCTACTAAGGCATTTAAGTAGCTGAAAGAGGTTATGTGTACCACTCCAATGTTGGTGACCTTTGCTTTTTCCAAAAAAAAAAAAAATTGAATGTGATCCATCAGGATATGGCATTAGAGTATTACTCATGAAATAAATAATACCCGTTGTATTCAAGAGTCTTCAACTCAAGGGGGGAAAAAGATCAAGCCAATCTATGAGAATGATATGATGAATAGTCTTCATGCAATCAAGCAATGGAGAACTTATTTGATGAGTAGACACTTTCAAATAAATATTGATCATGATAGTCTAAAATACTTTTTGAAATAATTTTTGTCATAAGAATAACAATAAAAATGGGTGATTAAATTGTTGGGTTATGAATTTGATATAGTCTATAAGAAAGGTAAAGAGAATGTGGTAACAAATGCACTTTTCAAGAGGGATGAATCAGTTAAGTCATTGTTATGTGTAATACCATTTTGTAAGTAGATTGGTTAGATGAAGAAAGATCAAAATGGGAGAATGACAGGGATACATAGGTCTTGATTTAGAATCTTTAGCATGATGTGGGTGTTGTTTACAAATTTTAGTGGAAAATAAATACATTATGGTATAAATATATATTTTAACTACGTAAGTATTTTGTCCTCAAATAGAATATCATTCAAGAGCTTGATGCATTTCCAATAGTGTTTATTCAATATTTTTGAAGGCATGTCGTCACATCAAGAAAGATTTATTTTAGGATGGATTCAAGGGGGATATGTATAAATTTGTGGCAGAATGCATGGTTTCTCAATAAATCAAAGGGGAAAAAAATAAGACATCAGGTCTTTTGAAACCATTATCCATCCCTGGCCAGTGGTAGGAGTAGGTTTCTATATATTTCATTACAGGATTGTCAAGACATAAAAGTAAAAATTTCATCATGGTAGTTGTGAATAGGCTCACCAAATATACTTATTTTTATTTATTATCACAACTATTTGTATCCAATATAGTAGTTGATTATTTTCTCAATACAGTTCAAAAGCTACATGGTAGTCTAAAAATCATTATAAATGATCGTCATCTTATCTTCACCAATAAATTTTGGACTAAGTTATTTTCAAGTTTTTGTACCCAGTTGGCTCATAACTTATCTTATCATCCTCAATCTAATGGGCAAACAAAGTTTTTCAAAAAAAATTATAGAAAGGTATCTTCATTGTTTTGCATTATATAAATAAGAATGTTGGGTCCATTGTTTGCCACTAGTAGAGTGGTGGTACAACACTTCCTTTCATACATATTCTAAAATGTCTTTCTTTGTGGTACTTTATGGTTATCACCTCCATCCATCACTTCATCTTTAAAGGTGAAACCCAAGGTTTGAGTTATTAAGGACCATATTCAACATCAACAATAGCTACTAACTAGTTTTTAAGGGAGAATTTAACAATAGTATAAAATAGAATGAAATAGAAAGCTTATTAACACTATAGTAAGAGTCATTTTGATATCGATGATTAGTTATTTGTGCATTTACAACCATATAAGAAGATGTCTTTGAAACAATAGAAAAAAGAAAACAAACTTTCTCCTAAGTATTATGGCTCTTATCAAATTCTATATAAAATTAGCAGTGCGGAATACAAACTAAAACTACCCTAATCCACCACATACATCATGTATTTCATGTATCTTTCTTGAATAAGGTCATTGGAAAAATAGTTTCTACCTAGACTGAGTTATCTGAATTGGATGAAGAAGGCAAAATCATTTTTAAACCTAAGGAGATCCTTCAAACACACATAAAAATATTGTTAACAAGAGAACTTAAGGATTATTTGATCAAGTGGAAGAGTCTAAATAATGAAGATGCAACATGGGAGGATGAATCTTTCCTGCAACAACATCCAAATTTGATTCAAAGTTGAGGGAAATATTGTTTTAAAGGAGAGGGGTGTGTTATGCCCTTAACCTAAAGTTTGTTTAAGGATATGTGTGGATGACTTGTGGATTACATACCTTTCATATAATCTTACTAAATTTATTTATGTTCTAAGTATTCTCAACCTATGGAATAACCATGGCTAAGTAGAGTATATATAAAAGGTAGTGGTTAGTATTTTATCATCTTGTGAATTTGATCTTATTTCATTATTTTGGAGGTTTCTCCCTTGAAGTGCTCAGTCATTATTATCAAGTATTCTTATTTTTTGTCAAGTATTGTTGTGGATCTAATTATTCTTCTCTTAATTCTTTGATATATTATTCCATTATTGCAAACATATAAGTAATTGCATTACACTTATCATGTTTATATACATATTTTACATGGTTATATTTTTATGTATAATACATGGTGTGCATAGATATTTATTTTGAGATGAGTGATTTGTATTCTTTGTCCCTCATATTAAAAGGTGGCATGTGGTGGTTGTTTTTAAGATTCAAACTATAATATACAAAAATTTCACATTTCAAAATAGATTATGTGATTTTGATGGGTTAGATTAAGTAAATTGAGGCATAACTTCAGTATTCTACATGATTGTGAGAAACAATTGAGACATAACATGATATTTTTACAAATAAATGTCAATATTTTGTATCACTTTGAGGTATAAGTGGATCATATTGGGGCATAAACTTTTTTCATAGAAATTATTTTTTATTTTCTATATTGAGAATCAATGGAGAATGATTATACTACATAAGGAATTTGGATCTATAATCATCTACATCAGTTGATCCTTTTACATATGAACATGTTTCAAATTTCCACTTTTATATAAAAATCTATTTCAAGGTTCCATTTGTTTATACAAACCTATTTTGAGTTTCTAATTTTACATATGAACCTGATTCAAAGTTCCACAAAATAATTACTATAATATTCAGAGTAGTATGGTTGAGGTTACTATGTCATTTAAATTATACCACTCCTCCAGTAGTAGTTTGGGAATTATCACTCCTCAACTCATAGTTCTAATGGTTATATATCCCTTAGGCATGATAACCCCAAGATATTCTTCAAAGAAATTCAATAAGTAACAATTTTATTTGTGTACCATAAGGTGTATTCATCCTTGACTTTTAAATTTTATGTGATTCAATTATCTAGATTATTTTAGATTTCTTATCATGAAAATACATTGATCTATAAATGTTTTATTATAGGTCTTACATGAATAAAATGGGACATTCTAGTCATACCTCTCAACACAAACTGTAGTTATCATATGTACTAAATTCATTTTTTATCCTTTTAATTTGTCATTTTCAATATTAGATTAAAAGGGGGCACTAGACACCTAAAATTGGTATTAGACACTTTAGAAACATCAACTTTGACATAATTTGATATACTTGGATATTATTCATACATTTGACTCTTGAGTACACTTTCCCTCTATCTATCTATTCATCTATTGGCTTGGCCAATTCTATTCATCAAATACACCTATTTAGGATTAGCTTAATCCATACAAAAATATTTTAGAAGCCTAAACAAACCTTCTCCATATCTTAGATCATTGATTTGCATTTTCCACTATCTATAGTGTCCAAGCACACTCAATGACTATTTTTCAAATTAGGAAGTTTTCATTAGGTTGGCCTAGACATGTTTCATGGGTTGGTCATACACTGATAAATAATGAAGATTCAACTATAAATATAAATTATTTATAAGGTTATACTCTCTTGGAAATTATTAGTTCACACCTTGAGAATCACTTTAAAACTTTAGAAATAAATAGGCACTCTCTTAAGATGTTATAAAAAATGCATCCAAAATTGAAAATTCTTCAAAGGAGCAAGACTATAGCTAACTCTGATTACACAAAATTCAAATTTCCATGGTGCCAAGTGTCAAAAATCAACACATTACATTAAATATTAAATTATTCAAGATGTTTCCCATGCACATAGGTGGGAGAACTAAGAGATGATAGATTTTTGCAATGGATTCTACATATGCAAATTATACACTAAAATCTACTCAAATTACTAATATACTTCAAAATTGGAAACCATTAGATCAAAATTCAATAAAATGAACATTTAAAACAACATTATAATCTAAATCCAAATGTTCTCAATCAAGATTCAAACAAAAAGACTAAAGATTATAGATATATTTTACTTATAAATAGACTAAAAATTTTAGAATGATATTAGCTTGATCAAAAGACTTGGATAAATTATATTCATGGATTAATTGATAGATTTGATGAAAGGATTAATGGACTGATGTAGCATGGATTTCTTCATTTTTTGGAATGGATAGATTCATGGATTAAATAGGCAAGGGAGGAAGATTTTCTAATGAATTGAAAATTCATTGGAAGCCTCTAAAGAAAATGACTCTAGAGAGAAAGGAGGGAATTTTAAGGAATTTAAAAATCTTTAGAATTCTCTAGAAAAGGAGAACTCTAGATAATGTGGAGGATGGGAGAAACTTCTAGAGATTAGAAGCTTCTAGGTTCATGTTAGGAATAAATGAGGATTAGAATGGGATTAGGTGAGGATTACAGGGATAGTATTGTAGGAAAGCCTAGGAGTAGGTAAGTAGGTGGGTTATGGTAATTTTAAATTCCTAAATATTTGATAAGATAAGATTTTTTATTGAATAATGAGAATGTACGTGAACTAATTAGGTTATAAGGTTATTATGTGACATGAATAATAAAGAGGGGGTATTAGACCAAATGGCTTATAAGGGGATTAAAAATACAATTTAGATGAAATAAGGTGAGATAAAAGATTATTGGATGAAATTAGTGATAGAGGGAAGTGGGAAAATTTAGATGCATATATTTTTCTCTCTATAAAATAGAATTATGAGTAGAAAAATTGGAAGGAGTAATGTTCTTTACAATAAGAAAGACACTCATGGATGAATGTTAGTAAATGATGTTAGTGGATATGATGCCCCCTCGAGGGGACATACAGGGAGGAAGGAGATGTATGGCCACTCAAAAAAGGAAATGAGGGGTGGGATGTGAAAAGAGATCATGTTTTGGGATTATAAATGGGGGATTGATGATGAAGAGGATGAAATTGGCATGAGAAGTGAGTTATAAAGTGATGATACCCTTGGGAAAAACATATGCATAGGGAGCAAAAATGATAGTGTCATGATTGTCGACACATCCCAAGGGAGAATCAACCATAACATGATGATAATAAGACAAAATTCTGAAATATTTTGATGTATCCTTGGAAAAAGCACTTTCCAAGGAGAGCTATAGACCAACATTATTGATATAATAATCCATTAGCTATCGACATATACCAAGCAAGGACACATGTATGGGAGAGCATCGAGATAAATATTAATGATAAGTGTAGCTCAAAACTAAAATTGAGTGATATGATGAAGGAGATGAGAGAATAAATGATATGATCGAGTGACTAAAATATGAAGGGTAAGAATTGGTTAGTGTGATCTAAAAAAATCAATGAATCATAATGTGATTAATGGTGATGATTCCTCTAGCAAGGACACATGCAAGGGAGTGAGAGATGATAATAAAGTTACAATTTTGGTCATGCCAAAATATAAGGAGAAAATAATAAACTTTAAATGATAAATTTATTAATCAATGATAATGGATGATTGATGGAAGAAAATATGGATGTTGTGATTTGTCAGGCCCAATCAACAAGTGCGAGTGATTGATGAAAAGATTAGGGAGATGATTGTAAGGATGGTTATTTATCAATAAAATAATTTATATTATAGCTCAAGGATTTGAATAATATAAGACTTGATAATGATGAGGGACAATATATATTTGATGAATAATGGTGGGGAAAGAGGAGAGAATAGTCAATCTAACCTTAGGCACACCATGTGACTGAGTATTACCTACATAGTCTGAAAAGACCTCAGGCCAATATAGTTCAAACTAGATGATAGATGAAAGATAGACTAGATGAGGATGATAATGATGGATGTTAGATATGTTAGTTATTAGATAGAGAATGATTTGACTTAGATGTTAGACATGAATATCGAGGACTACATGGGAGATGAGATGTTAGATGTTGATGACTAGAGAGATGATAGATGAGTAACTAGAGGATATAGATGGGATGATAAATGATTATGAGGAATGATTGGATATTATATGAGTGGACTTGGATGATTGAATTAAAGATAAATGACTAGATATGAGATGTTAGACATTCTAATAGGTGATAGAGGATAGGAGAAATGATGAGTGTAGCTTTTATCAAGCCATCATTGTTGTCTCAGGTCTCATAATAGTCTAAGAAATTTGATGTAAATATATCACTAGGAATTATTCCCCATGATATAAATATCACCAAGAGGATGTTTTTCCAAAGCATATGATTATAAAAGGAGCAAAATATGAACTCTACATAGGGCACCCAAAAGCATTATTATAGCTTTTTTAGCTCCATCATGACATCCTCTTTCATTGCACCCTTGATGAAAGAAACATGTTGAAAGACATAAACAAGAAAACAAACATATTTAGATATATACATGATAAAATACATGTAAATAATTCAAACAACAAAGAACAAGCAAGTAACACACACAAGTATTCATATGCAGTATCATTATGTATTGTCTAATTATCTTAATGAGAGTCGATGGGATGATTGATCAAGTGATGAGTTGGACTAAGTTGGTCATGATGATGTAAATGTGGATTAATTTTATATACTTATAAAATGCTATGGATTTGGAGTAGACTACTAACTTGAATTAGGATAATGTTATGAATAAGGACTTGGAAGTCAAGATTAGGACATAGGACAAGACAAGATGATAAGACTGTTAGGACATAAGATAAGACAAGATGACATGGACAACTTAGGATATAGGATAATATGACCAGGATACTCAAGACACAAGATAAGACAACTTAGAGGTTTTGGGATTTTATGGATTTTACAATTTTTAGGGTATTTTTGGAATATGTATGTACACTATACAAAGGGGGTTACTAGAAAAAATAATATCAATCCTAAAAACTAGGATAAAGATGTATGAAATGTTAGATGGGATGATAAAGGATGAGGGTGATACTGGAGACGGAATGAGGACCAAATAATAATGGACTAAGGATCGCCAGCATCCACATCATGAAAGAACCAGATATCTAGTTGCTTGAGTGTTCATTAGAGGATATGCCAAGATGATTCTAGAACATTTTTCAAGACATCTTTCACTCCCTTACAAAGGTTAGGATTAGAATAAAGGATGCACATATTAGGATGAAGTATATGATGGTAGATGATGGGTAGGAGCAATGGACTGAGGGATAAGATAGACAAGGATGACATGAATGGAATTGACAAGGGATGGATGTTTTCCCCTAAGTGTTGAGGTATATTATAGATAATAGATTATTTTACTATAATTCTAAAAACTATTTTTCATCATGGTACTTGCCCAAGGTTATAAAATATTGGTTTTCACCATTGGATGATTTTTTTTACTTTATTTTTTGACTTTATTAATGGCATATCGATTTATTGGATATGGGCGAGATGCAAGATGCAAGATACAAACATTTTCATGATCTTCAACCAACACCTATTATGGAGATATGTGATACTAGGATCATGTTGTTAAGGATGTATTTATTGATGTCCTTGTGACCTTTGTTGAATCTTGATTGATACCTCTGTAGACATCTAGACCACATGTCTTCATCACCCCTATGAGAGATAAAGTTTCTTGGTATAGTGAGGTGAGGAATGGATGGATTTATAGTTTGGATTTGATGGTGAGGTATAAAACATGAATGGATGATGGGATCATGATAAGGATGTGTGATGGGTGATTGGGAATTAGGACTAGCATTTGCACACATCATTGGAGATGTTGGATATTATGTATTTTATTGGTGCCATATGACAAAAGACTTTAAGAGATCTAAGACATTTTGACTTTGTGGTTCATCTTTGATCAGATTATTTAAAGGATTATTAGCCATACTGATAGTGATTTTGACATTGTTTTGATTTTTAGACTTGATTATATCTCAACTGCCCCTTGGTGCCTAAATTTGGGCTTCACTAGAAGAGATTGATCTTTGACTTGATAGATGATTATTATTTTGACTTTAATGGTCCCCTAGTACTTTAAAGAGAGTTTCACTAGGGGAAGACATTTTTTTATTAGATTGATGATTTGACTTTTCTTGATTGTGAATTTTTGGATCAAAGGTGATTTAATCATTATGTATGACTTTTTGAATATGATCTTGGACCTTTGTATTTGTGGCACATGTTATGTTATTTGAGGAAGAGTCCAATGATGTATGTTCATGTTCATCCTTGTGAAGAGAGATTATTAAATGTTCATTAATAGGAAGAAAGGGGTCTATGATGGATGAAGGTGGGGGAAATGATATGATGAGGTTAATGAGTGGTGATGGGGTAACATGGTCCTCATAGGAGTTTCTGGGAGACCCATTTTTGACATCAGATAAAATCTCCTCAAGATCAATAAAAGGATCACTAATACTAGTTGTAAGACATGCATCTAATGTGGGATCAGATTCACTCTGACTATTTTTTATAGATAAAGCTTGTAAAAACTCTATTATGATTTTATGCCTTGTGATTGGTTTACACCCAGATTGGAAGTATCCTCAAATAGATATATGTCATCATGAGCTACAATATTTATGAGGGATGATGTTCTGATGAGGAATTTATTTCATATACTAGTGTTGAACATGATCTTAAAGTAGATAAGATTGATGTTGACTCTGATGTACATGAATACAATTTTGCTAGTAGAGGATTCATTATCCATAAGTAACTTCTCCAAATGGGGATTTTAAAATGATGGGTGAGAGGAAGATGATGGAGGAATAATGGATTGACCAAATATAGGCCCATAGAAGGACTCCTAAGATAAGAGAGGACTAGGTTCATGGGGAATAAACTCATCTTTGATGGAGGATTTTTTGAAGATGGGGGACCATGGAAGATGAATGTGATGTCTTGACCTTGGATTGAAAATGAAAGGATTAATCATGATCAAAAAGGGAATCTTGACATACATCTTCTTATTCACCCTTATAAGTAGACCCATCTAATTCATTCTTGATTTTTATGTCACCACAGTTGATGAGGTCATGGATATAGTTTTGAAAATTATGACATCGATTAATGGTATGCCCCTAGGTTTGATGATATATATAGTATTGGTTAGCTTTATACCAAGAGGACTTGGACTTGGTAGGATCAAGATGTCATATGGGTGGATAGACCATCATGTCTATGGAAATAAGTTTGTGGAATAGAGCTTCTAAGGATATAAGAAGAGGAGTATATGACCTCTCTTCACATCATGACTTGAATGTGTAAGAATTGGACTTTAGATTAGATGGTTGTTGTCATTGTTGGGTGATCAAATTATTAGTAGATGAAGTAGCTAGGATAAGATTCCATTTGCTAGTATAGGAAAGGGTAGATTACTGGATATGACTAGTGGATGGAGGATTTGAATGGGACTAGATAGTATGAAGGCTAGGAGTAGACTAATGGTAATGGGTGTAAACTAGAGGTAATGTTGGGTGGATGGGGTTGAAGTCTATAGGATATGGAATGCCCATCTTAAGGAGGTGATAAATGATTATATCCATATTGGAGATGAGGCATTGCCCAATCAGGGTATTGACCAAATCTATTTTGGATCCCATGGATCAAGATGGGAGAAATTAAGGATGATGTGGTTTGTTAGCCGCAATCAATAAGTGAGGGGGATTGGATGGAAAGATTGAGGGATGAAGATGGGAGTGTGGAATAAATTTGGATAAAGTTTTACTTTAGTCTAATATTAATTATGATTGGATATTTTGACATGTTGTGATGTTTTATGAGGTAAGACAAAATCAAGTAGACCAAATTAAGACATGATCTAGACTTTGATGATTTTAACTAGATTTGACTGGGTGGGCTATGACAAGCTCTAAGATTTGATAGGGGCTGGACTAGCCTAAGAGACTGATTTTGACTAGGGATTGATTAGATTGAGACTAGCTCAATACTAAGATGATCAACTCAAATAGGATGGGATGATTTGATTGATAAGTTGATATGATTATGAGTATGACTCAAACTTGATTAGACATAAGCAAGCTAATGATGAGGACTCTGATATGGAAAGAATTATTTTCCAATATGGATGAGGACTAACATATGACTACAAAATTGATAGGATGAATAATATAGTTAAGGGGATGATAAGTTAAAGACAAATTAGACTCTGACTAGGCTAGGTTGATAAGATGGTGGATAAGATGATTAGGCTAGACAAGGTCAAGATAAGTGGTAAGGTGTTGACTAATATGAGGTGGTATTTGTGATGAGTAATATGGTTTGGACTAATACTCTAATGATAAGTAATAAAAGACAAGGTGATGTGAGAATATGGTGATAAAAATGACAAGGATGTGACCAAGATTAGTTATAGATAAGGTGGATTTAGTCTTGAAGCTGACACTGGGGATGATTCATGTTAAGGCTAAGTGAATAATATTAGGTTTGACTATGATAAGATGTGATGGAGGGATGCCAAGACTAGATTAAGGTATGTAAGTGATGAGGGTATGACTAGTGTTAGATGAATGAGACTAGACTGAGAGGGGTGATGAGAGATAAGATAAGATGCAAGATGAGATAAAATTAAAAGGGTGTAAATAAATTTACAAATAAAATATGCACAAGAAAAATTATAAGATGATAAGATGATGAGATAAGGATATACAAAATGATGATATGTGAAAGATACCTAGGTAGGTGTGTATAGGCTTGGGTAAAAGGTTAAATTAGCTCACAAATAACACTAGTCTAACACAACACTCACCAAATCAAGCAAACCATAACCTTGTCACTAGTAGATTATTTTGGGAATATAACTCGATAAATGCACTATCTAAAAACTTCATAGGTGAGGATATAGGCTAGTGACCTCTTACAAAATCTCCCAAACCCTCTCAACCTCATTTGCACATAACGATCACTTGGGATCTAATACTGACTCTGACAAGTCACCTATTATAATTGATGGTCCTATTATAGGTTATATAAGGTTTTTATAGGGGCATCCTTGATATATATTAGGTACATGAGGCCTAAATCTGTATAGGGTATTGTCTGATGCTTGGGTTAGAGACTTAACTATTTCCCTTCATGAAACACCTATATAGGGTCAACTACTTGGCCTAACGATAGTTCCTTATTTTTATGCTCCATCAAAACATGAAGTGTAGTTCAATACACGATGATGAAATCTATATCACTAACCCCTAATACTATGGCAAGTATGTGGGAATTATTTCCACATCACGTTGCCCTTAAAAAAAGAATAATGGGAGGGTTTATTAGTGATTTTTTATCCTCTGAGACTCACCACTAGAACATAAGGAGAAAATCATACACCATCATAGCCCTCAGGTGACACTCAAGTAGACAAAAAATAGTTGATTAACCAATTAATTTAGATGTAATATATATGAAAAATATATACAAATATGGTTTTCAAAATGGAAAAGTATTTAACAAATAGCCTGAATATCAAGTGATTAGTAGTTTTAATTTGTAAATCTTGAGGGGAAACCTACAAGACAAGATGTTAAACAAAAATGTGTTAAAATATGACCTATAAGGTAAGTGGTTAGTAAATTGATAGATAAATTTAAGTGAGATAAAACTACCATCAAATTTTCCCCTCTAAAAATGTTAGTCCAATAATTCTTAAAAAACACTAAAAAAAATCATCAATTTTACACTATAAAAATTTTTGGAATAAGGAGCCATGATGCTAGGATTTGGAGGCAGTAGCCCCTAGTGGGGTCAAGGGGTAGTGCCCCTTGTGGGCTTTGAGAACAGTGC
Source organism: Torreya grandis (assembly GCA_037957365.1). NCBI lineage: Eukaryota > Viridiplantae > Streptophyta > Pinopsida > Cupressales > Taxaceae > Torreya > Torreya grandis. The sequence goes on along the minus strand of JARHVA010002302.1, from coordinate 595,929 downwards.
CTTAGGTGCAATCCCTATCGTGGTAAAGGGCAGGATTGATGGGAAATACCCCCGACAATAAAAGTAATTTGAGACTTGCAGGATGCTCTAAATGACTCAAAATTAAATGAAAATGATCATTAAAATGTACTTGATAAATTCAATTTTGAAGGCAAAAATGAATGAAAAATTATAATTGTAGAAGGCAAAATAATAGATACATAGCTAGTGTTAAATTTAAAATCACTTTTGGATAGTCAAAATTGCTTATGGTAAGTCAAATTCATAGATATAAACAAAGAATTTTACCAAAATAATTAGGTAGACTACTAGCAGTTACTGGGTGGTTGACTTCAAAAAAAATTATAGGACCTTCAAAACTATAACTGTAAATAAGCGGTATTATAAAACTACAACTGCAAATAAGTGGTATTGTAAAACCACAAATTTAGAATCAAAATCACAACTTATAATCAAAATCATAAATTGATATAAGTGATATTGAAAGCATTACTTAAAATGTCTTTTTATCAAAACTATAAATTAGGGTGGTTTGAGAGTTGTGATATTGTACAAAATGCACATAGATCTAAGACTATAACCAAAAATATGATCACATGATGATATGTTCTTTCACAATAATCACAACAGATTAAGGAATGTACATATTGACCAAAAGGATTAAGTTTTTACAAGTTTATATCTTATTTAATGAATATTAAGTAATATTTTAACAATAATATAACTTTCAATAAAACTAAACACGGCCAATGGATAGTCTAAATTTTCCCAAGAGCCCTATCATCCCTACCAAATAGAGTTAGACACAAAAACCAGATCCTTAGACATGCCAAAAACCCTAAAATTTGTTGTAAAAATTAATCTAAAAAATTTAAATATGTTTGTATTTTTAGTCTATAGGACAAAACCGCAACTAGATATGTTAAAATCACTTATGTTATTAAAAATCACAAATACCAATAAATTATTTTGAAAAAAACTTAAGTAGTTCTATTCAAAATCACAAAGAGAATAAAAATCACAAGTTTAATGTGCAAAATTGTAGCTGACTATCAAAACTGTGAGTAACTATAAGCAATTTTGTGAAACTGTGAGAAAATAGTCAAGTGACCTAATGAGTAATGGTTAAGATGGAAATTTGATGAAAAATCATAATTGAGATGTCAAAATCACAACTACAAAATTGTTATTTATAGGTCAAAATCACTATTTGCTTGGAGAAAAAAAATTTGAAAATTTGGAGCCCAAATTCATGCCTTATCAATCCTACAATTTGTGCAATCACACTTCACACATGAGATTAACATAAAAGAGGTATCCCACTGTGGTTGCCTAATGTGGGATGATAAATTTAAATAATTAATTCTAGATATGCAAATTATACATTTAAATCTACTCAAATTACTAATATATTTCAAAATTGGAAATTATTAGATCAAAATATAATAAAATGAATATTTAAAACAACATTCTAATCTAAAGGTAAATTTTCCCAATCAAGATTCAAACAAAAGGACTAAGGATTATAGATGAAGATTACTTACAAATAGACTCAAAATTTTCAAATGATATTAGCTTGATCAAAAGACTTGGATATAATGGATTCATGGATTTAATTGATAGCTTTGATTAAAGGATTAATGGACTGATGTAGCATAGATTTCCTCATTTTTCTAGAAAGGATGGGAGTCATGGATTAAATAAGAAAGGTAGGGATATTTTCCAATGAACTAAAAAATCTTTGGAAGACTCTAGAGAAGAATACTCTAAAGAGAAAGGAGGAAATTCTAAGGAATTTAAAATTCCTTAGAATTCTCTAGAAATTGATAATTCTAGAGAATGTGGAGGATGGGAGAAACTTCTAGAGAGTAGAAGCCTCTAGGTTCATGTTAGTACTAAATGAGGATTAGAAGGGGATTAGGTTAGGGTTAGTGGGGTAGGTTTGTATGAAAGGCTAGGAGTAGGTAGGTAGGTGGGTTATGAGAAGTTTAAATTCCCAAATTTTAGATAAGATAAGATTTATTGGTGGATAATGGGGATTTAGGTGAATTAATTAGGTTATAAGGTTATTATGTGGCATGAAGAATGAATATGGGATATTAGACAAAATGTCTTATAAGGGGATTAATAATATGAAATATATGAAATAAGGTGAGATAGAAGATTATTGGACTAAATTAGTGACAGATGGAAGCAAGTAAATTTATATGCATACAAGAACTATGTATAGTTTGAGCCCTCCTCATAGTATCATAATGTAATAAATGTTCAATTATTCAATGGGTTAGTGTTGTTCAACTCAAAATATTAACCCCTTTTTCAATGGAATATTTTGGTCAAAAACATAATTAGGGTTTGGATGGAAGAAGGAAAATAAACACAAGTGCATGGGATCAAAGGCGTGTGCACACACAAAATTATTTTTTAGGCACAAGTGCAAGGATCTCAATAATTATATGCCCACACATTACATAGGGACACTACTGGTAACCTCTATACATTATTAACTATTGTAGGGATTGGACTCTATTGACAATGTCTAAATAGGTCTTCAATTATTGTTTTAGGTCTAAGTAGCTAAAAATTTAATTACAGAGCATTTAGAGATACAAAGGCACCTTATGTGAGTGATGGACAATTTAAATCATCCATGTACATTTCTCAGCCAATTATTGTGAAAAAACCAGAATTCAAAATCAAGCCTTCAAAATTTGTCCTTAAGCATAACATCCTTTACCATCATAACTTTGAAGGCATCCTACTCTTGTGTTATTGAATATGAGGTACCTTCTCTTCTTGAGAAAGCACATGGGGGCATTTTTAGAGGTCATTATGCTAAAACCAATAAATGCTTATGCATGGGTTATCATTGGCCAACACTTGACAAAGATGCCATCACCTTTTTTTATAAGTTTAATCTTTGTCAATTACATGATAATTTTATGCATTCTCCTTTGATCAGTCTTCACACACTGGAATCTCCTTGGCCATTATTTATGCGACTATTAGATCTCATTGGCAAGTTACCTTGACTGTAAGATGGCCATGTTTTTATTATTATTACCACCAAGTATATGTGGTTATAAGTTATTCCCCTTGTTAATATTTCTAGTGTCACCATTTCTAAATTCATCCTTAACCAAGTCATTTGTCGCTTTAGAATTCTACACACCATTATTTCTGATAATGGTGATAATTTCATGAACAAAGACATGAACAACTTGCTTTAAGTTTGAGATTACCCACAAATTTTCCACTCATTATCATTCTTAGTGCAATGGTCAAGCCAAAACAACCAAAAATATCCTTAACAAGATGTTTCAAAAGACTATTCGAGATTCCCACACCAATTATCATATCAAGCTCTATCATGCACTTTGGACTTATTGCACTACTATTTATACTATGACTGGGATAACTTTATTTTTTTCTAGTTTATGACTCTAAAGTCATCTTCCCACTAGAAGTGGAGTCACCTTCATTGTGAATTTATCTTCATGGAATTATCCCTAAGAATATCTCCTTGAACCCCCACTTCACACTTTATATTTCCTTAATGAGAGATGCATGAGTGTTCTCCAGCACAGTCATTAATAATAAACTCATATTGCTAAGCAACACAACAAGAAAGTCAAAGTTAGAAAATTTGATGTCAATGATTAATGTTAAAAATGGAGTACACTCATGACAAAAGGGTAAATATGCCCAAAAGTGGTAGGATCTTGTCATGTCCCTCTTTTAATGGGGACATGAGGGAAGACCCTTAGCCTTAAAACCCTTCCTAGGGGCTAAAAGACAAATATAAAGGGAAGTAAGGATTGAAATGTTTTTAAATGAATATGTATAAAAGTAATTTTTTTAAAGTACTTTATATCTTCAAATTCACTTAAAATGGTGACCTTTAAGGGTTTTCGATGACTTAGGTGATTTTATAAAAAGAAAAAATAAAAAGATCATAAGGACCTATTAAGATCCTTAAAGTTACCCTTCCTTCCCAATTTTGGGTGATACACTTGAGAGGAGTACATAAATCAAAGAAAGGGTCAATTGATTAATTCATGACTAATTTTGATAACTATTTTATTAGAGTCTAAGCACAAAAAGTAAGGGATTGTACTTGGAAGACAAAAACCCTTCAAGGGAGCTGAATTAAGAAATGAAAACCCAAAACTCAGAACTAGAGTAGCTTCATCTAGGAGTTGCATTAAGCATAATTGATATCAAAGGGTGTTTTTAACACCAAGTGGGATATTACAGGTAAGTGAACTATTAGAAGAGTTGAGTATGGAATTTGGAGGGCTGTTTGAGGGAAGCAAAGTACTTTTATGAGTGTTTCACACATTTCAAGGGGCAACAAACATCTTGGAAAGATTGATGACCCACTTTGGTGTCTTTTTGGGAGCAATTTGATAGTGTGGACCAGCCACACATGTTTTCTTAATTTTATCATATTTTTAGCTCAAATACTTTACCAAAAATTAGGTTCTTGACTGGTTATTTGGCAAATATATTATTATATTTTATGCTCATTTTTGGATAGTTGAAAATAATATTTGGATCTAATTTCAAGGATTATCTACAATTGTATTTATAAATTCATCTTGCTAGGGTTTTGATATAAATCTAAAAAAATATATTTTGTTGATTGAATTGTTAGAATATATCCTTGTTTAATCTAATAACTCCAAATTAGACATTACAGTGGTATCAGGGATAATTTCTTTGCTAGCTATGGGAAACAAGGGTTACATGTCAATTAGTGACACAAACAGGGCTAGGCTTAAAAGGTTAGCTTAGACACAAGAACAAATGAGAGAAGTGATGGAGGAATTTCTTCAAATAATGAAGGATATGTGTAGACACTAGAACACTGTACACTATAGCTCTAGATGTCACATTAACCTTTAAACCACCCCTTGGCCCCCTTTGGGTTGGACTATTTACCAAATCTTCCATTACTTAACCTTGAACCATTCTCTAAGGAATTGATTGCCAGCCATTAGTGGATTAGCCAAATTTTGGCTATGTTCCTTGACTTATGGGGATCAGACCTCAACCATCAATGGTTAACCCAGACTATCGGTGATTACTTGAACTCTTTCATGATCAAAGGAATCAACTGCAATTTGACTACAACTCACCCATTGATCACCAGTTATCTAATTTTAGTATGTTGTTTACATGATCAATGCATGATTAGACTGTTTATCAAACTAAATCAGTTATTAAACTCTTCATTCCAACCCACCTATGCTCTATATGAAGAGATAAAGATAAGGTTAAAATGATCATTCAATCATTGAGGGGCAAGAGATTCTAACTCTCAATCAAATCAAAAAGCTTCCCATCGAACCAAGAACTAGGTCAGAGGCCTAGGGTGCTTCTATAACTCATTGTCTTAATCCAAGTTATGGTTACTCTACTGACATCACTCTAGGATCCACAACAATCTTTCAACCATCCTTCAACATTCCTCAGACTAGCAATGCCTCAAAGCTAATTATTTGTGTTTTTTATCAAGATTTAGTAATTACCTCTATTTTTTTCATTACTTGTGACATCCCCCTTTATTTCCCTCTCATCCCATTTTTTTGTGTTGAAATTTTGTAATTCTAGACATTTCACCTCTTACCCAAAACCACCCATAAAACATTCTCACTCACCTGAATACCCAATCCCTAAACCAGATACCTCTGAATATTAATTTCTATCTTGTAACCAATATTCAACCCAAACACATCTCCTAGAACCTCCCTATAATTCTCTTCAACAAACTTCTCTTCCCAAACCAAATCTAATAGTAACCGCCAACGGTGTCACTTGACCGTTGATGGACTTTTCTAACAACCGATGGTTAAATCATCAATGGTCACTGTGTGTCCATTTTCACAATAATAAGCTGATTTGACCCATCTACCTATACTCAAATTCCTCTTTTTGATTTTCTATATTATCACAAAACTTTAACTTATTTTCTAAATCAAGTTTGATTAATTTAGCATTAGTATTCAATCATTTATTGTTATACTTAATCAAAATCACTTGTTTTTTTTCAAGTATTTATTGTATTTAATTTCCATACCTTCTAATATTTCATACAAGCACCTATTTTCAACATATTAGAACTTAAGTGTTTTAAAAGTGTGGATTGACAACCTCCAAAGAAGCTTGTGCTTTTTGGATCTAGCTCGCGCTAGGCAATCCACCCTATTATCTCACTAATAAACCATTCTCTTCTAGTGTTTTCTTATATTTAGATTATCCTCCTCAGATAAAGAGGAGTACCCATAATATTCTAGATTCACACATGCATAACACATCAGGGTATACTAACCTTACCCTTCTTTCAATTTTTATAATTTTCTTTCTAAAAAAATAAGCAAAATTTTAGTGAAACATTCTAGCATGTCCAGTGGGACCCTTAAGATTTCTCTTGGGTTCATAGCTATAGGACATTTAGTTGCATTAGAGAAGAGTCATTCATTGCATTCTTTTCTAAAAATTAAACCTTATTTATTCATTTCTCAATTTCCAGAACGCAAGTTCTAGTTTCTTTTGTTTTGTTAGGAAAAAGTAAAAATTGTCATCTTTGCTTTCATTTTTGAAAATTGAAAGTACTCATTCTAGGCCTAGGCTTTTACATCATCATCTAGGTACATCTTAGTTATTTTTTATTCATTTGAAAAGACACCAAAAAAAAATTGGATTAAAATTAACTTTGCATCCATTATTTGCTTGTATTGATTAGCTCACATAGCTTAATTTAATCAAGTAAATTAATTGTAGTCTCACTTATTATCACACATATAATACCAAACCACACATTCAATCAAACATCAAAACATTGACATAAGGCCCGACTAGGATTTCATCAACTAGCAGTCACCTTTCCTTAGCTATCCTACTTAGATTTTAATACCGGGGAGAACCAACTCAGTATGTTGGCTGAGTATAATCTCTAATAACTTGATATATTCTAGCTAAGCACCCAACACCCTTATCATTGCAGTGTGTGAAGTGAGGGGGTAGGCCTCAATATTAAGCCATGTACCAAGTTATATTATAAATCTTAAGAGATTTTAACTACGTAAAACCATATTTATACATCTTCTTCTAGTACCCACTCTACAAGCCCAAGTTGGTCTTCATAAATTCTTTAAAATTGAGGCATAAGCCTAAAGAGAGATAAAAGGTACCTTAGGATTTTAATGTACTTTAGTGTATGCATTATTTTCCTGGAGATATTTTTATTTTGATTGCTTCTCTTTTGAGTTTTGAGATCAATCTTATCTTCCTTTCCCCTTATTTACATGGTTCTCACTAGACAACTAAAAAACCAAGCAAATTAGGATCCACCTCCCATCTTCCTCTTCTTCTTCATCCATAAAGTACATCTTGAATATAGAGGGTTCTCCTCATCCTTCTAGAATTCATAGTATCCCTCAGATGGTTGCCCAAGGTGATACATATTTTTCCACCTTTTTGGATAACAACCCCATAGCCCTCCAACACTACCTTAACACTATATCTCACCATACCCCTACTTTAGTTCCATCTATTGATCCACCCTATGGTATGTCATCCCATCTTATGGGTAGAACCTATATTGCCACCATTTTGACCCAACCCTTAGTCACCCAAGCATCTTTTTCTACCAACAATCCCACCAATAACACCATCCAAAACCAACCCATCTAACCAACCAACACCCAAACGCCTTCCACCCCAACCAATAACTCTTCTAGTATAGGATCAACCCAACCTTTGGGCACCTATACCCAACTTACCATTGGAGTACCCTATACTAGTATTGCCACCCCTCCTCTTATTATCTCCAACCCACCAACCTCCACTCCAATCCAAAACTTGGTGGTTTTCATACATTATACCCTTCCACCCATTAGTACCAAGGTTACCACCCATCCTCAACCCAACCATACCTCCAACCTAACCCATGTCAATTCCTCAATAAATACCCATTGCATCCAACCCAAGCTATATTCCTAACCCATATGGGTATATGGATCCACTTTCTACCCAACCTCCTATATCCACTTACCCATACACGACATCCTCTCAACCACCCATGTCCACATACTAATATGTGGCAACCTCCCAACCTTCCACTAGTTATCCATATGTTGAATTTACCCAAACCCAATAGAATTTACCCTATAACTATGGGGGTGCACAACCGTAAATTAATCTAGTTAAGATGTTAATGGACAAGATGACTAATATGGAGTCATCTATTTTTGATGTTCATAACTCTTTATCATATGATCAAATTTGCAATGAAATAATTCATATATTTTTCCCAATTTGACCTTATCCTCCTCAATGGGAAATTTTGAAATTTTCAAAATTTCAAAGCAAGGAAGATCCTCAACAACATCTTATAGAATTTAGACACTCTTGTCATGTAATTACTTATGATGATGCTCTCCTTTGCACCTTTCCCATGTCCTTATATGGTCTAGCATTATATTGGTACAATGTTATTACCAAGCACTCCCTATTTTATTTTTCCCAATTAGCTCAAACCTTCTTAGATCATTTTTCCATAAATATATCTAAGAAGGTTTCCATCATCTACCTCTACTCCATTTGGTAATTTGAGGACAAGTCAATTGCTGATTTCATGGCCCAATGGAGAGGTTTGATAAACCAACTCTCTTTCTCTTTGCCCCAACTTGAGTTGATTGATATTTTATCATGGGCTTGTGCCAGACATATTTCCTTCACTCTACAGGTTTAGACCTTTAATACCTTTGGTGAGGCTTTCACCATGGCATAGAAATTAGATATTAGAGTCATTAATGAGGGAAAGCTAAAATGGAAAAATAAGAATTCTAGTTTCAAGTCAAATGGAACTTTCTCCTCCAAAACCACCAACACCAAAACCAAGGGAACAAAAAATGTAGTTATCCTTACACCTGCCCCTCCTTTGATTGTGAACTAGCCCAACTCTTCTAATTCTTCCAACCAAAATACCCAAAACCAAAACTGTAACAACCAAAAACAATATACTTCGCTAAGGGAGTCATATGCTTCTATTTTGTAAAAGTTATTAAAGGCAAATAACACACAACTTCCTCCAATCAAACCCCTAGAACAATTCTATTCCTCTCATCCTATACCTAGTTAGTATAAGGAGAATGAATTGTGTGCCTTCCACCATGTCATTGGACATGATGTTAGTATATGCAATATCTTCAAAAACATTGTGCAAGGGTTGATTGACAAGGGGGAACTTGTGCTAGATAATCCCAATTCACCCCCAAATCAGTCACTTGACATATTTAGACAACCTTTTCCCAACCATGCCCCTTTTGTGAATAGTGAAAACAATAAAATGGAATCCTCTCACAACCATGAGGTCCATACTATCAATGTAGTTCTTATTGAGCTCATTATTGAGGGAACCATTGTCCAAACCACTTCTTCTTCCCCTCCACTAATTGAGGTAGTGGAGTCACCTTCTACTCCTTTGGGAGCCAAAATAAAGGAAGAAATTATTCCCCTTTCTCCACTTATTGAGGTAGTGGAGCTACCAACCTCTCCTTTGGACGGCATACCAAAGGGGGAAACCATTATCACCATACCTTTCTCTTCCATCATAGAGCAATCCACTCTTCTTTTGGAAAGCATTTCCAATGAAGAGGTCACTTTACCTACTCCTCCAATGGAATAATAGCCTTCCAAAATCTTAGAGCCTTTGATTAAGTAAGAGGACAAGGTAACTGATCCCTTCTCTCAATCCATGGGTTTATCCTTTCAAACCAATACTAAAGCAACCAAACCCATCTATAAGCCTTTTTTTAGACTGGTTTAAAACTTGGAGTACCTATCCCAACCCAGCATGGATTGTACCATATTTTGGCACCATCTTGGGCTCCCCTATCCAACCAAGCAAGATCCCTCAACCCTACCATTGTCAACCCAACCTTCCACTTCCACTAGTGAACTCACCATCATCTCAACCAAATCAGTAAAAACCTCTACCTCTCAAACCATAGTTGAACTAATCAAACCAACTCCACCCAAAGTTACCCAAACACCTTCTACCATCCCAATAAATCCCATCAAAAACTTAGGCATGATCCCTACATAGATCCTTACTCACCCTCTATTAAAGTTTGATTTACCACCATATAACCCACCAAATAAACCCCATGTTAAGCCAACCAAGAAAGTGGAACCACCTAGGATCCCAAAAACCAAAACCTTGCCACCTATTTCTACTTTGCCTTCCATTTTAAGACCACATCCTTCTTCCATCCTAGGACCTCATCCTTCCATTAAGAAAAAAAGTCTCCCAAAGACAACCCAAACCCAACCTCCTCTTTTAGGTACACCTCTACCTATTATTTCCATGCCTTCTACCTTCAAATTATCCACTACCAAGCCTTCTATTTCTACACCTTCTACCTCCAAATCATCTACTACCAAGCCTTCTATTTATAAGCCTTTTTACCTCCAAACCATCTACCCCTACACTTTCCACCTCCAAATAATTAACCCTAAATCAATCTACCCCTAAAACACCTACCAAGAATATTTTTCCACCCAAAACTCCCATCACAAAGCCTACTCTTAAGAAGGCTTCCACCCTAAAAGTCAAAACCAAAACCCCAACACCCTTGCCACCTTTGCTTGAGTCTTACTCAACCATTTTGAAAAGATTATTACAAGATTATTTCTTGACTTTGCCTCCTATAAAACCATTAGACCCCCATAGTCCTAAACCATCCTGGTTTAATGATAATTTGATTTGCTCATACCATAAAACACCTGGGCATGATACGAAGAACTGCAAATCTCTCCAAGTCCAAGTCCAAGTCCACCAACTAGGTGATGAGGATGACTTATTATCATAATAACCTCCCATGAGCCCATAGCCACTCCAAAAACCAAAATCCACTACCCCAAACTTACCTACTCCCACACTCTCATCTAAGAGTGAGGAGGAACCAAAGAAGTCCTCTAGCCCAACTCTTTCCCAAATCCATACCATCGATGTGGTCACATGATCATAAGCCCAAAAAAAGGATAAAGGGAACGCAAAGGTGTCCATTCCATGGACATACCCTTCCTCCACCACCCAATCACCCAACCAAACCCAAACACCTTCACCCAAGCCCAAGGTGTCCATCTTGGGTGCCTCTCAATCCAACCCTTCGAGTCAATCCAAAGAGTAGTTCTAAAGAAACTTCACTAAACACTGGTGAAGATGAGTTTATATGAACTAATCAATACCTTAACCCATCATCATTAGGATATGATAAAGGCTTTGCAGACCATATAAGTTTAACTAGAAGATCCATAACCTCTAGCAGCCTTTATCAGAGCCCTTCAGCTTTCCACCCTTGTTACATTTAAGGATTTGAAAATACCCTTTGTTCATCCCCAAGATCTAGATTCTCCCCTCTTCATTAACACATATATCAACCAAACCTACATCAAAAGGGTTGTGATTGATGGAGGGGCTAGCATCAACATTATCTCCTCCCACACATATGACCAATTGAAATTTCTAGAGAACATCATGTCAAAAACCATAGCGATACCCCATTCCTTCAATGACACTATGGCAATAACTCTAGAAATTATTGTCCACGTTCATTTAGAACCTTTCACACCTCCTAAGCTCTTTTATGTAGTAGAAGGCAAGTTCCATTATAATTTTCTTTTTGGATGCCCTTGGATACATTACATGAATTATGTGTCATCTACCCTACATTGGTGCATCAAATTTGAACACGAGGGTCAAGTAATTACCATACAATCTAATCTAAGTCCTTTTACATCATGAAACATGACATACCATCCTAATGATGTTTTCCTTATCTCATTAACCAAATATTCACAAATTGAAGATGACTCCACCTCTTTCACCAACCAAGCATCAGCTAGCTCATCCATCTATTTTACCAAAATCCCCACAAATGACCCCTTGGAATCAACATTCCAATGTCTCTCACTTTTGGAGTATCACCTCTTGAACTTGGATGCCTTTCTGACTCCCCAAGAGTATGGGAACCTTGACCAGAACCTCAGTTATGATACTAATATCAAAACCATTATTCTTTTTCGGCCTCCCAATTTCCAAACTAATCTTATCTATAGAAGACTTGATCAATTACTTCCCACCTCCTCTACCTCCTCTGCTCCTCGACCATTCACCTCCAATTTCTTTTATCTGGATAAACTGGAGTTCACCAAGACATACCTCCATAGGTGTGCTTGGAAGGGAGTCGATCTAGGATGTTATGAACATGGATCACATGAGTTGTTTCTATGTAAGACCTAAAATCCTCATGAGAAATTGGTCTTGGATTCATTACACCTGAAGAGCTAACCAATTCACCTCTCATTACCATCATTGACGAGGAAGTTCCATCCTCACCAACCCATTCCCCATCAAAATCTAAAGATTTTAATACCATTCCCCCTAAAAAAAAGTTTGTCAACATGATTAGCCTTGGACCCTTGACTTATTGTTGATGTTTAAAATTGTGATTGTTCTTAACACCAACAATGGGAAGTTTCAAGATGTGGGACTTGCAACTTGAAACAACTTCCAGATTTTTAAGAAGCTAGTCTCTTCTTTATATCAGGTGTATACTGGGAAAAGGGATAGGGATTTTAATAAAAACACAAATGCAAGAAATAAAATCTAACTATGGCGATGCACCCGAATCTAATTTGACCTTAATCTTGAGCATAGTGAGACTATATGTAAGATTCAATTACATTTAAGAGCAAACAAGTGCATGATCAATGTAAAAGATGGAAACAATAGAAATAGAGGCTCACAGCATAGACTGCTTTTACAGTGATACAAAAAATATTAACAAGGGCATAGGGTTCAATCTTCTTATTTGAATTCTCCAGTCACATAAGAGGCACAAAAACACACATAGTTATATAAACTTTCCAACTCAAGAAAATGGAACAAAGGCAAATGATATTCCTAGTCACAGCTCTAGAAAGTCTAAACTCTTGACAATAATTCTCTCAGAAAATTCTCTCTGGTATATGATCCTCCTTTTGGTGATCTCTGCACCCTTATTTATAGCCTTGGATGCACTCTAGATTGTTTGCTTGTTCTCAATCTAATAGCCCAACTGAAATCTAACTGAAAAGGAAGTGTCTAACAGGAGATATTTCTCAGATTCTGAAATGCTCAGTCTTCTAGCAGTTCATTGGTTGAAATAGATCATAGGACACTCCCTTCTCTTAAACAGAAGATGATATTTAGCCAATTCTTTGAAAACCTTCTTATTACTTAGGAGACACTGGAAAATGACACTTGGCATGTTCCGCAGCACCTATCAAAGACACGTGGCACTTTTCATGTAACTTATACTCCTTTTGTTTCTTTACTTATGAGTGTTCTGCCTTTGACACCTATCGCAATCTGCTTCCTTGAAACTTTAACAACTTAAAATAAAATAAGACCCACAGCCTTTCTTGCCTGAGCAACTTGAAAAAGAGCATAGGGACAGGTGGCAATTTTTGCTTTCCTCAACAAAAGACACGTGGCGATCTCCGCTTTACTTAACTGGGAATATGTGGTGGTCTCTGCTTCTTTTAGCTACCTTTTTAGAAACCTACGGAAGGTGACACATGGTGATCTCTGCTTTACTTTGTTTATATCATAGAAACAATCAGGTCTCAGTTCATATTTACATGGACAGCAACACCTGGTGGCTTCCACTTGCTTCAGAAACAAAACTTGAGACCCACCATAGTCTTTGCTATATCAGTGAAGAAAAATGAAGATAATTCAAATCTCAACACGTGGTGGCTTCTGCTCTCTTCAGCTGGGATACGTGGCATCTTCCATCACTTTTAGAAAAGCAAATTGAAACCTTTCGTGATTGCCACTTGGTGCTTTCCACCTGATCCTGATACTTAGCTTGTTGAAACCTTTCACTAAAAAGAGATAAAATGTGGGTGCTGATATGAAACGTGGATGCCGACATTTGTCGCATTCTACTGAGTTGTTATGGGACACATGGCACGTTTCACGGCCTTATTGAAATTATGAAAAGTGCCTTGAAAAATGACACTTGCTAGCTTCTGCCAGACTTCAACACTTAGAGAAAAATGAATCAAAAGGAAATTAAAGCCCATGCTCTGTTGCAAAAACTTTGCCATCTCAAACCAAAGTATGCAGGGATAGCAATCTGGATCATGCGCTGCTGAAAATCAGAATGAAGCGTAGAGTATTTTTTACTCTACAGTTATTGGTGACCCTAAGGACTTTTGAGCCTGCTCAAAAAGAATCTAAAACTCCCACATGATCAAAAATCACTAAAAAAACATAGTTTTAACTAAAATGTTTCAAATAGATTCCATTTACAAGAATCTCTTCAGGTTCACCTTCCATCATTTCTAGCTCAAACAAATTTTGTTGTTTACACACCTAAATTTTATAAGGGCCGGTCCATAATGCTTCAAACTTAGTGTGTTGATCTGGTTTGGCGGCTCTTGCATCCCATTTCAAAATAATTGAGCCTGTTTCAAAATGGGGATTTGAAGTCCTTTTATCAAAATAGTCTTTAATTATTTTTTGATGCTTTATCAATGAATCATGTGTTGCATCCCTTTTTTCTTGAACTTCTAGAAGTTTTATGAGTCTGACCTGCATGGGGCCATTTTATTCAATTTCAATCTATTTGATCAGCTGGAGAGCAGGAATCTCCAAGCTTAAGGGAATTACAGTAGGTTTCCCATATACCAATTCATATGGGGACATTTTGATCACCTGTTTAGGCATAATTCTATCAGCACACAATGCTAAATTAAGCACTTTATGCCACTCTTTGTGATGATCAGCCCCTATTCTTTTGATGAGTCTAATCAGGTTCTTATTAGTTGATTTTGCCAAACCATTACCCTGAGGGTAATAATTAGAAGAAGTTTTCAGATATATTCCATGCTTTAATTCAAATTTGAATACTTTGGACCCTAAAAATGCTTTAGCATTCTCTGAAATTATGGTGCGACGAGCCCCAAAATGAGTAGTGATACTCCCTAGAAATTTTAAGATCACATTTTCTATTACTTCCTTGAGTGGCACTACCTTGGTCCATCTGGTGAAATAATCTATGGCTGTTAAGATCCATTTGTGACCCATACTAGATACTAGATTTATCATTCCAATGAAGTCCAGACCCCATTGAGCAAAAGGTTCATCCACAATTATAGGACTAAGAGGCATTGCTGCATTCCTTCTCATCCCCACATAATATTGACAAGATTGACATTTTTTAACTAGCTGATAACAATCTGTAAATAAAGTAGGCCAAAAATAACCTGCTTCACTTATCTTTATAGATGTGGTCTTTGTAAAAAAATGTCCACCTGATACTCCATGATGCATTTCATGTAGTATTTTCTTAGCTTCATCCTTTTCTACACATCTTAACAATTTGCCATCAGAATTTCTTCTGAAAAGAACCTATTCAATTAAAACAAAATGAACTCCTTGCATCCTATAATATCTTCTCTTATTTTGAGGGAGTTCTCTTGGGTAAATTCCATTTTTCATAAAATGAATCTTGCTTGTAACCCAGGATTCCTGGTCAACTTCTTGTATTCTCAATACAATTTCTTCTTCTATTCCTGAATTTATCTCTTCAGGTATCATCTTTTCAAGCTCTTGAGTCATATATTAGCACAAACCCCTACCTCTGACTAATTTAGTGGGTTTGACTTCTACATCATATTCAAAGATCTTAGTTATCCAGTTCGCTCTTTTTTCAGTAATTTCACCCTCCATGATGTATTCTCTAACACTTGGATGTGCTACAAGTATCAAAATTTTACTTCCTGATACTATATACCTAAACTTTTTGAGAGCTTTTACCATAGCATATGCTTGTTTTTCTACAAAGTTATATCTGGTTTCATATTCCCTAAGAGTCTTCAAGAAAAAAGCTATTAGATCCTCTCCCTCCTGTTTATCATCCTTCTATGTTAGAATAGTAGTAATATTGAGCTCTCTTCCATATACATACATTACAAAGGGCTTAGAAAAGTCTGGATTTCTAAGTACTGGAGCTGTTGAGATAGATTTCTTGACCTCTTCAAAGGCTTGCCTTCCTTCCATATTCCACTTGAAAATTAGGTCTTTTTTAGCAAGAGTGTCACTGGTCTTACTAAGTCTACAAAGTCAGATATGAACCGACTGATGAAATTAATTTTTCCCAAGAAAGATTGAATCACTTTCTTATTTATGGAAGAGGTAAGTTCATTATAGTTGCCACTCTTTCTGGGTCTATGGAGACTCCTTCTATAGATACTATATGTCCCAATAATTTGCCTTGAGGGACAGCGAAGATACATTTCTTAGGATTCAAGGATATTCCAAATTCTTGACATTTTTTAAACACAGCTCCAAAATGATCAGCAACATTATTTGAAAAAATAGTAAGATCATCAAGATAAATAAGGATGATTTTATTTATTAGTTCCCTAAATGCAACATCCATAGCTCTCTGAAAAGTGGCTCCAGCATTTGATAGGCCAAATGGCATCTTAGCATATGCAAATGTTCCCCATTTGGTAGTAAAAGCAGTCTTGTATTGGTCTTCTTTAGCCAACCAAATCTGATTGTATATAGAGAAACCATCGAGCAAAGAGAATCTCTCTGATCCAGCCACAATTTGTAGAATTTCTTCCATGGAGGGCAAGGGATAGTGATCCTTCAAAAATGCTTTGTTTAGATCTCTGAAATCTACACAAAGTCTTATATCGCCATTCTTTTTTCTAACTGGTACTAGATTTGATACCCAAGTTGAGTGTTTGATTGGAAAAATTATTTTAAAATCTAAAATTTTCTACAACTCATCCACCATTAGAGGCTCAATCCTTGGATTCACTGGCCTCTGTTTCTATCTTACAGGCTTAGATCCTTCAGTCAGTTTTATTGTGTGTTGAATAATGTCTCTATTATATCCATGAAGGTCTTCATAACTCCAGGCTATGACTTTGTCATATTTTTTTCATAATTCAATTAGCCTTTCCTTTTCTACTTGAGTTGTAGAATTTTTAACTTTTAATTTTTTTCCTTCACTTACTTCTATTTCAGAATAATCTACTTTATTTGCTTGGAACCTTTTCTTCTTCAGGCTTACATCTTCTGGATCAAAAAGGTTCTCTAAAGTGATTAAACCTTTGGGAAGCTTATTATTCTTTAATTGTATAATTTGATCCCCATATGCCTCTTCAATCTTTGGTTACAATCGATCAGCGAATTCCCCTAATTATTGCAAGAATGAGAGTACTTGAAAATAATTCTCAAATACTTGCCAATTCTCCTCATTATCTAGGATAGTTGGCCTTACTATAACCTTTACTAACTCATTGTTAACTAATAGGCCAGTTGCTAGATCAAACTACGAACCAATTTGTGCCATCCTATTTGCTTCAAAATTTTGAATCCTGGGCACTACTTTAATATTAAAAGCTTCAAAATCTTCTATTAAGTCCCAAATTCTGTGCTTATAGGATTTTATCCTTATATTCTTTGCTATTACATTTTCTCTAATTTGTTTTACTACTAGTTTTGAATCTCCTTTTACTATTAGATTCTTTATTCCCTTTTTCTTGGCTAACAAGAGCCCATGTAATAAAGATTCATACTCACCATCATTATTAGTATAAGCAAATTGAAAATGGATAGCCCTTGAAAAAATTTCACCATTTGGAGCAGTAAGACAAATTACTGCTCCAGCACCATTTTTACTTCTAGCCCCATCAAAATTTAAAGTCCAAATTTCTGAATCCTTTTCGGATCTTTGATTAGTTGGCATTTCTTTCCTTAAAACATTTGGGATTTCATGGTCCTCATCAAAAATAACATAAGTGCCCAGACCAATAGAGTTATAATTTTCATATGGGTCACTATGCGTCATAGCTAACAACTGGTTATTTTCTTTTTCCTGATTATGCTTAGTCCAGTCACCTATTTTAGTTAAATAAAAGGTATATAGTTTGGATGCTTACCTCTAATGCATTGTTCACTAAGGTTGTTGTCTACAAATGTACTGTGTCTTTGAGCTTTCTTTTATCAGCAGGTCCTTCAGTACATTTGGGCATTGCTTGATTTTGAAGAGCTTCTTGTAATAGTGTCCTTTGTTCAGAAATAGCTAATATGTCTCAAATTGATACTTGTGTTGGGGTCATCTTCAATTTATCCACCACATTTATTGGTCCCAGAGTCTGAGTTCTTTGAAAATAAGGATCTCTTGTTTTTTCTTGAATTTGTGTAGGAATCCCTTGATTCTGCACCGGCTGAGGTACTTCTTGTCTGACAGCTATGTTTCTTTGTCCTTGAAATGAAGGATTCTCCATGACTTGACTATTTATAACCTCAGGCTGTTCCACCATCCTTCTCTTCGATCTAGTATAATAATCAAATTGCACCACTGGTTTTTTGGAGGTAGATGCTTCGTTCAAGAAAATTGATTCTTCATCTTCAACCCATGAGAACAAAGCATGTTTTGGGGCTATTTCTTCCTCTTGTTGCAAAGACATACCTTGCATCTGAGCCATTAAGACTGAATTTTGCATACCAGAAGACTGGTAGGCTTGATTGTCATTGGAACTTGCAAACTGACCATCCATTTTTCTTTGCTCTACCACCTTCTATTGTAGATTACCCATAAGACAATATCTAGGTGTATGAGCATTATTGCAAGGGAAACACTAGGCATTAGTGTTATCCACATAGTTATTTTGCCCTGGAACAATCTCCCTATTTGAATTGGGAGGAATAGTCTGTGAGGGTGTGGGGACTACAATTAATTGGTTTGCTGGCTGAGGGTTATTTTGCCTCAGAGGACCCTAGTATTGGTTTGGCTGAGATGAAAATATATTTCCTTGATAACCTTGATATGGAGGCCTAGGGAAAGTATTCTGCTATCTTTTTATATTAATCATCTCATTAGAAAATGTCCTCAAGATATTATTGATATCATCAAGCTCAGATGACTGAGCAGGAACAATTTCTTTAGCATGTGGTTGAGGATATGTGTACATAGACATAGGTGGGGTTATGGATTTGAAGGCTTCTTGAGGTAATGGTAAAAAAAATTCTGGGAACATGGGCATAAGAGGACTTGGGGGCAACTTTCCAGCATCTATTAAATTTTTCTCAGCTCTGACCGCATAGTCATAAGCCTCTGCCAAAGTGTGTCCTCTAAGTGACTGAATCATAACAGATATATCTGAATTCAAAGCCTTAAGATAAAACACTATGGCCATACCTGGTAATGGTCTAGCTATAGCAGGGATTCTTTTCCAAGTCTTTTGAAATCTAGAATTCAAGTCAGTCATTACTTCTTGTGGTGCCCTTTGAATGGTAATTAATTGTTGTAATAAAGAAGACTTATCACCCTTCTTTTTAAATCTTTCAAAGAAAAGATCTCTAAGTTGATACCATGTAGATATGGTATTTGGGGTCAAAGACTGGTACCATTCTAGAGCTTTCCCTTTAAAAAAAGCTGCTAATAATCTTATGGCCACATTTTGTTGTGTGACAACATGTATAGCACAGACATCTGATACATCCTGCAGATGTTCTTCAGGTGTTTTAAAGTCTTGCCCACTGAAGTTGGGCAGAGCTTTCAAGGCATTCACTGGGATAGGGTCCCAAGTGGCTGGTGGTATTGGGAGAATCTATGGACTACTAGTGTTCCAACTTGCATAATTTCTTGGGGGTATAGGGGCTCCATATTTATTCTTGGTGTTGGTATAAACTGATTGACTCTTCTTCTTGGACTAGTTACCAAAGGTGGCAAAAGAATACCTAGATTTATAGTAGATTGTGATCTGATTACTGGTCCACAGCTATGACTCCTCGTAGCTCTCTGGTTCATACGATCTTGAAAAAAAACTTCAAGATTGATCTCACCGAGCGTGCCAAAAACTGTTGATGTTTAAAATTGCACTTGTTCTTAACACTAACAATGGGAGGTTTTAAGATGTAGGACTTGCGACTTGAAACAACCTCCAGATTTTTAAGAAGCTAGTCTCTTCTTTATATCAAGTGTATACTGGAAAAAGGGATAGGAATTTTAACAGAAACACAAATGCAAGAAAGAAAATCTAACTATGGCGATGCACCTGAATGTAATTCAACCTTAATCCTGAGCACAGTGAGACTATATGTAAGATTAAATTACATTTAAGAGAAAACAAGTGCATGATCAATGTAAAAGATGGAAACAATAGAAACAGAGGCTCACAGCATAGACTGCTTTTGCAGTGATACAAAAAATATCAACAAAGGCACAGGGTTCAATCTTCTTATTTGAATTCTCCAGTCACATAAGAGGCACAAAAACACGCATAGTTATATAAACTTTCCAACTCAAGAAAATGGAACAAAGGCAAATGATATTCCTAGTCATAGCTCTAGAAATTCTAAACTCTTGACAATAATTCTCTCTAAAAATTCTCTCTGGTATCTTATCCTCCTTTTGGTGATCTCTGCATCCTTATTTCTAGCCTTGGATTCACTCTGGATTGTCTGCTTGTTCTCAATCTAACAGCCCAACTGAAATCTAATCGAAATGAAAGTGTCTAACAGGAGATATTTCTTAGATTCTAAAACGCTCGATCTTTCGGCAATTCATTGGTTGAAATAGATCACAGGACACTCGCTTCTCTTAAACGAAAGATGACACTTAGCCAATTCTTTGAAAACCTTCTTATTACTTAGGAGACATCAAAAAATGACACTTGGTGTGTTCTACAGCACTTTCCACGTAACTTATACTCCTTTTGTGTCTTTGCTTATGAGTGTTCTGCCTTTGACACCTGTCACAATCTGCTTCCTCAAAACTTTAACATCTTAAAATAAAATAAGACCCACAGCCTTTCTTGCCTGAGCAACTTGAAAAGGAGCATAGGGATAGGTGGCGATTTCTACTTTCCTCAACAAAAGACACATGGAGATCTCTGCTTTACTTAACTGGGAATATGTGACGGTCTCTGCTTCTTTTAGCTACCTTTTTAGAAACCTGTAAAAGGTGACACATAGTGGTCTCCACTTTACTTTGTTTATATCATAGAAATAATTGGGTCTCATTTCATATTTACACGGACGGTGACACCTAGCAGCTTCTGCTTGCTTCAAAAACAAAACTTGAAACCCACCATAGTCTTTTTTATATCGATGAAGCAAAATGAATATAATTGGGATCTCAACACATGGTGGCTTCCACTCTCTTTAGCTAGGATACATGGTGTCTTCCATCACTTTTAGAAAAGTAAATTGAAACCTTCTGCGATTGCCACTTGGTGCTTTCTACCTGATCCTGATACTTGGCTTATTGAAACCTTTTGCTAAAAAGAGATGAAATGTGGGTGCCGATATGAAATGCAGATGTTGACATTTGTTGCATTCTGCTGAGTTGCTATGGGACACGTGGCACGTTTCATGGCCTTATAGAAATTATGAAAAGTGCCTTGAAAAATGACACTTGGCAGCTTCCGCTAGACTTCAACACTTAGAAAAAAAGGAATCAAAAGGAAATTAGAGCCGGCACTCTATTGCAAAAACTTCATCGTCTCGAACCAAAGTATGTGGGGACAGCGATCTGGATCATGCGCTGCTGAAAATCAGAATGAAACATAGAGTATTTTTTACTCTACAATTATCAAAAGGATGGGGAAACTATAACCATTCCTCTGACTCATCTTGAGATGGTAGAATATGACTCTCCTACCATTAATACCATTTATCTATGGAAGACTTGATCAATTGTTTCCCACCTCCTCTACCTCCTCTTATCCTCAACCATTCACCTCCAATTTCTTTTATCTCGATAAACTGGAGTTCACCAAGACATACCTCCATAGGTGTGCTTGGAAGGGAGTTGATCTAGGATGTTATGAACATGGATCACATGAGTTGTTTCTATGTAAGACCTAAAATCCTCATGAGAAATTGGTCTTGGATTCATTACACCTAAAGAGCTAACCAATTCACCTCTCATTACCATCATTGATGAGGAAGTTCCATCCTCACCAACCCATTCCCCATCAAAATCTAAAGATTTTGATACCATTCCCCCTAAAAAAAAGTTTGTCAACATGATTAGCCTTGGACCCTTGACTTATCAAAAGGATGGGGAAACTGTAACCATTCCTCTGACTCATCTTGAGATGGTGTCAAGATGATGATTCCCTTCTTACTTATCTTGGTGAAAAATATTCCCTTATCCACAGATCCCTCCCTCCTAAGACTCCAACCATGTTGAATGAATCCACCATGGATGTCAACTTGGGTACTCAAGATAACCTGCATATTGTCAAAATCAGCCAATCGATAAATTCCTCAGAACTTCAAGATTTTTCCTCCTTCCTACAAGATCGTAGCATAGCATTTACTTGGTGTTATAGTGACATGCCAGGAATAAACCCTTCCATCGCTACCCATAATATCGTTACTACCCACAATGTCAAGCATGTCAAGCAAAAGCTTCATCAAATGCACCCTCACATAGCCCTTCTTGTCAAAGAAGAGCTTCAATGCCTCTTATTCATAAATTTCATCCAACCCATTGACTATCCCTAATGAGTCTCAAATGCCATCTCTATCACCAAAGCAATATGGGGACTTCGCATTTGCATGGATTTTCATGATCTTAACCTTGCTTGCCTAAAGAATGACTTCCCTTTGCCAAGCATTGAGTAGCTTATTGATATTACAGCTAGCCATGAAATGCTATCTCTTATGGATGGTTTTTTGAGCTATAATCAGATATTGATTTCCTTTGAAAACTAATATAAAATTGCTTTTATCACCCCATGGGGAACCTTCTACTATAGGGGCATGCCTTTTGGCTTGAAAAATGCTAGTACAACCTACCAACATGCCATGACCTATATCTTCCATGACCTTATTCATAAAGCCATGGAGGATTATGTGGATGACCTTGGGAAATCTATATGTTGTAAAGATCATTCAGTAGTTCTCAAAGTTATTTTTGAATGCCTCGTCCATTACCATGTTCATCTTAACCCCAAAAAATGCATTTTTGGGGTCTTGTCAGGAAAGCTCCTTGGATTTATCATCTCTCTTCAAGGAATCAAAGTTGATCCCACCAAAATTAAAACAATCCTTGACATGTTTCCTCTGACCCACCTCAAGCAACTCTGTATTTTGTAGGGGAAGCTCCAATCCATTCATCGCTTCATCTCTCAGCTATTTGATAGATGTCAACCTTTCCACTACCTTCTGAAAAAACGTATCTTTTAAGTGGAATAAGGATTGTCAAAAAGGCCTTTGTTACTTAAAGAGTATCTTCTTTATCCACACGTCATTATTCCTCTCAAAGAAGATAAACCCTTTTACCTTTATATTTCTACCATCGACTACTCCTTAGGGACAATGCTTGCACATCAAGATGAGAAGCATAAAGAGAAAGCTATCTACTATATAATTCAAACACTTATAGAGTATGAGACTTAGTATACCCATACCAAAAACCTTTACCTCACCTTAGTCTTCATAGCTTCCAAACTCTGCCACTACCTTCTCAACCACAAGACCTATGTCATAACCAACACCAACCCACTCAAGTATACGCACTCCAAGCCATACTAAAACTATCATATGGCTAAGTGGCTCATGTTCTTCACTGAGTTTGACCTTGAGTTCCTTTAGAATAATTCAATTAAAGGGCAACTCATCACTGACCAATTTGCTAAAGCACCTTTAGTAGACAACCAATCTTCTCCTCTTGAGTTTCCTAA
The DNA here is from genome assembly GCA_037957365.1 of Torreya grandis. Classification (NCBI taxonomy): domain Eukaryota; kingdom Viridiplantae; phylum Streptophyta; class Pinopsida; order Cupressales; family Taxaceae; genus Torreya; species Torreya grandis. The sequence goes on along the minus strand of JARHVA010002302.1, from coordinate 572,148 downwards.
CGAGTCCATCATGTCCCTTTTGCAAGGGGATGTCACCTATCAAATGACCATGTTCTTTGATGGATCAAAGTGCCAACATGGTGGGGGTGATAGTATCATTTTCATCCCCCTTGATGGTTAACCCATTCCTTTATCTTTCAAGCTTGATTTTGATTGTACCAACATGGTTAAGTATGAAGCCCTAGTGATAGGTCTCCAGACTGCTTTAGCCTTGGGAGTCAAGATGATCAATATTTTTGGTGACTCCCAGCTCATGGTCAATCAAATCAATGGGTCTTATCAATGTAAAAATGATATCTTACAACAGTATAAATAGCTAGTCAATGTACTCGTAGCATCATCTAAACATTACCTTACCCAAGACACTCCATGATCTATGAATAAGTTCATTAATACAATGGCTTCCCTTACTTCCTAGATCCCATCTGCACCTTTTGAGTCTAAGCTATTTTTTGCTATCTATCATCTTACTGAGCCTTCTTATACCAAATCAAACCCTCCTTTCATCTTTAGTGTGGAGGAGACCCAACCCAACCTTTGGTATAAGCAGATCTTCGCCTATCTCAACCTAGATGTCATTCCCTCCAATATTTCTCCTTTGATGGTCTCTTTTTTTGTTGCCTGTGGTCATGAAATTTCTCATGCTATCATATAAATACATGACTAGATTTGTGGGGGACACTTTAGTGGCCTAGTTATCGCTAAATGTATCATTTGCCTTGGTTGCTATTGGCCCACCCTTAACCATGACTATTTTGATTATGTGAAGAAGTGTGTTAAATGTCAACAACATGCAAATTTACATCATGCACCTAGTCATAGCCTCCAAATATCCAAGGATTTTTGTCCCTTCTTGTAATGGGGACTGGATCTTATTGGTGAAATTAACCCCCATTCTTCGTAGTGACATCATTCTATCATCACTGTGACTGACTATTTCACCAAATGGGTGGAGTCTATTCATCTCATTTCAACCAATGCTAAAAATATTGTCAATTTGATCAACCATCATATCATTTTTCATTTGGTGTCCTTCATAAGATAATCATCGATAATGGTAAATCTTTTAAAAATCAAAAATTCCAAGGTCTTTTTGACGCGTTTGGCATAAGTTGAGTTTATCCTCACCCTATTATCTACAAGCTAATGAATAGGCTAAAGCTTCTAATAAAACCCTTAATAACATGCTAACTAAAATGGTTAATACATCTAGTCAAGATTGGAATTTACACATCCCTTTCACCTTATGGGCATATCTTACTAGCATTCAAACCCCTACGGATGCTACCCCTTTCTCTCTTGTCTTTGGAGCAAAGGTTGTCTTGCCTCTCAAAGTCCAAATTCCCTCGCTTCACATATCCCTACAGGATATCATTTTTGAAGGCAATTATCATCAAGAATGTTTATCCCAACTTTAGCTACTTGACGAGCATCGTTTGGTTGTGCTTAATCATCTTTGTGTCTATCAAGAACAAATCAAGCATGCCTACAACAAAAACCTAAGAGAACAAGAATTTAATATCAGAGACCTCATCTTAAAATAAATTTAGCATGTAGCCAATATGGAGAAAAACAAGTGAGGCAAGTTTGCTTTCAATTGGCTTGGACCTTATATCATTACACATAAGTATGGATCAGGAGTTTACTGGATATCCTCTCTTGAGGGGACACCAAAATTTGAGCCTCTCAATGCTTCACATCTACATCCTTTTTTTGTTAAATAATATCAAACTCACATTTTGTCTAACTTAAACTTATCCCTTGTTTTATGATATTTTTCCCTTTCATCCCCTTACTTTGAGGACTCCCAATTAAAGTATAAAATCATGTGATTTCCTGTCACAGTTTCAGCCTTAATCCTAAATATGGATACCATTGCTCTACCCATGGCATGATTCTCATGGATACTTTCCATCCTTAATAGGATGGAATCCCATGGTCGTTGTCTCTCAAATAATCCTCTCACCCACTATTTTAACCTTCTTGTGCTGTAGTTTGGCCTTCATAAAGGTAAATCTTTCAGCCTATATAAGCAAGTCTATGTCATCAAAAGTAAAGACATTAACATTCATCTATTATATGGGTCATCTCTAGCATTAGCAGATTATTCCCTTGAAGGATTGTTGCTAAAACCAATCAAAATTTCTCAATGTAGGGTAGACCGCTCCCTTGAAGGATAACTATCAAAAAGCCTAAAACAAGTCTCAAAAATTTTAGACCATTTCCTTGAAGGATGGCAAGTAAAATCATTTATCAAAAGTAATCAATTTCTTGTAAGATTTCCACATCGATCAACTTCCCCAACCTCTCAAAACAATAACAAAAATATCAAAAGACCCATTATTTGGAAGCCACAATCGGCTTTCATGCATAGACTTCCCACATCGATCAGTCTACATCATCTATGACATATTTTTTTTATACTATCTCTTTGATAACTTATAGAAGATGAATTCTAGTCTCATAAGAAGGTTCCTTTAATCATCCATCTCTCCTTTACACCTTCTATACAACAAAGGATCTTGAACTTACTTGACACTATGTGATCAAGAAACTTTTTTACCTATTAACGAATGCTTATGCAAAGCAAGGGCTTATGTTCATGAGCCGATCTACCCTCCTTTTGTTTTGGTCCCCACCCTCACCTATAATAATCAATAGAACTATTACATTTCTACCTAAAACCTCTAAACAACTACCTTACCTTCATTCCTACCCATAATTTAACCACCCACTACTCGCTTTCATACCAAAAACTCAAATACCTGCCCAATTTCCAATGTATACCCACCCAAACAAAATAATTAAAATCACAAAACCAATTTGGAATTTAATTACTTCCCCTACCTTATTTCGCATCCTCCATCATGGTGGAGCCCTTGGTACCACCACCACCACTCGGCCCCACACTTTGTCTCTACCTCACTGTATCCTCATTGGCTCACCTCTTGCCCTACCCCACCTTGGTATCTCTCCACCTCACACCACCCAACCTCAGTGAACCCTCACTCACTTAGTCACACTCACAATCTACACTCAGATAGCAAAAGATAATTTGATGTCATTTTTGCACAAAATAAACAATGAGAAAACACCACAATTGAATTATAAATAAGCAATTTAAAGTCTCATTTGACCTTTAATGATCACCCTTTTAGGACTTACGTTTAACTATCGATGGTCACTAGATGATCACTGATGATCGACCCTAACCATCAACGGTTGACCCTTATAGGATTTTGCCATTCCAACCACACTTTTCCAAATAACCACCTTACCACAAACATGCACACATTGGAGAGAACCTCATTCTCTACCAACCAACCAACCCCTTAACCTCAACCTCGGTCCTTTTCACCCACCTTTCACACTTTTTAAGACAACCTTTCTTTGATCATTTTAACCGCATACCTATCTTACCATGCTTGGCAAACTAGCACTACTTTTGCATATTGACCATTTGGGTGCCTCGAAGCACTATATTTTACGATCCTGACCCTATGACCATTTTTATTTTTTTGGGATCACATCCAATTTTTGGATACCTATGAATACATCAACCTTTCCTAGGAGACCTGAGTTTATGGAGTAACTCATATTAGCTATGCCTAATGTTATGGCCTAGTTACCCTATCACCTGTCCTTCTAGTTCAACCTTATTTTATAACCTACCTCATCTATGACAGCCTAGTCTAAGCATGATTTATGTTATTCTACTTAGAAGCATTTTTTGCATCTATTGGCATTTAAATGCCCACCCAGCCAACCCTTCACATAAATATATCCACTTGTCAAACCTGCCACTGACTCTATTTCACCTCATAGATTCTCGGTTTGAGAGGGGAACACCTCCTCCCATAAATGGGGCATCCAACCTTCTACCAGATTTTTGTTTTTGTTTTGTAGCTTTCTAATACAAATTGCATAATAAAAAGGGGTAAAATGTAGACGCTATAAAACCATACATTATGGCTCTAAATGTCACATTAACCTTTAAACCACCCCTTGGTCCCCTTCGAGTTAGATTATTTACCAAATCTCTCATTATTTAACCTTGGACCATTCTCCAAGGAATTGACTACCAATCATTTGTGTATTAACCAAAATTTTGCTGTCTCCTCAACTACCAACAGTCAGCATTAGACTACCGATGTTTAACCCAAATTGTTGGCAGTTACTTTAACTCTTTCATGATCAAAGGAATCAACTTCAATTTAACTACAACTCACCCATTGATCACCAACTGTCTAATTTTAGTCTATTATTCACATGATCAATGCATGATTAGACTATTTGATAAACCATTTGTTAAACTCTTCATTCCAACCCTCCTATGCTCTATATTAAGAGATGAAGAGAAGGTTAAAATGATCATTCAATCATTGAAGGGTAAGAGATTCAGACTCCCAAGAGAATCCAAAAGCTTCCCAGTGAACCAAGAACTAGGTTAGAGGCTTAGGGTGCTTCTAAAACTCATTATCTTAAGCCAAGGTACCGTAACTCTATTGGCATTGCTCTAAGATCCACAACAAGCTTTCAGCCAACCTTCAACATACCTTAGACTAGAAACACTTCAAATCTAAGTATATGTGTTTTTTAATCAAGATTCAATAATTAGCTCTAATTGTTTCATCACTTATGTCATTCCCCTTTATTTCCCTCTCATCCCATTTCCTTGGGTTGGAGTTTTGCAACTCCAAACATTTCACCTCTTGCCCAAAACCACCCACAAACCATTCTCACTCTCCTGAATACCCAATCCCTGAACCAAATACCTCTGAACATTACTTTCTATCTCATAACCAACATTCAACCTAAACATCACTCCTAGAACCTATATGTAACTCTACTCAAAAAACTTCTTCCCAAACCAAATCCAATAGTAACCATCGACGGTCTGACCTGACTACTGATAGACTTTTCTAACCACTGATAGTCATACTCTAACTGTCGATGGTCACTGTGTGTCCAATTTCACAACAACAAGATGATTTGCCCCATCTTCCCATACCTAAATTTCACTTTCTGGGTTTTTGTATTATCACAGAACTTCAACTTATTTTCTAAATCAAGTTTGAGTAATTTAACATTAGTATTCAACCATTTATTATTAATTTTAATCAAAATTGCTTGTTTTTTTCTAAGCATTTCTTGTATTTAATTTCATCACCTTCTATTATTTCATGCAAGCACTTATTTTTAGCATATCATAACTTAAGTGTTTTAAAAGTGTGAATTGACAGCCTCCAAGGAAGCTTGTGCTTCTTAGATCTAGCCCGCGCTAGGCAATCCACCCTACTATCTCACTAATAAACCATTCTCTTCTAGTGTTTTACTATCTACAAGTCATCCTCCCCAGACAAAGAGGAGTACCCAAAATCATTTAGATTCACGTGTGCACAATACATCAGGTTCTACTAACCTTACCCTTATTTCAAGTTTTACAACTTTTTTTCTAAAGAAAATAAGCAAAATTTTAGTGAAACAATATGAAAGGAAAGAAAGTGCAGGGTTTGGCAAGCAACACCGTGGGTGTGGGTATGAAATCCATACCTAATCCTAGGGTTGTTCCATAAGAAGTCACTTCGGAAAAAGAGAAAGAACAACCTTCATACAAAGGTGAATTGTTAGCATCATATGGTGAGTATATGACTTATCCACCTCCTTTTCAAAAGGAGATGAGATTTAATGGATATGTCACTTAGATAATAGGCAAAGCAAGTTCCAATAAAGGGCAGAATAGCCTTGGAGAGTGGAATGAAGAGATAGGGAAGGTCACCTTGCCTACTTTTGATGGGGTTACAAGTAATTCAGCTAGGGCTTGGATCAATAAAGTGGATACATATTTTTCATTACATAAATTGAAGGAGAAAGATGCCTTGTCATTAATTATTTTACATTTAGAGGGAGCTAACCATGAATGGTGGCAACAAGGGTTGATAACCCTAGGACACAACACCATCAAGACCTATGAAGAATTCTAAAATAAATTCATTGATAAATTTGAAAAGGCAGATTTGGACTTGCATAGCCATGATTTGGCCCACTTTCAATAAGGATAATCTTTGGGAAATTGCATTGAGGAGTTTCAAAGGATATTTACCTTGGTTAGAGATGTTTCATAAAATAAAATAACCACATGGTTTGTTGAAGGATTATCTCCATCTCTCAAGGGTTTGGTTAAGGCCTTTAACCCCCCTTCATTACCAATGGCCATTAAAAGAGCTCTAGAATATGAAATTACAACCCCTTTTGTGAAAAATTTACCCTCCTTAAAGTCTAAAAATAGTGATGAAGTTCGTAGGGAAAATGAGGGAGAAAGGAAGGCAAGGTAACCTAGTGAGTTGATCCAAAAAGTGACAAAATCAAACCTCAATGTACAGGAAAAAAGAGGTTTACAGCAAGAGGAAAAACATCCAAGGACACTACAAATGAGTTCAAAAACCTTCCTACACAAACGAATGAATTTCCAGCCAAGGGAAGGGCTAGTGGAAGGGTTGCAAAACTATGATAGCAATACAAAAAGGTGTGAAATAGTCCTCAAAATAGTGGAGCAACACAAAAAGATGAATTTCCAGTCAAGGAGAGGGTCATTAGAAGGACTGCCAACTAGTGACAATAGTATGGAAGGGTCTGAAACAGTGTTCAACGCAGTAGAGCAATATGCAAAGGTTGATGAAAGCAAGGTGGACACCCTTACAACCATAACATGGATTCCTAACCGCTACCCATTCAAGGTTAGAGGAGTTTTACAGAGCAAAAGAGTCACCATTCTCATTGATAATGGGGCATAATTTTATGGACAAAAGATTGGCTTCAAGATATGGGATGAACACAATTTCAATTGAGGGTTTCAAGGTAATTCTTGGAGATGGAATTTATATTCCCTGCCGTCATAAAATTCCATATTTGAAACTCACCTGGGGTAAGTAAAAGGTTGAAGGGGAATTCCACATGATTGACATTGGAGAGGTGGATGTAATTTTGGGGGTTCAATGGTTGCACTCCCTTGGAGAATACACATAAAACCCTCAAACCATGAAGCTGAAATACAAAGTGGAAGGTAAGGAATTTGAGATTCAAGGCTTGAATAATGGGGCACCTTTAGTTGTGACCTTAGAAAGAATGGAAAGCATGATAAATGAATAAATTTTGATTAGGGAAGTTAGGCAAATGGGATTTTCTGAGTTGGGACAGCCAACTATCATGAAAGAAAAAGCTTTCATTGATGACACATGGAGTGAAGGAATGAAGGGAAAGAGTTCCCAATGTGAAAAATGCAATATGAGGAGTCTAAGGCAGCATTTAAGGTATGAAAAAAGTTTCCAAAATTATATTTGCATCAATTGGATTTTTAAGCACAGTAGAGTATGTATCTTAATGCATGGTAATATGAGAGGTTTGTTTGGAAAAATTAATGATATTGGGTTTTCAAGGTATGGAATGATTCATTAAACTACCCCTTTCCTTACCAATATTGGAAAATTGTGCTTAATTTGGATATTTGAGAAGCTTAAAAATCCATGTTTGAGGAAAAATAAGGAATCTGAAAATGAATTTGGAAAGGATTTTCGAACATATTTAAAAAATTCAGAGTATTTTGGGCCATTCCAGCCTATCATATGATTTGAAAAAATGTTGCATAAAGTGTCAATCTGATTAAGAGAACATGCTCAAAAATCTGGAATCAAAGGGGCACTTGGTAAGGACATGAAGGAGGGAATGAATAATCCTCTTCAGCTAGGTATATATGCTTGGAAAAAGGTTAAAAGGGGCAATAAATAGCTCATTATAAGGTCTGGTTTTGAAAAACAAGGTAATTTTTTCTTAAAAGACAAGGGACCAAGTACTAATCCACTTTGTCAAAGCAAGCAACATCCACACTTGGGGAAGCCAATTTGTGTTTCCAAAACCTCAAGGTACATATGAAGGGTAGCTATTTGATATCTTGTAAATCTGATTTCTTTTTTATGATCATAATGTCTCTTGAATGTGGCATAAGCACTAAGAATTTGAATGGTTTTACTATAACCAAAAATTGTAAGGTTATAAGGAAATATAGTAGTTGTGTGACAAAGGAGTTGGTTCACTCAAAGGCCAAGGTACAAGTTAAATGGTGGGGTAAAAATGGATTTAACATTCCTACACAAATTTTTAGTTCATGGGGTGCATCATGGGAGGAATTTGAAGAGAATTTTTAGTTGTTATGAGTTGCATATAGCAAGGTACACTTGGGGTAGCAATATGGAAAAGAGAAAAATCAGTGAATGTAAGGATAAGAAGGTTGATAAGGGTTGCATACTTGGTGACATTCAGAGGTTGGAAACCATGATTCATAAGCCAACCTTGGTCAACAAACCTCAAGAGGAAGCAAAAAGAATTGTTTTGACTAACATATGTGTTTCATGTGCAGATAAGGACACAAAGGCAATCAAAGCCCTCACAAATGAATACTACGTATCTAGAATACCAATTTCTAGCCACCCATATGATGACAAATCCTAGGATTCTCTTGCTTCTCACATCTTAAAAACATCTTTTGAATATATGGGGTCAAGAAGAAGTGGCAATAGGAGGTATTTCTAGTTTTTTATTTTCAGTTTACTTAAGTCACACAAGAGCTTCATATGTAGCTATAGCAAACATCACCAAGAGGGGCCTCTTCTTTGGAAAGGACCTAGGTTCGAATTTGGCACAAGGCCAACCATGGAGATAGATTTTTGGTTGCTTCTATTGCTTGAGGACAAGCAATTTTAGATAGGGAGGAGTGTCATGTCCTTATTTTGATGGGGACATGAGGGAAGACCCTTAGTCATAAAACCCTTCCTAGGGTCTAAGGGACAAATATAAAGGGAAGTAAGGATTGAAATGTTTTTAAGTGAATATGTGTAAAAGTAATTTTTAAGAAGTACTTTATATTTTCAAATTAACTTGAAAGGGGGGTCTTTAAGGGTTTTGGATAACTTAAGTGATTTTATAAAAATAAAAGGAAAAAGAAAAAGGAAAAGATCATAAGGAATAACCTATTAAGATCCTTAAAGTTGCCCTCCCTTCCCAATTTTGGGCGCTACACTTGGGAGGACTACATAAAGCAAAGAAAAAGTCAATTGATTCATTCATGACTAATTTTGATAACTATTTTCCTATAGCCTAAGCACGAAAAGTAAGGGCTTGCATTTGGAGGACGAAAATCCAAAATTCAGACCTATGGCATTGGAGGATGAAAATCCAAAATTCAGACCCATGCCAGCTTCATTTAGGAGTTGCATTGAGCATAATTGATATCAAAGGGTGTTTTCAACACCAAGTGGGATCTTGTAGGTAAGCAAACTATTAGAGGAGCTGAGCATGGACTTTGGAGGGCTATTTGAGGGCAACGAAGTACCTTTATGAGTGTTTCACACATTTCCATGGACAATGAATAGCTTGGGAAGATTGACAACCGACTTTGGGGTCTTTTTGGGCGTATTTTGATAGTGTGGAGCCACACTTGTTTTCTGAGTTTTTATCATATTTTTCAGCTCAAATATTTCACCAAAAATCAGGTTCTTGGCAGGTTATTTGGCAAATATATTATTATATTTTATACTAATTTTTGGAGAGTTGAAAATAATATTTGGAGCTAATTTCAAGGATTATCTACAACTATATTTGTAAATTCAGCTTGCTAGGGTTTTGACATAAATCTGAAATTTTATATTTTGTTGATTGAATTGTTTGGATGTATCCTTGTTTAATCTAATAACCCTAAAGGGGACATTACATATCTTTACCTTATCAAAGACATCCTTAGACCTAGCACTTATAGATTAAAAACTAATAAATGAAACATTTTCAAAGAGCTAACCAACAATCAATTTTTTTTAAAGTATTGTGCTCGACATTTGTTCCTCAGTTTTTTTTGTCCATGTTTTTCATTTCTTGTACATATCCCATGTTTGTTTATAGTTAGTTTATTTTTCTCTTATGCTAAATCTTCTTGCAGGTTTTTCTCTAACTTTGTGTTGCAGTGTAGCTTTATTTATCTACACCTTTGGGTTTTCTTATCATCTAACCATAGCATTGCCTTCAAGCTCCCTCATCCTTATCCTACACTCTTGGTTTTTACATCATATCACCTCTTATATTTGTGCCTCTTAACTTTTTAGCTTTTAAGTTGCATGGTAAGACCTTGGAGAATACAACCAAAGCCTCCTCACAAACATCAATCATCTACCTTCTTCACCACTGGGCTCTTTTAGCACCTTATTACCCTCACCTTCAAGTTTGCTACTACTTTTTGCAGCTTCATAACCTTCTCACTACCTTTGTTGCGCCTTCGAGGATCCTTAAGTAGACTTATATTTGTGTGTCTTGGATTTGCATGATAAAGACCATATGGAATATAACCAAGCCTACCTCACAAACATCCATCTAATTATGTTTTTATCTCGCTCCCAAACTTAGTTAGGTGTCTTCTTAGAAAGATAAGGCAATGATCAAAAGTGGCATTTTGTCAGTTAGAGTAAGTTATATTCTCTTGTGGAAAAATTATTGTAGGTTATCTACATGTTTCTCATCCACATTTTACTCTCTCTTATGATGAAAATATCAAAGCATTTTTGTCATCGTATCATCTCCCTTAAAAAACTTTTACAATTAGGGAACCCCACCCGCTCTCATGTTCATCTCTATCTTCCCTATTTTCCACCTCTTTTTGGACACACTAAGGTCAGTTTCGAGATTGCACTTTTTTCTAAGATGCAAGTCGAGGAGTGTTCAAGCTTTTTGGTTTATAGCATCTCTTCTTTAGTAATCAGGAGTAAGCTTTCTTGTGTCAATCAGCTAAAGCACTAATTATTAGTTTTATGAATCTATGCAAAGAAAGAACATATAGAAAGCCAAAAAAGCTAGAAGCCAAAAAAACAAAAGAAAAAGGTGAGTTTAAAAGGTAAATATATATTTCAAAAGTAAAAATCACACCGAATGATGTGGTCATATCATTTGGCATGTCCCCCTCTCCTTGTTGAAGGTAAAACTCCACAATTGATTGCATTACAAAGATGAGATCCATAAGAGTGTGGTAAGCCAGTCGACTGGGGTAGGAGGATCTACATATATATCATTAATGCCATCTACTTTTTCACGTCAATACCTAATTCTCATAGTGACTGATGGCTCTGTCAAGGTCCTGAGGAATGAGGAAAATATTTTGGGAAGGTAGGATCCTTTTATTTTTCATGCAAATGGCCTTCATGGGATGATCTTTATACTTCAATAGTCATCTCATGCTCATGCTTACTAGGTGGGTTTCTTTAGGCCCAGTGATGCCAAAAGCTCTTAGTCTTGCCAACTGATTATAGTGTCTTGTTCCCAATAAAGAATGTGATTTTGCCTTGGTCGTGCCCTCTTTTCTTTCTGTTCATTTTTCTCTTGTTTCAAATCCGTCTCATTTTCTACATTTCCTTTTCTCCATCTATTTTAGATATGTTAGTATTCAAACTAGTGTTAGTGTTCAAAGGCTCCCCTTTGAATTTGGTAAGTCTGAATTAAAGTTGCATCATTGAGTTGTTGTGAGATGCTCTCGTAATTGTTGCTTTATTTTTTTAGGATTTATCTTACTTAGGTTTGGGAACTTGAGCTTTATCCTCCTTTTTTTGGGTCATGTAGATCTAATTTAGCCCTCCTTTTATAGTTATCTAACATCATTTCTACCTTTGTGCTTTCTTTTACTTGATACCATCTTTTGTTCCTTGGGTCTCCTAGACCTAAATTTACCCTAGTTTTATGGGTATCTAACCCCTTTTATCTCTTTTTATGTTTCCTCAGGTCTTGTGGACCTAATTTATCCCTCACCTAATGGCTTTCCATATTTCTTTCCTTTTTTCCATCTTCTTTGAGAGTTCTGCATACTTCCATTTGTATACTCCCTTGTGTACGCCCACATTGCTTTTATCCATTTTAGCCTTGTATCTTCAAGGTTTCCAAATGCAGTATATGTGCCCACCATGATCAAGAATAAGGTATTTGCATGCAAACTTATGAGCAAAAAGGTAAGTCAAGGCATGCATGTGTTACTTTCAATTCAATTACTTCACTTATTATTTATTTACAGATCTTAATTTTATTTTTCATGTTATGTTTTTTCCCAAAGCACCATCTCATGTTACACTATTATGACCCATGATGAACTCTAAATGGAGCATATCTATACACCTATATTTTTCAATCACTCAAATTTTCTTTGCAGGGTCGTTGATGCATCTTTTTTCTTGAGTGCATATCTTAAGGAGTGCATTGGGATTGGGATTGAGTTGGCTTGTGTTATTTTACAAGATATTGTAGTCACATGCTTTCCTATTCTACCTATTTACACTAATTATCTTATTATTCGATCATTCTAGCCTCCTCTAGTGTTTTTTCTCTACTTTTAACCTCTTCTACCTAATTTCAATTATCCCCAGACTATCTTGATCTAAGTCTAGTTAGTTATATTTTGGTCCATGTGTTACAACTACATCAGCGATGGTCGACACAATTCATTTTCTTGCCTATGTTCCTTTTCAACTATATTGACCTGACTCGATATAGTTATGTACCTTATTGTACTAACTCGATATGGTCGACATAATACTACCTTTTGTTCATTAAATTGTATCAATTCGAATCAAGTCCATTGAAATATTAAATAGATCACTTTTAGGAGATTTTAGGAGTTGGATCTGTATATATAGGACTTTGATATCTCATTTTATAGGAAACAAATCATGTTCCTCTGCTTACACACGAAATCTTGACTTAAGTAAAATAGGAGTTAGCATAAACAAGCCTATACTTGTAGACGTCTATGTTTGTATAAAGTCTTTGGAGTTCTCGAGAAGGAAGTTGAATCAAAAAGGTACACCTAGTCATTAAACTGTATCGATTTAAATCAAGTCCATTGAATAATTAAATAAATTGCTTTTAGAAGTTGGATTTGTATATATAGGACTCCTATATCCCATTTTATAGGAAACAAAACATTTTTCTATGCTTACACAAGAAATCCTGACTTAAGTAAAAGAGGAGTTAGTGTAAATGAGCTTATACTTGTAGACGTCTATGTTTGCACAAAGTCTTTGGAGTTCTTGAGAAGGAAGTTGAATCAAAGAGGTACACCTAGTCTTTATAGACCTCAATTAAGTATCCTTATGTCTTCATCCTTACCTTTTGATCCTTCACAAACATCTCTCAAGAAATGTCAAATCAACCACAAGAAGAGATTGAGGAGCCGACAAATCAATGCAAGGTAAGTATCCCTATCTCTACACTCTTTTATTTGGTTTATATACATATTTTAGAGTAGTTTGTTGATATATTCTATGTTTAACTTATGTCAACTTTGCATGTAGATATATCCCTAGTTAGATACCACTTGATAGTTACGACCCTCCATTTATATAGCTCCTAGTTACCACATAATGGCATTTTTCTATCTTTAATTTACCTCTTTTACATTTTGAATCTAGCTTGTATTTATTTGTTATTTCTTTGCATAAGCTTGTTAGTTTTAGGATCAAAAATGAATTAAGCAGAATTACAACAACACAGAGCAATGAACACAGTAGATACCCTAGGAAAACCCTCCTCTAGGGAGAAAAACCCAGCAAAATATCTCTTATAAATGTTAGGAATAAGAGCATAAATATGCTTTACAATATGGCCCAAGCACAACACTGATTCACAGTAATGAAAGCTAGTGCCTTTCCTAGGCACGAATATACAAATAATATGGTTTCTCTTTGATAATAATTTACTTGATGCCAAATGTCAATCTGTTGTAGGTGATCGATCTCCTCTTTGAAGCGCAAATTCTTCTTGCTTTAATCAGATTACCAAATGAAGTGAAAACGCCTTGTATATATACACATTGAGATGTCTCTTCATGAAGGGTCGCATCTCTTCACCAAAGGATACAACTTTTAATAATAAAATAGCAAGTCAGGCAAAGATATTTTAACATAATATTATTTGAATTTGATGGAGAAAAATATCTCATGTTGCTATAAACATCAACACTCCCTCTTAGTTAGGGAGGTATTTTTTCCAATAATCCTCATCTCAGAGATGTACAAGAGTTCACAACATGATATCGTCTAGCATGGCTACTCCCATGTATGGAAAGAACATGTGCACAAGTGCCCATCACGGAGTCACTCAACGTGATGTCATCATCTCATCATGATGTCCACCATGCTTGCTCCCAAAGGATGGATAGACACAAGTACAAGGAAATCATCACAGAGTCTATCAACATGATGTTGTCATTGAGTCACACTCAACATGACATCCACCATGGCTACTCCCAGAGGGTGGAACAAGGTCTTTCACCTCAAATTTCTCTTTCACAGAGAAAGATGCATTAACAAGGGCTTTCACCTCAAATTTCTCCATCACAAAGAAAGATGCATTATCTCAAGTTACAAGAATTTACTGATGTTGAATCTTCCTCTCAGCAAGGGCTTCATTCTCCACAACTCCAAGCTTGTCTCTAAAATGCACAAACTTCACTCTGGAGAGAGATTTGGTGAGAATATCAGTCGTCTGCTTATCAATGCAAATGTATCTCAACTAAATAGCTTTCATCAATACCATATCTCTGATGTAATGATATTTGATCTCAACATGTTTTGTTCTATCATGAAACACTAGGTTGACATATAGCTTCCCACAACGTTGATTGTCACAATGAATAATGGTTGGCTCTAATGATTTTCCAAACAATCCTGCAAGGAGCTTCCGAAGCCACACTGCTTCTCGAGCTGCAACACATGCTACAATATATTTTGCCTTTGCAGTTCTTAGTGCCACTGAAGATTGCTTCCTGCTACACCAAGAAATCATTACAGACCCCAAGCTAAAGCAACATCCAAAGGTGCTTTTCCGATCAGTGACACTCTCTGCCCAATCAAAATCGAAATAACCTTGCAAATTTAGATCTGTACTGGAAGTATATCTCAAGCCATATCCAACTGTGCCACGCAAATATCTCAAGATATGCTTCGTGGCAATTAGATGAATTTGCCTAGGTTCACACATGAATTGACTGAGAGCACTCACTGCATAGCAAATATCTAATCTAGTATTGACTAGATACATCAACGATCCAATCAGTAGCCTGTAAATAGTAGGATCTACCAAACCTGAACTAGCTGCAGACTCACTTAACTTCTTCAAATTAGTTTCCATCGGAGTAGACATGGATTTACAATCCATCATCCCAAATCTCTTCAAGATGTCTATGGTGTATTTACGTTGACTCAGAAAAATCTCATTGGGTCTCTGCCACACTTCCAATCCCAGAAAGTAATGTATAAAACCTAGATCATCTCAAATTCAAAAGCTAACTCCTTGCATTTGATAATGAGATATTCTGCTCCAGTAAGAAATAGATCATCAACATAAAGAACCAAGATTAAGGCATCACCATCAACTATCTTGAAGTAAATATTTGAATCAGCATCATTCTTGGAGAAACCCAAACTTATCAAGTATCGATCAATCCTCTCATACCAAGCATGAGGAGCCTGCTTAAGACCATACAAGGCCTTCTTCAATTTACAAACATAAGACTCCTTCCCATGAATTAAAAAACCATTAGGGTGTTCAATGTATACTTCTTCTTCAATTACACCATTAAGGAATGTTGTCTTCATGTCCATCTAATGTAGCTTCCATCCCTTAGCTGCTGCAATAGCAATAATAATTCTGATGGATGTATAATGTGCAACCGGAGCAAAAGTTTCTTCATAATCTATTCCCTCTTTATGAGAGAATCCTCTGGCCACAAATCTAGCTTTGTACTTTTCAATACTTCCATCAGCTGCATGTTTGATCTTAAAAAGCCATTTAGAAGATACAATTGGTTTTCCTTCAGATCTTGGTACAATGTCCCAAAATCATTCTTGATGATAGATTGATATTCTTCAGCGATATCATCTCTCCATACTTGCTGACTGGATGTGTCCTCAACACTGGAAGGTTTAGACTCAATGATATGACTCATTAATGCTACATAGCCTGGAAACTTTTTTGATCTTTTGCTTTCTCTAAGTGTGCCTCTAGGAGCTGCAAACTTTTTTGCCTCCTGCATTATTTTCTTATCCCATAGAGGTCTCTTTCAACCTATGACAATATCTCTTGGCCCATCAGTAGGTTCCAAAGGCTTAACTAGATCAATATCATCTTCTGGTTTAGTAAACTCCCTCTGAATCTCAGGAGTATGATCAACATCCATGCCCTAAGGAGTCTCCTGGGCTTCATTATCTATCTCCATGAATGAACCGTTAAATCTTTTGAATGCAACATCTTCTTTTAAAGAGACATCCCTACTGATCTCTATCTGTTTCTCTTGGAATGTAGATCATGTAGGCTTTTGATGATTCACTGTAACCCACAAATATTCATTTCTTGCCAGATGGTTCTAACTTAGTTCTCTTATCTTTAGGTACATTAATATAAACAAGGCAACCAAATATTCTCAAATGACTAACCTCAGGGTTCACACCTGTGAAGGCTTCTTTAGGTGTCATATTCTCCAAAATACGATGAGGGCTCCGATTCTGAACATACACTGCAATTTTGGATGCTTCTGCCCAAAGGAAGATTTGCAAGTCTTGATCATGGATCATAGCTTTGGCTGCCTCAACTATAAATCTATTCTTCCTTTCTGCAACTTCGTTTCGCTGTGGATTGTAAGGAACACAAAACTCCCTCTTAATCCCTGCCTCAATACAGAAGTGACGGAAGTCTCCAGAAGTGTATTCTCCTCTGTTATCAGATCTCACAACCTTGATCTTTTCCCAAACAAATTTTCTACTTGAGCTTTGAATTCTTTGAATTTTTCAAGCACTTCTTCAGATTCCTTTGACTTCAAAAAATAAATCCAAGTCTTTCTAGAGTAGTCATCAATGAAAATTACATAATACCAAAAACCACTCAAGGATGCCACAGATATTGGGCCACACAAATCAGAATGAATAAGATCTAGAATACATTTTGATCTTTCACTACTATGAAAAGGACCCTTAGTATTCTTACCCAATGCACATCCTTTACAAGTATCATCATGCTCCTGACTGAGCTTCAGAAGGCCAATGACCATCTTCTCCATGGATGGAAGAGCTCTGAAGTGAAGATGAGCATGTCTCTTATGCCATAGCTCACACAAACTAGAGGAATCATGCAAAAATGCTTGAATTGGACGAATGGAAAGTTTATAAAGACTCTCTTGCCGAACACCAATCACTCAAGTTGTCTTGATGCTAAAGTTCTTTGGCCAAGCAAGAACTTTTCCTTTAGAAAATGCAACTTGATATCCTTTGTCCTCCAAGGCTGAAATTGATACAAGATTCCT
Source organism: Torreya grandis (assembly GCA_037957365.1). Lineage (NCBI taxonomy): Eukaryota > Viridiplantae > Streptophyta > Pinopsida > Cupressales > Taxaceae > Torreya > Torreya grandis. Next base: position 554,774 of record JARHVA010002302.1, on the reverse strand, counting down.
CTTGATACCTGGAACGAACAAGACATCACTCAAATGAAGAGAGATGTCAGAATCTAAGTGAAGAGAAGAGGCTCTAACACCTTTCACTATGTAGCAAGCATCATCTCCGATTATTACTTGAAGGTTGGTTTCTCTCTCCAATGATTCTGAAAGATGCTCTCTGTATCCTGTAATGTGACGAGAAAAACCACTATCAATCAACCATGTGCTGCTATCGGTTGGGACATTGCTTGATAGCGCTGAGATAAATAGAAATCCAATTGAATTATCTCTTGATTCCTTCTGAGGAGAGACATCATCCACATCTGCAATAGCAGCATGTTGCTTTGGTCTTGTTGCACAATCTCTCGCATAGTGACCATACTTGTCACATCTAAAGCATTGTATATGAGAGAGATCCTTCTTTGATTAAGGAGCAGCATCTGATTTCCTATTTCTATTCCTCTTGAAATTTCCTTTTCTCTCTTCTCTTCCTTTCCTCTTTGAGGTTTGAACAGCAAGACCCTGATTCTCTTCATTGATAGAACTTCGCCCATTTCCTCTTGCCGCTAGCCTAGATTCCTCTTAAATACAATCTGCACGAAGGTGATCAAACTTGGGCAATTTGGATCTTCCACTTATACTTTGAATGAAGGGCTCCCAAGATTGAGGAAGGCCATTCAAAGCCAACATAACCAAATCTCGATTTTCAATCATATCTCCAATGGCACATAGTTGATCCTTCAACTCGGTGATCTTCATGAAGGAGATGATAGATTCTCCTTTAGCCATTTTGATGTGATGAAGTTGTTGCCTCAATGCAAGAGCTCTGTTGGTGTTATTAATCTCATACATGCCTTGTAGAGTCTCGAACATGGCTTTCGTCGTCTTCAACTTAGATATGATAGGCACAAGGTGGGCCTTCACGAAATCTATCAAGATCTTTCTTGCCTTAGTGTCATTCCTCGTCCATGGAGTCTTCTCAGTATCATCGGTTGGTTCAAGCACATCATTCTCCACGAATTCCAAAAGATCATTTTCCTCTAGCGCAATAAGGACTCTAAATTTCCAAGAGGTGAAGTTTGATGCACCGTCAAGTCTATCTTCAACCTTGAGACCGTTCACCATTTTTGAGGCTTGGATAGACTCCCTTGGAATGAGAAGATGAGTAAATAACTTCGCTGCTTACTCAAATCTGATCACGATCTTTCTTAAACCCGCTCTGATACCATGTTACTTTTAGGATCAAAAATGAATTAAACAGAATTACAACACAGAGCAATGAACACAACAGATACCCTAGGAAAACCCTCCTCTAGGGAGAAAAACCTAGCAAAATATATCTCTTATATATTTTAGGAATAAGAGCAGAAATATGCTTTACAATATGGCCCAAGCACAAGACTGATTCACAAAAATGAAAGGTAGTGTCTTTCCTAGGCACGAATATACAAATAATATGGTTTCTCCTTGATAATAATTTAATTGATGCAAAATGTCAATCTGTTGTAGGTGATCGATCTCCTCTTTGAAGTGCAAATTCTTCTTGTTTCAATCAAATTACCAAATGAAGTGAAAACGCCTTGTATATATACACATTGAGATGTCTCTTCATGAAGGGTCGCATCTCTTCACCAAAAGATACAACTTTTAATAATAAAATAGCAAGTCGGCCAGAGATATGTTAACATTAATATTATTTGAATTTGATGGAAAATAATATCCCCCGCTGCTATAAAACATCAACAAGGCTCCCTAATCATATACATGATCCCCCTTTTACAAACATTTCATTGCTTATAGCCTCTCCTTAACTTTACAATGCAGCCAATTGTATGTATGTTGGATGTAGTATAGCTTTCTCCCAGCGCCTATATTAAAGAATATTTATATTACTAACCATATTTGTCCTACATGCACATCCGTTCAAGCCTTACTTTTTTCTCATTTAACCCTTTGAATATAATTCAAACTATAACATTTTTCAATATATATGAAAATTTTGAAATTAATAGTTTGTTTATTGATTGTAAATTGCATGTCTCTTCCTTCAGCATTTTCAGGTTCAACATAAGTTCAACATAATTACCATTAACCATGTTCCACATGTCCCTAGCCCTTAAATTGGCTCTTACACTAAACTTCCACACGCTAATTTGTACCATCTAGTATTCAATGCTGATTATAATTTGAAATGCTTGCCATTTTGGCATGAATACATAATTAACTATAGAAAATAGTTTCTAAATGATATACAAAATTATTTGAAATGTTTGTCATTTTCCCATGAATATGTAATTACCGAAAAATAATAATTTCTGAACTTTAGGAAAGTTTCTAAAAATTAATTACAAGAATAAAATCATTAGAAATTAGTTAGGTGCTATTAAAGAAATGCCTTAAAAAGGTCATTGTATGCCTACGGAGTTTTGAAGAAAAGTCTTTACCCTACCTAAGTTATCCTAGGGCAGGTGTTTCTTGAAACCTACTTGACTTGTTCATACCACCATAATGGTTTTAACTCCATATACCACAATAGTTGTTATTTTTGTGTCAGAACTTTCAAGATGTAATCCACTAAGTGTATATTTTTTGCACCTCTCTTTTTCATTTTCTGCAACTTCAAGTTATATCTTGTTTGATACTTGCTATTCAAAAACGATATCAATCTTTGTTTGATACTTGCTGTAAAAAACGATACCACTCTTTGTTCAATGCTTGCCATTAAAAAAACAACAGTTCTTTGCTACTACATGAGCATCATAGACCAATGTTTCACATAAAGGGTGTAAGTTCAAAAAACTGTAACGTGTAGTGTAGGATTTGTTTCTTACAGTTTAAAATTTTGTATTTCGCCTTTTATAAACACTTCTAAGGTCTATTTATATAAAGCCTGCCCACTTCTTTGTTAGTTTTATTGCTCTTACATTTAAAACTAGTTTTAGATACTTTATTTTTAATTAAGTTCTTTCAATTTTTAATTTGCAGTAATTTTGAGTCTTCTTGACCTAATTTGGTAATTCCTTGCGATTATTATTGTAGTCTCTCTCTATTTTTTCTACAATTTCTACAAAATTGCATTTATACAGGTTGATGTTGGTCCACTCCTAGTTCTAGGGGGTTCTTTGTAAACACGTGGATGAATATGAAATGAATCAAAACAATGGCCACTTTGTCCTGATCATTTAATGGAAACTAAAGAAGCATCTAGAGCAGCATAAAGTCATCACATTTCTGGATATAGTGTAAGAGTGTGGTTACACTCCTATATTATTGTGATTATAATAGCGATACATTTTCTGCTTCATGTACAATATAATAAACCCTATAAAATAGGGTTGTGTATACTTGAAAAATATGTATATAATCAAATTGAACTCGATAGGACAAGAAATTATGTGGTAAACCAACTAATATTGAGAGCCTGTGTGAATAAGGAATAGATTAAAAAATAATGAGAATACATTTAGTGATAACATACTATTTACAAGAACGGTTCAGTCAATTTTCTAGAGAAATTGTACCTCAATGGTATAATATCCTTGATGAAATGAAAAAAAAATGCAGAGTTATCCTTATCTGCCCTTGTAAACGCTAACACTAATAAAAAGACCTGTACACTTTCATCATTTTATGCTTCATATCCAATAAAGTAAGAATCACCACAATACTCGCATTTCATGTTTGCTCCATCACTCCCAGCCACATCTATTATTTCTTCTCGTAGCTTTCTTTTGAGAATGGATCTTTTTCATTTTCAATCTTTTTTGTTCTTCAATGGCAGCTCTTCAAAGAACAAACACAAACAAAAGTGTTAAAACAACTTCGCAAAATTGTCCCTAGAGCAAAACTCCCGAGGACAAAAACTCTTTAATCTGTAAGTAGCAATATAGTTCCTCTTTTCAGAATTCTGCAAAAACGGATTGAAATAAGAAAGCTCTGTTTAAACTTTTGATACAATATCAAGACACTTATTCTGATGTTTGAGAATGGTTAGAAAAGGACGCTCTATATAATATTCTCCACAAGTTTAACTTTACTGTCACAATCATAACAACAAAACCGTCAACTTTGTTAACATGAAAAAGGATAAATCATAAATCATTTCAAACTACAAACTAAAGAAACTCATAATAATGGACTGTGGAAAGACAATTGCACGGAACAAATATGAGAATCGTCTAAAATTCATCTAAGAGACTTGTAGTGACTGCTTTGTCTCATCATGCCACACAATAAATAGCACATTCCAAAACCTTCTGAAACTATTGCTATCTATGGAGAAGCCAAGTGACTTTATAAAAAAACTCAAGAAAGAAAACTTCTGGTTCAAAGGTTTCATTGAATTTTAGTTCTGTACAGTTTATGGAGGCCATGAGCAGTCAAGATTTTGATATGCACCTCTCTGGTGTTTTACTTTGATTACGAACACTAAAACTTTCAGCCAAACAACTTGGAGCAGGAGAGGATTTTTAGAACTGAAGGAAACATTTTCAGTTCACGTATAGCTACAAACAGGGTTTGGAGCTTTCTTTTCTGAAATAGGTGACTGGTTTTGTTAATTATGATTGCTGTTTTAGAGGCACGCCTCCTCTAATTTTGTGAAGATGTTAGCTACAAATGAACTTTCAGTGGGGAAATGTGTTGAAACATATCCAAAATGGAATAAATGTCCAAGATACAATATTCGCTTTTCCAGTTTAAAACCATAAAAGAAAAGATACCTTCCACACAATAGTAACACAAATTTGCATTTGACTGTTGCCATAGATGCTAGCAACGCAAAAAAACGTGAGAAGACTTCCCACTCTATGACACAAGGTGAGAAAAAATTCACTATCAAAGCATCAAAGATAAATTTAAACTATAAGCGGTGATCTTACGAGGAAACAAATCTCCTTGTTGCCCTGAAAAGTATCATAGAGAAGACATGGAGCAACTGTGAAACCAATGATAAAACCTAATGTTTTGAACTTAGATGGACTGCCAAGTGATATGTAGCAATGTTTAAAGAGAAAATTCATCCTCGATGAACTTGAATTAGAATTGCAACAATACTGAATCCTAGGCACGCTCAAAGATGTTTGATGAGACTACCATCCAGTCTTTTCGAATTTCGACTTTCAACTTTCATGAGCCTATGCTGTTTTGGGGGTTCTTACTCCCTCCACATGTCTATTTGTATCGTTGCCCTTACCACATAGTTTTGGGGATTTACTACATTGGGTTTACCCCTCATTTACTTTCAGTGTTTTTGTTCTTTTTTTATTTAGTTAGTCGTCGTTCTTAGGGATCTTTTACCCTAGCACTTTCCATTGTAATTGGGTGTATTCTCGAGTCCCATTGACCTACTTTTGGTCATTAATATAATTTTTCTTTCTTTCTGAATGGAAAAATGCCCTATTGTTAAATCTAAAAAATGGGAGCATGTATATAATTTGAACTTTGAAAAGCATAATCTCTTTAATAAAGAGAATTATGAAATAATAAACTAAATATAGAATTTATGGCCAGAGCAGAGACCCTTACAATTTCCTTATTCTCTGTTTCTTCTCCTCTGAGGGAGGTGGTGGAACATAAGAAGCAGCGTCAATTATTGCCTGCAACCAAACAGAATCTGTAATTTTGGAAGAACATGATATGAAACCTATTTAATACAAAACTTCGGGGAATTCCCAGGGCTCAAATAAAAGCATGTCGACACTGCAAGCAGGAAAAAGAAAGCATCAAGGAATGAAATTCAAAGAGAGTCTCATCAAAGCAAATAAAGCACTGATAAAAATACCTGAAGTTTTTCCAAAGCATCCTCAACATTTCCCCTGCAAATTCATATCAATAAAATTCAATCGATTCCCTCTACACAATTTCTAAAAGGTCCCAAAAAAAAATAGCAGCTACACTCTTAAGGAACTCATTTGATCAGGAGAGATTACTTTTGAGTCCGAGTTTTGGTAGATGATATTACAAGCTCCCCATCGTTATTGATGCGGTTCTTCTCCTGCTCAAAATAATCCACAAGTAAAAAACCAATTTGCTCAACAAGAAAGACCATATCATAAAAACATTGCAACAACTTTCTTAGCTTCAATCAAGAATTTGTTAACAGAATGGAACAAGCTTGCTCACATTGGTAAATTTTAGTGACACACCATTTGCAGTATTCTTTCTCTGACCCTTGAGCTCAACCAATGCGCAGCTGCAACATTGAAGCGCATGTCCACTTTTGTGTTCACTGCAAAGTACAGCGTTTTTAGAGTGACTTATTAATGAGTCGGACACAGTAAAATTTTAATTTTATGAAGCTTGAAGGTGCATACTAAGAAACAAAACTATTGCATGCTGTCAAATTGGTCGCTTCTGCTAAATTCCCAACATAATTCAAGACTGCCTTTAAAAGCTAATCTGGTCGAAGTTGCATGTGAGTTGAAACTCATAAACCTACTGGTCTTAATTGACCCACCCTAGAAAATCTCAGTTTTAAAGGCATATCCCTGGGGAATATATCACATATACAAATCATGTTTACCTTTTTTAATTGGAAACGGCTTCCAGATTTCTATTGATTAATCAAAAATGTATGATACAGAGCCGTTTACGACAAAAAAAGTGGGCAGAAAGGTATCATGGTTCGGAATCAAAATATATGATGATGCATCATCAGAAAAGCTGGCAAGCCGGCATAGAAGTCTCAAAAAATAACAATAAACATAATAACACTGGAAATCTAGCTCATAGTCCGAGTGTCACCACCATCATCAAATAACCACAAAATAAACTTTAATAATAAATTCTGGAAAATCCAATCCCAGCAATAATCATTAACACAAAAAAAGTTAATAAAAATTGGCTTTTTGAAGCAGCCAAAGCAGCAGAGGTGCCAGCTTATCATGAGACCCTTAGCCACAAACATCAGCAGGTGGCTCATAAAAATCAATGGGACCCAACCCATACCGATCCTCACATCCCCTTTTTCTATGTGTTCCTCTCCCGCTAAAGATCGAGCAGGGCAAACAGCTAAGGCCAGTGTAGGGGAAGCCCAATGCATGCCTGAGCAAGGGGGAGGAGGCCAACCTTCAGAATGGCCGTGATTTCTTTGAAAGGGGTCCGCTACTATCTAAACACCTGGGAAAGCCACTAATGCATGGTGCATGGAGCATTCCACCAATAAGAGAAAAGCTGTTATAGGTGGGAGAACTCCAGCCGAACTTTCTCCACCTGCCTTTCAATCTGAAACAAGACATTAGATATAACAGAGATGAATTTGACAGATCTGATAAATAAATTTTATTCTAACTACGTGCCATAAATTTGAAATATGTGCAGGCCAGCAAGCTTTATCCCCAAAGCAAACAGAAATCCAAGAGATGGGTTTTTGATGGTATGGAGAGAAAAGGGAGTGAATACATTTCCATGGATCTTCAGCCTTGGGACAAAACTAAAAGATGTGCTTCAAAAACTCTGAGCTTTAGCAACCCCGAGATGCTCAAGCCTCCCACCTAAAGGAAGGCCTTGGTAAAAGAGGCACCATGCAAAATGGGCCTTTTTGGGATCACGAGGAGCACTCCATATTCTCTTTAATCGAAACTGCCAAGTTTTGAGAAAAGAGTTAGCATGCCATCTATTGGTAAGCTTGGCTTGTAAAGCTAGTGTTGGAGAAAGCCAGGTATATGCAGAGCCTGAAGAGCGTATTTCAAAAAAGGGGTATCAACATTCCACCTCTAGGGTTTAACTGAGAGAACTAAGGGAAAGTTTATTGAAACTAGTATCAGGCATATTCTCTTGATTGCCATGAGGGTTAGTAGGTCTGAATCTTGCAACTGATATATTGTGACAAGAGGGGTAAAACCTAGAGTAGTTAAACCCTTGAACCATATGAACTAAGAATAAGTGCGAAAAGCCTTGTGAGGGGAGGACCCCTTGATGACACATGGAGTTGATGAAGGAAATAAAGTGATCGAGATGAGATCAGCAATGTCACATATTTGTAGCTAGACTCATACAAAAAGAGATAACATCATCATCATCATCATCATCATCATCTATGACCACAAAAGATCCAATGCAGGATCTAATAATGCTCATAGAGAAATGCTAGAATGAAGTAGCATATTCCTCCTAGAAACCCGCTAACATCTACAACCAATGAACCTCTGGTGGTATAGAAAAAATTACTGATCTGCTGAGAAGGAGAAGGTCATCACTGCTGAAATCTTCTCCACCTACATTGGAACGAAAGGGTTGGGACCCTAGTAGTAATAAGCAAATAGGACTGTCTTCTTGCTGATTTGTTCCATCTTTGTGTGAATCGACTGTTTCCAATGGGCGCTAGCTGCCTCCAAACCCTGTGGTGGATCAAAAAAAATGTACGACAACTTTAGTGATCCCCTGCAAAGATCTACACTTGTGGGTGACCACCTCTCGAAGAAATAGGATCAAGCAACTTTGATCAGGATATCAGAAAGAAACTGGATAAAGAATCACCCACATCTCTATATAGAAAAAATGGGATCTCCCCCAAATCTCACTGGTTATAGATAGGACCCTTGAAGAGAAAGTGTCCCTCAGTCTCCGCCTCCTAGAGAAACCAGAGACAACAAATCTTGTTGCCTTATGGGAATATGATGGTTGGTCTCTAATTGTAACTAGTTGGAACACACCCCTCAATTGGCCAAGGGGAATCCTCAAGTTATGTGTGAAACGATATAAAAATATATGCATGCAAGGATCATACATGAAAATCTCAGAGCTCACCAGAAGAATTTTGGCAGTATTGTAGTGCCTCCCCGTATAATACTATTGACAGTTTGACAACCCTTTCTTAATCAGTTGTAATTATTGTGTTGTTTGACTCTGCTTTATGCAGCCATCATCCGCTCGCAGCTGATTGTGCATGCTAGTTGTTTAAAGCACGTTTGCATTTAGAAGTGGAAGTTGTTGCTTTATCTGGTCATACTTTGATGTTGGCACTCTTAAGATATTGGTTTCGACATGTAAAACAGATCAATGGCCGTACTGTCTCCACTGTACCCAGGGCATGGGACATTACGATCATCAAGCTGGTCTTGCCTCTTGAGTATGGGGCCATCAATTGTGCTAGACCAATTGTACCCTTAATCCTTTGTTAATTCGACTGTGCTTATGTTTCTATTGCTGAAAGCAATGCATATAGTATTATATAGTCTTAGCTTGCAATGTATCCTTTATTAATACAATACATATACCATGCTTCATGGTCCTATTATGCTTCTTGTTGGGGGATTTAACCATGGTGGGTAATTTAACTGTTGCAGATAATATTGCAATAACCTTATAGTAATTGAGACATATCATTCTAGTATTTACAGGGTTCCTTTGAGCTCATGATCGAGACACCTTTAGTACACTAAGTTCACCTTGCGAGGTAAATTCGATCAAAGGTCGTCATTGGCCTGAAAAGTGAACCAATTGTGCCTTTTGAAGACAATTATCCTTTACCTTACAAAAGTCTTTATTTTGTGCTAAATATATAGGTGTGGTTATAATTGTGAGAATTATTAAAATTGGCGATCTAGATCATACCTATAACCACACTAGAGTTAGTTTTTATCACACATTAGAACCCTTGGTCATGGGTCATGATCAAGGCCATGTGCTCCAGTCTTCAATTTGAATTTTTAAATCATTTAATCTTGATTTTAATAATCAAAAGGGGCAAACAAAATAAATGTAATCGCCCACTAGGAATAAAGGTAGATAAAAAGACTAAAGGCGAGAGGAAACCAAAATTATTGTTCTGACCTGAGAAATGGCGCAGTAGATGGCAAACATTAAGAAGGCACAATAGGGTTTGGTGGCAAACATCGATGGCGCACCAGGGTTTGGAGGCTATAAATTCCAGCCATTTTGGTCATGGCATAGCAGGAAGAGGCAGATGGAAGGAAATCAAGGAGGAATGAACTGGCTAGGAGTTTGTTACGCTTCCCGAAGGAAGAAGCTAGGAGAAACTCTGAGCAGGCAAGTGGATTTCCTGCTTAATCTTCCGATTATTGTTGGAATAAATGCCTTTAGATTTGCATGGTATTTGTATATACAAGACCTGTACCCTGTGACATTTGGTTGTGTTATTCAAGTGTTTATTTACATCTTGGTTGCAAATATTGATCTAATTGTTTACTAGTAAAGGGATTAAGCTCAGGATAGTGTTGCAACGTTCCAATTGTTCTCTTCTTAATTGTCGAGCTCTGAGTTACTTTTAGAACTGTATTCCATGGATGAAATGGCCATATATGTTGTTTTCTCCTCTTATTGCTTTGAAGTGCAGCAGCATTTAATATTCAACAGAAGTTTTATGCTTGTATAAGTTCAATAATGGCGCTCTGGTCTTCTTGCCTAAAAGAATGATCAACAAATGATATGATAAATGTTTTTGTTCTGGAAATAATCTCCCTGAGAGGTGAGCAGTACAAGTTTTGTCAGCTAATTTTGACTCTTACTTTAACTTTCCTTTTCGGTTACCTGAGTAAGAGTTGTTCAAAAAGGAAACTTGATCCAGATATGGCACCATATTTATTAGCTGATATCTATGCTCTTTAAGTTGTCCGTATATGCTGAGTGTAAATCTGGATATCAGCCGTTTCAGTCTTTATATGGTGTCTATCTTAGCTGGAAAGATGTTTTCAGGACCTTTTCGTTTATGCATAAATTCCCCTATTAATCTGTATATTCATGAAATTGATATAGGGTAGAGATGGCGTAGCTGTTCTGGCAGATTTTTTTTTAGACGGGTCTCCCCTTGGATGGGGCATAAGCAGTAAGAGTAAGTTCAGCTCCCGTATTAGAAACCTTAAACCAGATATAGCACCATTTAGTATTTTATTAAGACAACAACATTGGTCAGCTGAAGCGCCACTTTGGCATTTTAAAAGAAATATATATATATATATATGGATATGGACAGCTGTAGTGCCACCTGGGATAGTATTAAATTACGAATATATAATAAATTTATTGGCATTTTCAAATGTTCAAAACCTGTTGTGAATGAAGTAGATGTTCCAGAACATTTATGCTGAGCAAATACCTCCATATTTATTTGTAACTTCATGGAGTTGACTATGGCGCTTTTGATAGATCAGTCTTTTGACATAGAACTGCCTTTGGGTGAGGTGTAGTAGTGATACGTGGGCTGAGGACTGGTTAGGATGGAGGGCATAGCTGTAGCATTCAGTTTAAGAGAGACCAGAAACTGTATTTGTTATATCCTTACGCATTGCTCGTGTTTTCACCTTCTGGTGACTCTTTAGCCACCTTTGGGATGCAGTTAGCAGTTTGAATACTTTTGTCAACGTTTTCTACATGCTGGCAAGGGAATTATTAGTCTTTTAGCTGGATATTTATATGCTGCCTTGTCTCCACATCATAATGGCTCTTATATGCTGAGTTATCTTTATTTTGGGACGTGTTAGCTCTTGTTAAGTTTAAATTCTATTTTGATCCATGTTTTACAGAAAACCAAGTTTATGTTTAATGTTAATTTTAGCATATTATAATCTTAGTTCCTATTTTTTTATTGAGATGACAGGATGTCTAACCGCTCCTTGTCTTATTGGGCTACGTATCACTGGCCATATTCCGAGTTGATTTGAGAAGAATAACTAATGTCAACTCCATATGGAAAATTGCTTCCTCTCTAGAAATGCATTGTATATTCTGTTATACACAACTTCTACTTTTATGTTATTTATTGGAATAATAAAATGAATGACCCTTATCATTTATAATTTTCGCTCTTTGTTCAAAAATGAATGCTTAGGTAAAGAATAGTTGCCTTGTTACTTTGGTTGATTTATGAGAGAGCTCCACTGGTTTTTATGTATCTGCAATTAAACAATAGATTACACCTTTAAAGCCGCAAGACACTAGTAATAAGTGTTTTAATCTTACTAATTTTATAGTAGAGTTTGTTTGGTTATATAACTTGTTTATTCCTTGAATAACTTGACTGATTATGCAGGATTCACTTGCTCAGCTTTAAGCTGACACTTGTATTAATGTGGTCTAATGTAGGATTCAACAAGAGGTTAGATCTTTTGGATAAAGAAAAGTAGAGCTTTACTTGTGACTTTTGTAGAGAAAAGAGATAAATGTGATTTCTGGTTTGAAACATATTGTAAAGTATTGTTTTGATATAGAAATATACCTACTTGAGTAAGGTTGTAAATGAAGAAAATAAAATGTTTATTGTTCGTCTTGAGTTTGAAGTGTTAACACTTGAGAAAATAGATGTTAAAATAATGTTAACTCCTTTACATGTCTAACTTAGGCTTTATTAAAGAGTTTCTTATTAAATGGACCTATTACATGTTGGTAAGCATTAACGAGTATATATACTGGTAGAAAATATGAAAAAGTAAATCATGGTTTTGTCCAGATGTGTGGTCTTCATTGAATAGCAGTTAAACGATCATATGGAATATGAATTTTTTAGGATGAAGTTTATGCTTTGTTCTTATAAAGAAACTCAGGTTTCTTACGATACACTTATTTGTTATACCTATAAAGGGTTTGTTTCCTTTTAGACTGTTATCTTTGCAAGATTGAACTTAGGCCTTTCAGAGTGTTATAATCATGATTTATTGATCGGGCAATAGAAAATAGAAAATGACTACCATGATACTGAAAAAAATTAGACTATGCTTGAATGTTCGGACCAGAGAAGTTAGTGGAAGATTACCATAATATTGATATATTTAGACTAAGCATAAATGTCTTTACCTTTTTAGGAAATCATGAATATTTGGGAATCTTACTGCTGACTAACAAAATGTCAAAGTGTTATAGCATTGAATCTTATATGAAGAAGCTCTAATCTTCGTCTTGTTCTTCTTAACTAATTGAAGGTTTTATTGAGTCCTCTCTCAGTTTGAGAATATTATTTTGATGCACTTATAGAAGACGTAAAATGGATAAAATCATCAAACAATGGACTGTTGGTGAGTACTCAATCCTTCCCAAACCGTGAGAATATTTTAGACCTAAAGTAGTTGTAATCTAGGTAAGCAAGGCGATAACAAATGCTTGAAAATTATTCTAACTCTATTTAGGATGGTAAAACCACGTCTTGCCAAATTAGATCTTCTTTGTGAATGGATTTGAGATAAGCTATTATCATATTGAATGACAATGGTTTTCTACCCTCTTGGAACTACTTCGGCTAGTTGAATGAAATCATAATTATGCAAATTAACCAAGGCCTTGCCTGTTCAGTCTTGAATCATTATCCTTTAGTGTGAGTCTTAATTATAATAAAAGTAACTTGGCTTAATGCTAAAAAGTTAATATTCCTTTTTCCTTCTTAACGGAGTAACTATCATGACAATGAATATCAATCAAACTCCTAAGGTTTGATATTACATGCTCCTTGATTGAATCTAGTAGAGAATTACCACTCTTTCTTTAAGTGAAAGTTGTCTCGTCATGCATCCTATTCTAGCAAGTAGAAATATTAATCTCTAGCGTGATTCGTATCCTATTGTAGAAACTTAAGTTTCAATGCAGTAAAGAGGCTGCCCCAAAGTAAAAAATCATCACCTTGAAGATCATGGTAAGACTTATGAAGTATTCGCACAACTTAGCAAGTTAGGAAAAGCCTTCTCATGGTTACTACATGGAAGTTACAACTTTTCAAGAGGGTGTTCCTCATTAAATGTCTTATTTTAGTATTCTTGTGCTCTGACTGAATTTCTATCCAAATGTTTATGCCTTATGGAGCAAAACTGGAAAATACATCAATCCGAACCTAATCATCTGTAGGACTGCAATAAACAAACCTTTTCTATCCTCTCAAAGGACATGGATAGGAAGTTAAATTCTTCTCAGCCATGGAACCTCACTCTTGTGTTATACTTCTTATATATATATATATATATATATGCAATAAACAAACCTTTTCTATCCTCTAAAAGGACATGGATAGGAAGTTAAATTCTTCTCAGCCATGGAACCTCACTCTTGTGTTATACTTCTTATATATATATATATATATATATATATATATATATATATATATATACACTTTTGCTTTTCTGCTTGATTGTGAAATGTGTTCTAACCTATTGTTAGGGTTCAAACTTCATTCCATTTGTTGCCATCCTCTCTTGAGTCGTGATATATATATATATATATATATATATATATATATATATATATATATATATATATATATATAAAACAAAAAAGGGCATTACAAGAATAATCACAAGGAACAATACAAATGCACAAATGGACTATGCATACACAATACTACTTCAATTTTCATTATGTATATTTGAATATAAAAAGCTATATAAAAGGCAAAAGAGATTGGTTTGTAATTGAAGACTAACAAACCCATCAAGCTAAAAATAGAAAGATTCCTCAGGTTTACTAATTCAAACTATAGAGAGTATGACACCTAACTGTCACTCACTAGGACTGTACAAGACACATTACTATGAGGTGGACACCTAACTAAAAGATCAAGATATTGGATAAATATCTTGATTTAAAATATTTATTTAATGCAACAAAAATAAATTAATGTGAAACCTTAGGAAAGAGACTAGCCTAAGTAAATATTATGAAGTGTATTTTCATACACAAAGAAAGTGACCAATGATGTTGGAGATTGCCCAGTTAAAAGATGATACCATCTACAATCCATAAGAAATGCTCGGCATAGAAATCCAGCATGGGATGAAATGGTTGTGGAGGTGATAGCCAAGTACTCTGAACGAACTGTTGGTATATATCCTCACTGAAAGCTTTGTTGATGGCTTCCTTCAAAGAACAAAGGAAGGGGAATCCAAGGAGTTCTTGAAACGATGAAATTGATCGATAGAGATGCCATTAGATTGAAGAAGATAACTAGTTTCAAGATGCCAACAATGCCAATGCCTAGTGGGGCACAAAGGCACAAAAGAACATAGAGCCAAATATGGTTGTCTCCTGGCCTGAGTCTACATCACCCAAGGACATGAGCCTGAATATAGAAAGTATGTGAATATACACTCAATGCAAATGGCCTAGAAAGAAAACTCTTCTTGAGAAAGCATTGATGAATTGTCCATTTGCAACAAATCATATGTTAAAGCATGTGAGTCTAGGGCCCCAAACCTCAACCATATTGAACTCTATGGATCATATAAGTTTCAAAATGAAACAACGATGAGAAAGGTGCAAAGGAAAATGAAGAGGAGTTGATAAACCAACACAAACAAATCCCTAAATACAAAGTAGTAAACATTCCACCATAAGTCTTTACTCAATATCTCAAATGATGTTTTGAAAATAATACGAGCCCCCTCTATATAACCTCTAATTCAATAATAGTTGTAGAGAGTAACCCTAATCGCCACACATTAGACATTTGGTAAACTAATTACGAAATATAATTTTTACATTTAACTCAATATAACTAACCAAGCATTATGTGTGCCACATGTTGTAATATCCCTTTCTAGTATTTTTATTAATTCTGAATTTTTTTTGTGATTCTTTTTCAATACTGGAATATCAATAAAATTACCAAATAACAATATATAATACCGAAGTACTAAACCCAACTAAAACTTTTATTATAACAAACTGAATGCCCACAAAACCCAAATGACAATACTAATGAATAACAAAGATAAACCGCAGGAAACCCTTACATGTTTTATGCACCATAAAAACCCAAATGAATTACTGCAGCAATGGTACAAAAGTAATGTAGCAGCGGTGCGATGTAATGTAGTGGCACTATAGATAAGATAAGATAAATATATTAATGTCCAACTAGTGACCACAAAAATAGGTCAAAGGGACTACATATTACAAAAATGTGTCAGAAAAAGCGGGAAACCAAAAAGGTCTCCGAAAACAAGAAAAACAACGATGAAAGAAATAGTATAAAACATGGCAAAGAGTGACCACGCTCAGAGCCAAACCACCAAAGGACCCAACCACGCTCAAGTCCGATGAAGGGAGCAAAAGAAATGAGTAATCTCCAAGAATATGTAAACCCCAGGAGCA
Source organism: Torreya grandis (assembly GCA_037957365.1). Taxonomy (NCBI): domain Eukaryota; kingdom Viridiplantae; phylum Streptophyta; class Pinopsida; order Cupressales; family Taxaceae; genus Torreya; species Torreya grandis. The sequence continues at coordinate 538,763 of JARHVA010002302.1, read as the reverse complement.
CGAGGATGATCCCTAAGAAAGAACTAGGAGGGAACCCATCAAGAGTTCGATCCAACTCTCCTAGCATCCAAGGCTAACAAGAAGAAGCTCTGAATAGAAGTTTGACCCGAAGAAGGGGAGGTATGATGCTTGGTTTGTCCTCCAATCCTCTACCTAGAAGGAAAAGTCCTCTACGAAGGTCTGGTGGGTCTAGTCTACATCCTAATGTTGGGTCTGAAGTGAATATGCTGATGAAAACTCGAGTTGCTATGAATAGTGACTCTGGGCCTCACTGATCTGGAATGTGAGGCTGTATCGATGTCAATCTGTCGCTTAGTGCCTCTCCTCGAAGGTAGCACCATGAAAAAGGAAGTAATCTGCTGAGTGGAGACTGGTCTAGTGGGTCTTTGAATAAAATGATCACAAAACTTAAGACCCTCCTGTATATATAAAGCCATACACCTTTGGTCCTCATATCTAAAGAAGTAAGAAAGAGTCTGTGTCCTAAATAGGCAGTAAAACCTCCCTCTGATCTCATAGTAAATGGGACAACGAAAGATGAAGTGCTCCTTGGACTCTGTCTCCTGGATGTTGCATAACTAACAAATCCTGTTTGCTCGATCTATCTGGTGTTCTGTCTCAATCCTAACCCTGTGAGACCCCACTTGAAACTGTCCCAATGGGATGTGAAGAGAGTGCATCCAATGGCAGAATGTATGTGGACAAATGATAAGCCCGTCACTCAGCTCCAAGAAGTGCTCTGCATAAAATGCCATCTTAGGGCATAACCCCCCAAGAGGGTTTACCCAAGTAGTATGGATAAACTGTCTGTAAATATCATCCCTAATAATCCGGTTCAACACCTGTCTAGTGGGTAGAAGATGAGCTGGTGCATCCAAGGAGCACATAAATGAAGTCGGTCCATCCTTATTCCCACAGACTCCAATAGATCAGAAACCCCTGCATACGGGTCGAAGGAGCTGAGAGAGCAAGATTCTCTGAAGAACAATATGCTAAGTTGGGTATCTGTCACGTCCACTCGTAAAATCAGCAAACCTCCGTATACGGTGTATGAAAGTGATTAAATCAAATATAGTCTCCAATCAGAAGGGTCGGGCTCCAAACTCTGCAAGAATGATGTGTTGGGGAACTGTTTGCTTACATTTGATCATGTGACGAAGAAGTGTCTGGACCCTCTCGACAACAGCCCAATCACCCTCATGTAGAGAGGGCCCCCAAACTACAAATCCATAGAGAACAGTGGGTCTGATAAGTGACATCTTGGAAGAGATACCCTAAAAGTGATGCCGAAAACATTGTCGTTCAATGAGAGCTAAAGAACCATAACCTTTGTTTATTCTAGGCTGGGGTGCCTGCCTCAAGCTGAAACGTGGACCAGAAAATTGCACTCCCAGATAAGTATAGGAAGTGGTAATCTCAACCTCCTTTCCTCTGAAAAATAAATGGAGATGGGAGATTTTCAAGCCATTAAATACCATGACCTTAGTTTTCCCCAAGTTAACGATCAGCTATCGAAGATCACAAAAGAGAGCCAAAGCATCTAACTGCCGCTGTAAGCCCTCAGGGGAAGAGGCTAGGTGAACCACATCGTCCGCAAATAAGAGGATAGAAATCAGAACCTGGTGAAGAAGACACCCAACACTAGCCTAAATATGTTCATGAAGAAAGGTCTCTAACTCATCAATGTATATCCCAAATAAAGTTGGGGACAAAGGGTATCCCTGCTTGACCCCAATGGTACTCCTAATAAAGTCTGAAATCCCATGAACCGTGTGGAGACGACCAAGAACATTCTTGTATAATCTCATAATGGCTGCCAAGAGGGTCTCAAAAATGCCAATATTCCTAAGTCTATGGAAAAGTGCCTCTCTCGAAACAAAATCAAACGCTTTCCTAAAGTCTACAAAACAACAATAGACTTTGGATGAGCGATGACATACCTCCTCAATAATGGCCCGGAGAGTGAAAATATGATCAATGCTCTGATGGGCTGGTCTAAACCCTACTTGTCCCCTAGCTCTGAGGTGTCTTTGCTCTAGCTCTCTTGAAATCTGCATGTGTAATACAATAGCATACAATTTCGAGAATGTGTGTCCAACCATGATCGTCCTGTAATTATTAGGATCTGAACAGGAGCCTGATTTGTGTATCGCATGAATAATGTGATGTGACCAAGAGGGTGGGAAACCCGAACAATCCATGTGGTTGATAAGATCAACCAAATAGCTTTCAAATGCTCTAAAACCATGTTTGAAGAACTCGGCTTGGAAACCTTCTTCATCAGTTGCCTTGCTACTATTCATCACCTTCATCGCTTCCGTAACATTTGTGTATGTGAAAAAGTGAGAAGAAGATGGTGGAGAAGCAACATGGGTTTGCGTTTGGCTAGGAATATCATAAAGGGTGGATATATGGGAAATCACGGATGTGGGATTAAGCTCAGTAGGGAGGGGAGCATGTCATGGGAGGATGATACACCAAAAGAGTTTGGGGGAGTGAATGTAGGAAGCCCGTAAGATCCGTCTCCTTTAAGAAATAAAAAGGCGTTTCTTACATCGGAGAAGGCAACGATAAGATGATTTTAAGGCTGGATAAGGGTTGAGAATGGAGGAAGGCGTTCCGAAGTTGATAGTGGAGAGTCATGCAATCATCATCATACCGCTTATTCATGGGGCAAGATCTTTTAGATTGATGGGAAGTAGATGTAGATCTGGTGTAGTTAGGAAATGATTTGAGGGCAACTTCCCAAATAATGGAGGAAAGACGTGTACTTGGAATTAACACAACCAAGTGAGAAGAACTGGGGTTTTGGAGGTAAAAGCTGACGGATGTGAGAAAGGAAAATGTCAGAGTCCCCATCCTCAAAATGAAAAATGGCACGTGGTAGATTGAAAGAGGGGGTTGTAACAGGAGGGGAGAAATCAGCCCAGATGGAGAAAGAGAGAAGAGCATGCTCCACAAAGGTAATGGCGAAAATGGAAAAATGATGGATGAAAGGCAAAAGGTTCTGACTGGATAAGATGTAATCCTCCACACTCTTACTCCCCCATGAGGTGTACATGTGAAAGAGTGTGAATTTGAAAAGCAAGGCAGCCTATTAAGAATCAACAATTCATGAGATTCCCCCAACTGTAAGAGGTGTCTTTCATATGTTGTGTAAGGACCTGAAACATCATCTGACCTTCTATACAACCCCACTGACTCTGAATCAATCCCCTGTGTGCAGAGTGTATCAACAGAGCGATTGTGGAGAGGTATCTGAAAGTCTCTAGTACGGGCATTGAAGTCACCAAGACAGATAACTTCTCCAACAGTTGAGAATTGAGAGATCTCGGTATACAAATCTATAAAAGGGTCCCTCACAGGACCACTATGAATGGCATATGATGAAGATGCTAGAGGAAAGTAACAAACTGCAATGTAAATATCTCTGAAAAGTGGAGCAATCCCATTAATTCAGACCCATATGAATCTAGCAAATTCATCAAACACCTCCACTAAAATTATGCTCTGGAGTGAGTCTCTAAATAAACAAGCCACCCCACTAGAACCTCTAACCCCACCAAAACTCCTAGTCTCCTGGGGACAAGCTGAAAACCAACAGTATCCTGTAATGTCTGAGAGAGGCCATATCACGTTGTCATGAGTCTTTGTAATAAAAAGAATGTCTAACAACCCAAGAGTGTCAAACATTAGGCCTAGAGAAGACCATAAAGTACCGTTGCAATTCCAAGAAGCAATGGAGATGTCATCACCACCCACCGAGACCCGAGGTCATTGTCATGCCGACGATCCAGGGCATTACCACCTCGGTGGGGGAAAATCACGAATAACATCCCTACAATCTCTGCTAACAGCTCACTTGCTCTCCTTCCTGGCAACTACCCCCTGATTACGAGCTTTTTAAAGCTCTTCAACTTGGAGTCGTGTGAGATCAGCATCTAAATAATTTTTTTGTGGAAGGGAAAAGAGCTTTTTTTTTGCTTTAAGAGCTTGCAAACACTCTTGAACAGTTTGGAATTGTATAGCAAGGGTGTTGTCCGGCAATGTCCAAGTTTTTTTAAGGGAGATATCTTTCAAGTCCAAGGATTCATGCAAGAACTCATGCCCTGCCTGTAGGGGGTCAGTTGATTTAGGGAGGCCACGAACACGAAGGTTGAGTGCCTTGGTTTGACATGCCTTTTCTTCTTCAAATTTTGCTTGGACAGCCAGTTCCACAACTGGAGGTGTTTTCTTCCCCTTAACCACTTGAACCCATGAATTGTGTTCCTCAACCTGTTTTTGGATAGATTGTTGTTGGACCGTGGTTTCTTTTTTAAGGTGTTCGTGTTGAGTGATAATCTCGGATTGCTTGTTCTGAATTTTTGAAACCACTTCATTAAGTTGTAGGCAATATGTGGGGGTCGTTGGGGTTTGTTCAATTTTAGTGATTCGAGCTTGCAGATCAGCAATAATATCATCTTTCTCCTGCAACTGTGCCTGAAACAGCGACAAGAGATCTCGAAGTTCTAAACCAAGGGCTTCAATGCTAGATATCCGGGTGCAAATGCTAGCGTACTTAAGTTTTGGGATCAACACCTAGTGATGGCAAGGAGTTTTAAACTCCTGTGTTAGAGGGAACTCCATTCTATTCATTGTATGAGCCTGTTGATACACAAAATCTGCAAATTGTTGTGGTTCAGGGCTATATACCATTATCTTGACAGTACATAAGGACCTCAGAAACTCAGAGAAGTATGTTCAAAGGCTCCTTGATGAATTTGTTATTAGTGTTCACCTTCTGCTGCAAACTACATCAAATTCCTCACTGTTGTGTGAAGAGAGGCCCTTTGTACTTGTAACTTATATTTTGGTTGAATCTCAATTGTTTGCACTCGGATATCTTAAATTTTTTACTGTAATTTTTGTGTCCTAGCTTTCTGCATTTCTGTCCTTTTTAATGCAACCACCTAGTGTGTTCTGTCGTAACCTAGCATTTGACTGCTGTGTCTGTCAAATTGATCCCCTCTATGTGAACGAAGGGTAGATCTCTAATGAACTTCTCGTCGCAATTTCCTAACAGTCCTGTCGACTATAGGTAGAAGAATCCTGTCGCGATTCCCATCAGGATTCCTCAACTGTAGGTAGTTTATCTCAGTTTTATCCTTGGTTGTAGGTAGTTTTATCTCAGAAGCAGTAGTTTTGCCCTCTTCCCTGATGTTCCCACCACTGCCCTGCCAATAGAAATCGCAAGGCTCAGTCATGATACAGGATAGGCAAAACGATGCAATTCCAGTCACGAAAACGTCCGGAGAACTTAGTCACGGTGAAGAGCACTTCAGAGGAGATTCGTCACACTATAGCAAACTGAAACTAAAATAAACTTCAATCTTTCGACACAAATGCAATACTTGGATGGAAATACCACAAATGGCCAGGAGGGTTTTCATCCTCCAATCTTGCACACCAAAGGGTTTTCATCCTAAGGTGAAAAGCTGAACACAAATGCTCAAGCTTTGAAAAAGGGTTTGATTTCAATAGATAATGAATATCTCTTTTGAGTCTAGCTCTTTTTATAATTACCTTTTTTATTTCAATTCCCTGTTCCCGCCTAATTTCTCTCTATAAGTGTCTAAAAACACTTTTTAATAAAATATTACATTAGGCCCACTTTAAATAATAATACATAAGTCGTCATTTTACAATATTATAAAATAAAGTTACTTAGGACAACTTAAAATATTATTATTGGATTATTTCCCTAACTTTATCCCTTAGCATATGGGAAATAAAAAATAGGCTACAAGTTCCCCAATTAAATTAACTCTAAAAAGGGGACATGATAGTTTGCCCTTTGCAAAATTGCTTGTCCTCAAGCAATTGAAGATGAGGATGCTCAAAAAATCTCTGCACCTTCCCATGTAGTATCTTCCGCAAAGAGATCTTTCCAACTGTAATATCCCTAATCAAAATATTATACGTTAATTTGGATTTCTTAGAATTCCGTTTAAGATAAATATATATTTTATACTTGCAATAATAATTTAGATAAAATAAAATTTAATTCAGAGTTTTCAAATTCTAAATAATATAATGTGAATCCTCAAAGGGTTTCGTCCTTGATTTATTGTGATGACAAGGGTTTTCGTCCTTGAAATCCGATTCTACAATTAAGGGGTCTCGTCCTTAAAAGTAATGTAAAGTTGTTGCTTGTACATGGTAATAAAATGAATACATGATTGAATGCTCCCCTTCCTACCAGTTGATGGTTATTAATACCCTCCAATTGTCCTATCCCAAGGGGTGTGTCTTCTCAAGGGGTGGTGTCCCTTGATACTTCCCAAAGACGACTTGACTTGTCTTCCCAAAGGGTGGCATTCCAATTTGGAACAACTCAAAGGCCGACAAAGTCACAATTTATTCTCCAATTATTAAATTAATTTGCCTTAATAAATAATAGTAATTAAAATTACTTTGGGGACAAATAATCTAATAGTTAATTAATTAAATTGTTTTGTTTGCAAGAGTGATAAAAATCCCATTTTGAGCAATTAATTAATTGAAAATACTTTCCAATTATTTACTAAAATTATCTTAATTTTTGAAAAGGGGAACATTACAGTCCTCCCTCCCCAAATTGTTTGTCCTCAAGCAATTACAAACTCAACGGCCATGTATCTTCCCACTTAGCCAACTTTTGTCTCCTTGAATTCCGATCTATCTTTGGCCTGGAACAAATCCAATCAACCCTTACCAAAGTGGCACCATTGTCTTCAATCCAATAACCCAGGTAAGCTGATCTCTTCAGTAGAAAGAAGGGTTGTACTTTCCAAAACCGGGTACGAATGAGGCTCTATATGGATTGGGAATGAATCCCAACCGAAATCAAAAGTCTCACCTCTCACAACTACACATGGAACAAACAAGTTAGAGAAAAAAGTAGTATTTAACAACACTTTTTGTAATCACACGTTCATCATGCTTCATAGACATGACATCTAGCTTTCTTCCATTGCTTGAAATCATCTCACGAATACTATTCAAATGATGGAATCCCCAATCATTGTGTTGTAGCAGTCCCATTAGGCTATTCTCATGCAATGCAATTTTGGAATACCAAATCCTTGAGTTCTCATGTATCCTCTCATGACTTGGCAAGGTGTCCCACTCAATATCTGATGTGAATCAGATTGTGGGTGAGCTGAAAACAAGTCACAACAACCATACAACACTCAGAAATTCATCCAACTAGGTGCCTTGGTGGCTGCCTGAAGATACCTTTCAGCTGAACCCTTCCTCCACCCATTTCCATTAATGCTTTCCTCTTATTTTGTGCAAACTTGCTGCTGTTCACAATTGATAACCACAGCCTTGTGCCTATCATTTTCATGGCCAACAACATGAAAATGATGCATCCAGTACCAACCCAACATCTCCTTGTAACATTCAACAAGTTGGCCAACGAAAACAACCATGCAAGGACTCTATCTTTTGATGGTAGGACACTTCCAACACTTGTTTTTGGTGTTCCCCACCAATGGATTCCTTCAAGCAACATTTTAAACCAAGGAAATATCATCAAACTTCCCAAATTATAGATGTCCAAAGAAAACACTAGCATTGCAACATGTGAAATCGAGAGTATCATCATATCATGGTTGTGGCAATGCATCATCTCATGCAAAATTATGATAATGGTGGTTGGAACCAACCATACAGTGGCTAAAAATGCTCCAACAACATCAACAATTGAAATATTATCCCAATGTATAACTGAATTTACTTGTAGGACTGCATAAAAGTTGTTGGGCTGCCCGGAAATGATGATGGCAGCAGCCTTCCTACTTGCAATATTAAAGGTCTTTTGAAGCAATACATTCCCCTTGAACTTCTCTTCACACCATGTGATTGAAAATCCATTAAAAGTAGATTCAAACTAAAAATTTCTCATCTTAATCACTGCAACTACTTGCATGGCAGCAAGCTTACAATTTGGCTCCAATGAGTGACTCATGAATTGTGTGTATTGGCCCTTCACAAAATTGTTAGAATTCACTACACTCCATGTATGATCTCTTATAATTTTCTTTGGATGTATATGATGAACTTATCAACCATATTGAAATTAGGGCCTCTAACATCCATCTTGGCGTGTTGCCCATGATGACCATAATTTAGTGATAAAAACAAATCTAGAAGACCTCTATACCTTAGCTTGTGATTAGCATGCTTGTCTCTCTTTGCCAACACAACATCTTCATCCCTATAACTCACATTTCTCCTTTCATGAATATGCTTATCAGCTGAACGAAAACCAATGTGAAAGGAGAATGTTGCGGTCCCATCCAGCATACCTTGGAACTTGACTAAAGGATAGTCATCTCCAATCACCAAAACATGTGCATGATGTCCAAGATGACAAAAATACAGTGATGACATAAGTGGAAGCCATAAATATGAACTGTTTGCATACCTTTGGCTGCCATCATAATGCTCATCTTTATTTGCTGAATAGACATGGGTTGAAATGTCTTCCACACCCTCAACCTTGTGAATACCATGGTTTTCAAATAAGCAGTTTTTTTTTGTATGCCAACCTTCCAATGTCAATTTGTGCATGCCTATATTCCTCCATACCCCAAACAATTATGATTCTTTCTTTATTCCCATGGAATCAGCGATAAAGAATTTAAAATTAGAATTGAGAACTTTTGTAAAACTCAGTAAATTACTGGGATCCTATACCTCTTGGTGCCAATAATTGTGAACTTGAATCAAGGAGTCCTCATGCCTCATATTGCAAACCATAACCTTCATTTTATCACCTTTTCTTGCATACTTCCTATGAGGACAACAGAACTGAAATGACGTAGCATGAAGCAACAAATTTGAATTGTTACCAACCTTCCCATACCTTGGAATGATGAAAAACTTGTTCTCCCTTGATGAAGTGGGGTTTGTGGAGATACCTTTAACATTTAATCCTCAATATTTCCAATATTTTCTTTGATCACATGACTCTTTGTAGGGCTGTTCTAAAAATCAGTCAATGGATATTCGAAGGTTGGTGCAAGTTCTTCAAGCCTGAACTCTTTGTATACAATAAGTGATGCCCTTTTCCTTCAATTTCATCATTTTTTGGCTCAAGCTCTTTGTTTTCACCTTCTATAACTTCACTATCATGCATACAATCATTAGAAGATAAATAGACATCTTCTACCAATCAAAGATCTTTACCTTGCATTTCCTTTAGTTCATGCTCATTGATTTCTTCCTCTTCCCTTGGAGATTTTGATGCATCTAACACTTTTTTTGGTTCTTCATTTAGCAACACATCTTCATGTCCTTCAATTGTCACATATGGCTTTAGCTTTTCTGAACATTGAACATTTTTAGCCAATGTATGTCCAACTAGTGAGGCTTCCTGCTCAAAACCCACCATAAGTATGGATAATAATTGATGGGAAATATCATCATTCTCATTCAGGACCAAAGTCATAATGGTTTGCATTGAAACTACTACATTTTCTGTATGATTTTGATGGACAGTAGCAAAGAAATGTCCAAACATGCAGAGAATAAGATGATCACATTTGAGATCCAACATTAGCACACAAGATCTGATTTTTGTAGTAGTTTCCAGAATAGTGACCCTCTTAGCAAAAGAACTTGTGATGTCACCAAGACCTTCAAAACTTTCCACCACCAACCAAAATATTTCCTTCATAATGTTGTCACTATATGGTTGTTTCGGAGCTGTTATCCTTGTAATTTTACTAGTACAAGTGATAACTACAAATCTCATATCCGAATCTGAATGTCTCAAAAACTTGGATCTAACCAAATAAACTACCAAAAGATTTATTGCCCAGAACATAGACTTAGAATTTGATTGTCCTATCATGGACAAACAGTTTGCCGCTTCCTCCAAAATATTGAGCAAAATATTTTTTGAAAGATGTGGATGCTCAAGCTTTTTCTCCAATCCGGCTTTGCTCTCAATTCATCTTTACTCATTAACTCCATGATTCATAGACTGTGAATATAAATCTGCAAACACAAACCCTCACAGGCTACCCAATTCTTGGCTCTAATACCACTGTAATATCCGTAATCAGAATATTATATGTTAATTTGGATTCCTTGGAATTCCGTTTAAGATATATAGATTTTATACTTGCAATAATAATTTAGATAATAAAATAAAATTTAATTTAGAGTTTTCATATCTTAAATAATATAATGTGAATCCTCAAGGGGTTTCGTCCTTGATTTATTGTGATGACAAGGGTTTTTATCCTTGAAATCCGATTCTACAATTAAGGGGTTTCAACCTTAAAAGTAATGTAAAGTTGTTGCTTGTACATGGTTATAAAATTGAATACATGATTGAATGCTCCCCTTCCTACCAATTGTTGGTTATTAATACCCTCCAAATGTCCTTTCCCAAGGGGTGTGTCTTCCCAAGGGGTGGTGTCCCTTGATACTTCCCAAGGACGACTTGACTTGTCTTCCCAAAGGGTGGCGTTCCATTTTGGAACAACTCAAACGCCACAAAGTCACAATTTATTCTTCAATTATTAAATTAATTTGCCTTAATAAATAATAGTAATAAAAATTAGTTTTGGCACAAATAATCTAATAATTAATTAATTAAAATGCTCTGTTTGCAAGAGTGATAAAAATTATTTTTTGAGCAATTAATTAATTGAAAATACTTTCCAATTATTTACTTAAATTACCTTAATTTTTGGAAAAGGGGAAATTACAACAACGCACCAAATATTCTATTATGCTCCTGTTTCTCAACTTCTCTCTAATGTCTATGATGGCTTCTAGAATCAAGATCAATTTACCTTCATCATCTAAAAGAGGCAACTTGGCTAAAGGAGTGATGTGTTGTCCTAGTGCCCTCTTGAGGCATGAAACATGAAAAACATTATGAATCATGCTATGTTCTGGCAACTCAAGCTTATAAGCAAACTCTTCAATCCTCTGCTTGATCTTGTAAGGTCCATAAAAATGAGGCTTGAGCTTCTCAGCTCCACTTTTCTTTAGAGAAGATTGTCGATAACGTTGTAACGTCAAGAAAACCATGTCTCCAACCTCAAAAGTCCTCTCAATAAGATGTTTATCTGCATACAACTACTGCTGATTTTGTGCCAGCTGCAGATTTTATGAGTGACTCCAAAATGTCCCGACTCTATTTGACCAAATATCTTGCCACTGGCACTTTACTATCTATGATGACTAAATCCAGAAAAGTATGTGTCATAACCATACAAAGCCTTGAATGGAGACATACCAATGGACATGTTATGTGATTTATTGTAGCAATTCTCCCCCATATACAGCCATATGATCCATGTTTGTTGTCCTGCCACATAATTCCTCAAATATCCCTCAATCCACTTATTCACAATCTCTGTTTGCCCATCTGTTTGAGGGTGGTAACTAGTGCAAGGAATCAACTTGGTCCCTGTCAAATGAAAAGAGTTTTTGCCAAAATAAGCTAAGGACCCTGCTATCTTTGTCACTCACTATGTTTTTAGGCAACCCATGAAGCCTAAATACTTCTCTAAAAAATAAATCAGCCACTTGTGGTGCCTTGAAATCAGATGAAATGGCAAAGAAATGACCATATTTATTAAGTCTATCAACTACAACATATATACAATTCTTAAATTGAACCTTTGGAAGACTAGTGATGAAATCCATAAAGATGCTCTCCCATTTTTTATTTGGAATCAGTAGGTGTTGCAATAAACCTGCTGGGAATACCTACTCGGTTTTGTTCTGTTGGCGGGTAATACACTCTCTGATGTATTTGAGGACACCTCCCTTGAGTTCTTTCCAAGTAAATCTCTCCCTAAATTGCTTGTAGGTCTTGAAGTACCCTAGGTGACTAGCGAATTGGGTATCGTGCCCTGCTCTCGAGACATTATCCTTCACCTTTGATTTTGGGATGAGATAAATTCTATCCTTGTAAAGGATGAGATCACTTACCACCTTATATTTGTCATCCTATATTTTCCCCTCAAGGATACCAATAGCAAAAGCATTCTTCGCATACTCTGCTATTATCGTAGCCTTCCAATCAGTAGAGATTTCAGATAGAGCATAAAGTTGGTTTTATGGATAGGGCATCAACTACAACATTGTTTTTACCCTTAACATACTCTATATCAAAATCATAAGCCTGAAGCTTACTTACCCATTTCTGCTACATATCATTCAAATCTCTCTGGCTGAGGAAGAATTTCAAGCTATCATGGTCAGTCTTAACCACAAATTTGCCACACACTAAAAACTGTTTGAATTTTACCAAAATATGCATTATGACTAACATCTCCTTGTTATAAATTGAGAATCATTTTTCTCTCTGTGAGCTTTCAACTCTCAAAAGCTATGGGATGCCCTTTCTACATAAAAGATACCCCAATCCCATCTCCTGATGCATCACATTCGTATATGAATGGAAGTGAAACTTCCAGAACAACTAAGACGGGGCATGAACTCATTGCCTCCTTGAGGTTGTCAAAAGCTCGTTGTGTTGAATCTAACCAAGTGAAAGCTCCCTTGTTAAATTTGTCATTGGGACTACCAACTGTGAGAAGCCCTTAACAAACCTCCTATAATAATTGTAGAGGCCAAAGAAACCTCTCAACTATGTCAATGTGGTAGGAGGCTGATACAAAATAGCTTGGATCTTTTGTTGGTCCACCTGAACTCCTTGAACACTAATGACATGGCCCAAGTAAAAAATTTCTATCATCCTAAACTCACATCACCATTCTTTAGCAAACAGAGTTTGTTGTTCTAGTATACCCAAAACTGCATCCAAATGTCTCAAATGATCTTCCCAAGTCTTGTCATAAATCAAAATGTCATTAAAAAAAATCCTCAACCGCTTATTGGAAATTTGATTCATGCATGACTAGAAAGTGGCTAGAGCATCAGTCAAGCCAAAAGACATGACCAAAAATTCAAAGTGTCCAAAGTGACCCTTGAATCTTGTTTTGTGCACGTCCTCATCCCTTACACAGATCTGATGGTATCCTAATCTCAAATCAATTTTTGAAAAATAAATAGTTTTACGTAACTCATCAATCCTAGGAATGGGATACCTGTTTTTTATTATCTTCTTGTTCAAAGCTCTGTAGTCAATGCACATCCACATAGAACCATCTTTTTCTTCACAAGGACCACTAATGATGCAAAGAGGCTAGAACTAAACCTGATGTGACCCATTTCCAAAAGTTCCTTAATAGCCTTTTCAATTTCTTCCTTCTACCCTCTTGGATGGCAGTACAGGTGTAGCCATCACAGGTTTAGAACCCAGTTCCAATTCTATGATATGCTGAAATTCTCTCTCGGGTGGCAATCCTGGAGGTATGCCACTGAACACTGTGCAATGTTGTTCTAGAATCGGCTGAATGTCCACGTGGTAGCATTTTTTATCTATGGGTGAAGCTGTGGTGTTCATCATACAATGAGCTGCCCAAGCTACTTGTCCTTTGTGAAATGATCTCTCCATTTTCTTGGCTATGACCACTCTAGTGGATCCACTCTAGCAGATCCACGGGAATGTAACCACTGCACTCCTAAGACCATATTTGTCTCTCCAATGCCCACAACATAGAAGTCATCATGCACCATGTGTTTACTTAGTGTAATATCCAGTTGTTGAATCCTATTGGTGCAAGGGATAATAATGCCATCAGCCATAATAACATTGAATCCTTCAAATTCCTTTGTTTTCAAACCTCTTCTGACTACCAATACCTCATCTATAAAGTTGTGGGTTGCCCCACTATCAATCAACACTGTTATTTTATGCCCATTCAAGACTCCACAAATTCTGAAAGGGTGATATCTAGGAACCCCAGAAAGTGTGGCAAGAGTGCCACCTGAAGTATCTTCTTCCTTTCTTTCAAGTTAAAGTTATTTCACTTCAATCTATGGTTCAGGTTCGTCTGCTTCTGACTCTTCATCTGATATCACCTCTATGTAATGCCCATGACCTCACCCGAGCCACTAGTGACCAGGCTTCCATGGCTCCTTTCAAGAGAAGCACAATTTCTTTCTTCTAAGCTCATTCTTGGTTTTTGCATCTTTACTTGATCTATGACAAATCTTTCTGATGAGAAATTCCTTGCTGAAATGGTTTCTTTTGTTGCCCAACAGGTGGTGTCTTTGAATAAAATTTGTTCTTGGTTACAAATATTTCCAAGTTTAAAGCTCTCTTGATAGCTTCCAGCAAAGATAGAGGATTGAAGGCCTTTACCAACCCTTTGAGAGGTTCAATTTGTCCTTATACAAAAAGAACAATGAATCTTTTTTCTGTCACATCGGGAACCATTACTGATAATCTTTGAAATTCCGCATCATAGCTGTCCATTGTCCCATATTTTGCTTAAGCTGGGCTAATTTTCTAAAGTGAATCTCTAGATATTTTCTGTCAATTTTTGGCTGAATTCTTCCAATGTGAAAATGAAATTGTGCCCTAGGGTGACCATACCATGATACTTCCACTCATGTACCACTCCTTCCAAGTGGAGGATAGCGAATTTGATTGCCTCTTCTTCATACATAGGATTCAATGAGAAGTGTCCAGCTTTTGCAACCAAGATCTGGCAGAACATTTGTTGGATCCATCATATGTGGGGATTGTGATCTTACACAAACGATGTTGGATGTCTTTACGGGATTGACCCTGCTAAGTTCTCCTTCCTCTCCTTGTACCATTATTCATCCTTAGATCACAAAACTCTCATAAAGTCAATGCATCCTATACTACATGTCTTAGTGCTTCATATCCATCATGATATGTTGCAAAGTCAATACTTATGTGGGGTTGTTGGGGCTCTACCTCTTCTGGGTGTTCTTGCAAAAAATTTACTCGAAAAGTCTTGGAATGGGGCTTGATTGAAACTCGATCATTAGCTGAAGGGTTTCGTTCTCCTTGATTTGCCCTATTCTGATTCATATTTTGCATGGCTCATACTAATTTTGTAATGGACTCTCTCACTGTCCTTTGGATTGTCCTTTCCAATTCTCTCTGACCTCGATCGATAGTTTATTGCAAAGAATTCATTTCATCTGTAGGTAATATATTTTCTCTATCCCCCATGACTTCTATTTCTAGTAGTTGAGTCTTTATTCTTTCTCTTTGGTAATATCTGATTTCTCTTCCACTGTCATGCACATGATATCAAAATATTAACTTTTCCCTATAGACTGGCAAGATCACAGCTCTGATACCACTGTAATATTCCTTTCTGGTATTTTTCTTAATTTTGATTTTTTTTTGCGAATCTTTTTCAATACTGAAATATCAATAAAATTACCAAATAACAACATACAAACTGAAGTACTAAACCCAACTGAAAACTTTATTATAGCGTATTGAATGCCCACAAAACACAGATCATGATACTACTAAATAACAATTGAATAACAAAGATAAATTGTAGGAAACCCTTACATGTTTTATGCAACATAAAAACTCAAATGAATTACTGTAGCAACGGTACTGAAGTATTGCAGCAACAATATGGAAGTACTGCAATGGCACTGTAGCAAATTGAAATTGAAATAAACTTCAATCTTTCGGCATAAATGCAATCTCTGGATGGAACCACCACAAATGGATAAGAGGGTTTCCGTCCTCCAATTTTGCACACCAAAGGGTTCGTACTCAGGTGAAAAGATGAACACAAGCGCTCAAGCTCTAAAAAAATGATTGATTTTAGTAGATCATAGTTCGCATACTCGTACTCGGAGAGTACTCACCCAGCTCCCTAAAAGTTTACTCGGTGATTATTCGACCACTCACCATTATTCGACAAAAAAGAAACTCATTTATTAAAAAAACTTAAATTTTATAGAAATACTAGAAATTTGCAAAGGTTGTTGAAGTATGAACAAATCCATATTATAGAAATTACATATGCCAGAAACCAAAAACTATCCATATGTAATTTGCGAAGGAAATTGTATGCCATTATAGAAAATTAGAAATTACAAAATTGCATGATCAAGATCCATGCAAACACAATTATAAAACTACGAGTATGAACTATCACAATGTCAAGTGGCAACAACAAATTGATACATATACAAGAATCTACATTTTTCTCTTCCCTGCTCTAGTGAAAACTAAGGGAGATTGAGTCTAGTCCTCCAACTCGACTGCCCCTCCTCCCTCTGGCTAGAATGTTGCGTCTATGGCTCCATCTCTACCTCATCTTCGACATCTATAGGGATGTCATGCAATCCAATATCTCCTACTGTAGCTGCACCCTCCATAGCTTGCCTCTCAAAATCAACAATCTCGTCTTCTGTGAACATGGGGGCCTCCTCATCCTGTGTAGTCCAATCACCATAGGGATCGATCTCATCTAGATCAATAAGATCTTGTGATGTGTTCACCTTTCTTGTGCGACGTCGGAGATTGTATTGCACAAAAACCAGGTCATTGAGACATTGATGACTCAACTTGTTGCGCTTCTTCGTATGAATGGCATCAAACAAACTCCAATTACGCTCACATCCAGAAGCGCTACAAGGTTGAGATAAAATGTGGAGGGCTAGCCTTTGAAGATTTGGAGTATTTTCACCTCAATCTTCTCACCATGACCCTATAAACAAGATATTCAAAAGTTTGTCAGTAATTAATAATTGTAAATTTGTAACTTATAAGGTACAAGTAAATACTTCATTTTATATTACCTGGTAACTGTGTGGTTCTCCCTCGGATAGCTAGTGCTAAAGAAAACAGCCTCCCTCTAGCCTGCTTGTAGTACTGCAACTCTGAACTAATGAGATCTCTCGTCTCAATGTCAGGGGTCATACTCTCAATGCATGTTGAGAGGCCCTCCATCACTTCCCCATTAACATTTGTGAAGCCATCAGAGTAGAAAAATTTGGGGTTAAGATAGTACCCCACTGCATGGATAGGTTGATGGAGTTGATTGTTCCATCTCCGATCAATCAACTCCCAAATGGGATCAAATCTTACACTATCCCCCATATAATAGTTTTGGATGGCCTCTTTGGCCCTATCCATGCCCTCATAAAAGGAAACCCATTGGGTTTTGCTCTCCATCCACCAAGCGCAAAACTCTCACCAAAGGCTCCGACACCTATAAAGTTACCAAAAAAATAAAGTTAAAAAATTACAATTAAATTAAATACTTTAAAAATTGAAAATAAAGGAATCGATTTTGAAATTTGAAGTTACTTTGACGATCTGTATAGCTCTCTCCACAAAGTCCTCATTAAAAACTGTCTTTGAGACTTTGATTTCGTCAGGTTTCTTTGAATATGTTGAGTCCACCCATGCTTGGCACACAAACATCTACTTCAAAGCTGTCAACAAACTCCAAATACTTTGCAACGTAAGGAAGTTAGTTGCAAACCTTGTAACCCCTGCTCGCACAAGCTCTTTCCCCTTGGTGTGTTCTCTCATCAAGCTGAGAACCCAAGGGTCATTATAAATATATTTTGAGATGTCTCTGGCCTCTTCTACAACCGGTCTCACCTAATCAATTTTGCCTATGTCCTCCAAGAGAAAGTCAAGACAGTTGGCCACACAAGGTGTCCAAAAGAGTGATAGATGTCTTTCCTTGAGAAGTCTCCCAACCGCCACATATGTTGTTGCATTGTTAGTGATAACTTAGACAACATTCTCGATGCCCACCTTTAAAACAACCTCCTCAAGCATCAAGCTCAAAGTTTCTGCATTTTTTATCTTACTAGATGCATCGATGGATTTCAAAAAAACCATCTCACCATTTGAAGCCGCCAAAAAATTGATGAGGGTGCGGTTCTTTCCATCAGTCCATCCATCGAAAAGAATGGTGCATCCGAACTTTTGCCACAACCTCTTTTGATCTTCCACAATTACTTTCGCATCTTCAACTGCATTCTTGAGAAATTTTCCATTCAAGTCTATTGGAGAGGGTGCCTTGTACCATTTCCCTGCAACTGTCAATGCTGTCACCAAATATTTCCAGTACGGACTCTTCGCCACATTGAAAGAAAGGTTGTTAAAGTACCAAAAAATTGCACATGTCTTATCTGCTTGCACGTGCACTTCCTTGTTCCATCCTGCACCTTGCAGCGAAAGTTGTACCCCAGGGATGTTTCTAGGCACAAAAAAATTGTGTAGCTGGCTCGAACTTGATGAGGTGGATGTGCCTCGCGTGCGTGGACCACGACTAGAGCCCACAATTTCTTTCATAGCTGCCTCAGTTGCCTCTACTGATGCGGAACTAATGGTTGTTGTTAAGGCTGCTTGCATCTTTGCCCTCTCTAATTTCTTCTCGTCTAGCAATGCAAGCTCTGCAATCATCTCTTTTTTTGCCTCTTCTGTTACAGTGGGACAAGACACAACATCACGTGAAGGAATGCATGCAAGATGGTGTACTTGAAGCGATTGATGCCTCCACCAATCTTCTTCGAGCAAAACATACAAATTGTAGTCAACTGGGAAGTTCCAACCCGTACGACATACTTCCAAGTAGCGGTACGTGCATTAGGGGGAGGCGGTTGGCTACCAGTGATTGATTATGATCCTGATGCAGATGCAGAGCCAGATGCCATTGTATGTTAAGTCTAATGGTAAATCTACAACATGTTCAAGAATCAAAACAACATTAAAAATTTACATAATCATGATAATATGTTCACAAGGAAATTAAATAGAATTTGTTAGGAGATGAAGTTAATATTTAGATTTAGTTGGGTGTAAAACTTAAAAATTAGATTTTTGGCATTCCAATGTAAGGATCCCTTGTGAATTATAAAATCTATAAAATTATAAATCTATTGAATTATAAATCTATAAAATTATAAATCTATTGAATTATAAATCTAAGGTAATAAGTAAATAACAAATAGTTGTTGCCAAGAGTCTAAAAATTTTCATGTATCTTACACTTATTTACCCAGTTATCTAAATTCTGAAGTCTAAACTTCATATTTTGTTTTAAAATGCATCTTATATTACTTTACAAAAGAAATAAATTACATAAATCTAAGTTCTAACAACAGGGATACAAGGAAAGTCTGTTCCTAAATACACTAGAAAATATTAAATTTGGGCATGTGTCCCTAGAGGCTTTTACGAGTTGTCTTTTCTGACTGATGCAAGAGATCTCGGTGAAGATCATCCATTACGTCTTGATCAATCTGTCAATGTGAAGTGGCCCATTACAACTCAATTTATCCACAATGCTTTATAAAAATAAGTAAAATTAATAGTGTAACTGTAAACAAAGAAAGCCTTAGTTCTATATTACTTCTATGTTTAGACTAAAACAACACCCTAAAATAACATAGCTATTAGCCTATTTTTGAGGGTATAGAATTCCCGGATCGAATATCAATAGACAACTCCAAGCAGTAATATACCATAGTCACACAATGACACTGTGACACAATCTACTAACTTACTAAGTATGACTCTAATGGGAGATCAAATTTCAATAATCCAATGCAAAATTGCAAATGATGTAGACTCAAGATAATAAATAGAACTTAGAAGAAATGAAATGTTTAACTTCATCCAACATGATATGTTTAACTTCCAATAAATAGAACTTAGAAGAAATGAAATAAAAAATTAACTAACCTGGAAAGTTTGCTCAGAAAATCTCCTTCCAATTTGATCCAAAAGCTCCTGAGAGACTCCAAACGTTGTGTGATTCCAATGTTTGGAGGTGCATGATTTTATAAGACAAATTTATGTGTTTTCCCCACGTTTTTGCGGTGTTTTGGATGCTTCTGGAAGGTTTTGTCGCGTTTTGACGGGGTTTTGACTGGGTACTCAACACTCGACGAGCACTGGCATAGTGCTCGTCGAGGGTCGAGTATTGGCAAGGGTGGCGAGTCTGTGCAATTTCGAGTAGCGAATACTAGTTTGGGGTTTTGATCGGCAAGTAATCGCCAAGTAAATAATCTATGTAGTAGATAATGGATGTCTTCTTTTGAGCCCAACTCCTTTTATAATCTGTATAAACCCCGGTTTCCCCTGAATTCTGAAAACTGTGTTTTTGGACTGTTTTGTGTATTTTTGATTTTTTTGGTGTTTTTGCATGAATAAGAGAAGAATGTGATTTTTGCAAAATAATTCGTATAAATTCAAATAAATAAATACAGAGCAGTATACTCTTCTAACTGGCTAATCTATGATCTTATTATTCTTTTCAGATGATTACAATAGAGGACCTCTTGCATGCATACAAAATAATATAAAAAAATTGTATCAAAACCCTGATTTGCTGCAATACTAAAACTGCTTTGGAATGGTACGGCTGTAATAAATACCTATTTCTCCCTGCGTTTGACGTCCCAAAAAGATGCTGGGTGTATAGGCGCTCCAATTGATAAAGTCGAACTGATCAAAAAAAAGCGATTTGCTCCCAAATGGAAGTACGCCCCTTTTTTGCAGGTACGGCCTGGTACAGAAAGTGTATGGATTCCGTACAGCAACAATAAATACTATACGGCCTGTAGTTTGAGCGCCAAATCTGATATTAAAGATGTGTCACTCTTGAAGATCCCTTTCTAGACGCTTTCCAAACCAAAATCCTGAAGATATTAATCCCTGAGAATCTCTGTGATAACCTCTGTATGAAATTATCTCTGCCTGGCAATAGATCAATTGGTATTTCACAACCTCTGAATTGCACACACTGAAGATTGCACGTTCTCCAATGCAAATTGAAAACTAGAACCCTTGGCTCTGTCTTTTGAAAAAATACTTAGCAAAAAATTGGCTTCAATCATGAATGGCGCGATTCCCAATGAAAAACCCTTATATTCTTGAAAAAGTGCGATTTCCCTAATTAGGGTTTCATAATTAAAAATTCGAACTTTTCTTTTATTTTTTTCCATAGTCTAAAGACACATTTTTTATTATAAAATATAATTAAAACGGCCCCCTTCATAATAAGCGCCCCCTTGAGTCGAAACACTTAAGTCATAATATTAAAATATTATAACTTTTGAATATAGCTCTAAACGATTAATATTTAATTAAATCAATTAAATATTAATATCTCCCTCCACACATCCGATTCTCGAACCGTCTGAAGCTGGCAAACAAGAAAGTGATTCCGCACATGCCAGACCATAGCAGGGGTGCTCCGCTGAGTATCAAATACCCCTAAAAAATAGCAACTCAGGTAAACGGTGTCAGAAAGAGCCCGAATGAAAACCAACTGAAAAAATTCTGACAGTCGAAGCCAAGCCAAGCTCCATCAAGACCCTCTATCCATCCTATCAGCCTACGAGGGTCGCATAATAGGCTAATCATCAACTCTGAGAGATGTCAACTGGAAGGGGACATAACAGTCTGCCCCTCCTGAAATTGCTTGTCCTCAAGCAATCTCAACTCCGGATGCTGCAAAATATCCTTGCTCTTCCATGTAGCATCCTCCACTGGCAAATCTCTCCATTTTACCAAATATTCTCTAATAGTCCTACACAACTGTCTCTCTCTGTACTCCAAGATAGACTCAAGTACTAAAATCAACTTTCCCTCATCATCTAAGGGAGGTAAAACTGTAGAAGGTACCACATGGTGTCCCAATGTCTTCTTGAGGCGTGACACATGAAAAACATTGTGTACCCTGCTCTCTGTCGGAAGCTCTAGCTCATAAGCCACCTCTCCAACACGCCTCAGGATCCTGAAAAGACCGTAATAACGTGGCTTAAGCTTCTCTGCCCCACTCTTCCTAAGAGTCGACTAACAGTAAGGCTGCAGCATAAGATAAACCATGTCACCCACATCAAAAGATCTCTCTGTCCTCTTCTGATCTGCGTACTGCTTTTGTTGATTCTGTGCCCTGGCAATATTCTCCTTGAGAGCCCTCATAGTATCCTGACTCTCCTGCAACAAGTCTCCAGGACTCGGCACTCTACTGTCACTCAGTAGCAAATCCAGAAAACTCGGCGCCTCATACCCGTACAACACCATAAAAGGGGACATCTGAATGGTCATATGGAAGGTCGTGTTGTAGCAATACTCGCACAAATGAATCCACTTGACCCATGCCTTTTGCTGCCCTGCAATATAGTTCCTGAGGTAACCTTCCACCCATTTATTCACTATCTCTGTCTGTCCATCGGTTTGCGGGTGGTAGCTGGTGCTCGGTGTAAGCTTGGTCGCACAGAGTTTAAACACCTCCTGCCAGAAGTGACTCAAGAACCGACTATCCCTGTCGCTCACTATGCTCCGAGGCACCCCATGCAATCTGAATACCTCTCGGAAGACCTCTGCTACCTGTGTAGCTGTGTAAGTGGTGGTAATCGAAAAGAAGTGGGCATACTTCGTTAACCGATCCACAACTACATATATGCAATCCCATCCTTGGGCTTTAGGCAAGCCCGTAATGAAATCCATCGACAGGCATTCCCACTTCCTGTCAAGAATCAGAAGTGGCTGCAATAACCCTGCCGGGTACGTGTTCTCCTGCTTGTTTTGTTGACAAACAGGGCACTCACGCACATACTAAAGAACATCTGCCTTAAGTCCTTTCCATGTGAATCTCTCCTGAATCTGTCTATAGGTTTTGAAATACCCAAGATGTCCTGCAGTAGGTACATCATGAAAGGCTCGCATGATAATGTTCTTCACCTCTGATCTTGGGATCAAATAAACCCTGTTCTTGTAAATGATCAAGTCATTCACAAGCGTATATCTGGTATCAATCGTCGATCCCTCAACAATGTTGGATGCCCATGAATCCTTGGCATACTCTGCCACAATCATATGTCTCCAATCCTCTGTAATGTGAACCATAGTACTCAAATAAGGCTTGCGTGAGAGAGCGTCGGCCACTACATTCTGGGTGCCCTTGATGAAAGAGATGTCAAAGTCATATGCCTGTAATTAGCTCACCCACTTCTGCTGACGATCATTGACATCTCGCTGCCCCAAGAAATGCCTCACGCTGTTGTGGTCAGTTTTGATGCAAAATTTGCTGCCAACAAGATATTGCCTAAATTTTGCCAAGGCATGCATTATAGCGAGCATCTCCATATCATAAATGCTATATAGCCTCTCTGGTCCCCTGAGTTTACGGCTCTCATACACAATAGGGTGCTTGTCCTGCAATAGCACCGCTCCAATGCCCTCAACTGAAGCATCGCACTGAAGCTCAAAAGGCTTCGAAAAATCTGGTAGTGCCAACACTGGGCACGTAGTCATCAACTCCTTAAACCTCACAAAACACTCCTGTGCCTCAGGAGTCCAACAAAATGCACCTTTTTTCAACAAATCTGTCATAGGGGATGCATGACGTGAATAACTATTCACGAATCTACGATAAAACCCACACAAACCTAGAAATCCCCGTAGTTGTGTAAGATTCGCCGGAATAGGCCAGTCTATGATAGCGCGGATCTTCTCAGGATCCATCCGCACTCCCTCTGCACTGATAATATGACCTAAGTATAACAATTCGGTCATCCCCAAATCACATTTGGACTCCTTGGCGTATAAGGACTCCCTCTCCAAAATACTGAGCATGGTCTCCAAATGAGCCAAATGCTCCTGCCAAGTCCTGTTGTATATAAGAATGTTATCGAAGAAAACAAGTACAAATCTCCTCAGCAGTGAATGGAAGACTCTGTTCATGGTGGACTGAAATGTCGCTGGTACATTGGTGAGCCCAAATGGCATCACCACAAACTCATAGTGTCCACAATGACAATAGAAAGCAATCTTCTCAATGTCCTGCTCACGAACCCTGATCTGATGATATATTGACCTTAAGTCTATCTTCGTGAAGTAGCATGCGCCATGGAGCTCATCAATAAGCTCATCGATACGAGGTATTGGATATATGTTTTTAATAGTCCTCTTATTCAGGACTCTATAGTCTATGCACATACGCAGGGTGCCATCCTTCTTCACCAGACCAACTGAAGAAGCGAATGGTGATTTGTTAGGCCGAATGTGACCCATAGCAAGTAACTCGATTGTTTTCTCGATCTCATCTTTCAACCGCTTAGGATGCCGATAAGGAGTAATCATAATGGGCTTAGCGCCCTCCTCAAGCTCAATAATGTGCTCAATGCCCCTGTCTGGAGGTCTCCCTGGTGGAATATCACTGAATACTTTAGCATGCTTGATTTTCAACTGCTGAATGTCAAGATGATACTCAGTCTTCAGCTGTCCCTCCTGTATTGGTGCCAATGTGCACTCGGCAGCCCACTCTACCATGTCGTGTCGCATGAGCCTCTCCATCCGATGAAAAGAAATAGTTTTGATGTTGCTGTCCCGTATTGCCTTCAGAATATGTCTTCCCATCAACATCAAAACGAATCTCCATGTCCTTGAGACGAAGAGTGACTTCCTCAAGGGAATGAAGCCACTTCATGCCCAAGACCAAATCGATATCCCCCATGTTCACCACGTAATAATTAGCCTTGAACTCATAGTTGTTCAAGCGCAATGGGAGATCTCTAATCATCCACTCACACCTAAGAGTGTAACCGTTGGCCACCTTAACTCTAATGCCGTCAAACTCCTCGGTAATCAGTCCACGCTTCTCCACAAATCTAGCATCGATAAAATTATGTGTGGCTCCCGTGTCAAGAAGGGTTATGACCCTCTGTCCTGCCAAAACTCCACGGAGTCTGAATGAACCATCCTATTGAATGCTAGATAGGCGTGCCTCTTGAATCTGAAGCTCTGACTCTGCCTCTGCTTTAGGCTCTGAAGCCTCTGACTCTGACTCCTCAGAAACCTCCTGTTGTTCGGAATTTTCTAATTCTGAATCCTCATAATAAGCCCACATCACTCGATTTGCCTTGCCCTTAGGCCTCAAGGGACAATCATGATTGGCTTCATAGGGACCTTTACAGTAGAAGCAAAGCTTCTTCCTGCGTAGATCGTTAAGAGCCTCTCGATCCAAAGGTGGTGCTGCTGGTTTGCCCTTTGAATCATTCTTAAAATCTGATTTGTCTTTGTTAAAATCTGATTTCTCTCTATTTCTGTTGAAGCCCTTATTGTCCCTGAATGAAGAAGTACCTCTGGAGTTGAATTTACTGGATGGGGCTGCCATCTCCATACTACGCGCCTTCTTCATAGCTTCCTGTAACGAAGGAGGATCAAAGGCTTTGATCCAACCTCTCAATGGTTCGAATAGGCCCTCAATGAAAAGAACTATCAATCTATGCTCTGAAATGTTTGGCACCATGACTGCCAACTGCTGAAACTCCCCAATGAAGGACTCCAAGTTACCTGTTTGTTTCAACTATGCCAAATCTCGAAAGTAAACCTCTGAATTTTTCTTGTCAAATCTCTCAACCAACCTATCCACAAAGTCCTGGTAATCTGTCACCTGATTATGCTGAAGTGTTACCATACCATGGTACCACCAATCATGTGCTACTCCCTCCAAATGCAAAGCAGCGTATTTGATAGCTTCTATCTCTGTCATTGGCCTCAATGCCAAAAATGTGTCAAGCTTATGAATCCAAGCTTGAGCTGTCATCTTACCACTACCGTCAAAAGTAGTCAAAGAAAGCTTGCCCGTAGCCTTCTTCAGTTCACTAAGTTGTCTTCTAGGCCTCCTATCCTGTCTAAGTGACCTGTAATGCTCTCTCCTTTGATTTACAAAACGATCAAAGGACATCCTCTCACGAACTTGAGGGGCTAATAATTCCCACTCCTCATTCGCAACCATGAGCGTATCTGCAAATAGGGGGTCTCCTGCCGCCTCCTCTGCTAGAGCTTCTTCTGGTTCCTCCTGAACAAATGTAGGACGTGTAGGCCTATCCGTTGTTCAAGAATGGCTCAGTTGTGGTCTCTGATTAATTGTAGCACTCATGTTATCTCCTTGTTCCCCATTCTGTCTAACAGGTGGGTTCATCCTTTCTACCATAGTAGTAAGTGCCTGTAATGCCTACGCCATCTGCTGTTGTCCTGTAACCATAGCACGAAAGAAGTCTCTGGTGTCCTGATCCTCATTATTCCTGTGGCCCCTGGGTGGGCTACCCTCACGCCTGTCACTCATGATGACCGGCTGCTGTTCTAAACCCTGGTCGCCTTCAAGCAAGGCTCTCCTGCGTGTGTAATACCTATGTGGCCCTAACTCTTGTGGCTGCATAAGATTGCTAAACCCTTAGGATGGCAGGATTTAGATCTGATACCACTGTAGAAACCCCGGTTTCCCCTGAATTCTGAAAACTGTGTTTTTGGACTGTTTTGTGTATTTTTTATTTTTTTGGTGTTTTTGCATGAATAAGAGAAGAATGCGATTTTTGCAAAATAATTCGTATAAATTCAAATAAATAAATACAGAGCAGTATACTCTTCTAACTGGCTAATCTATGATCTTATTATTCTTTTCAGATGATTACAATAGAGGACCTCTTGCATGCATACAAAATAATATAAAAAAATTGTGTCAAAACTCTGATTTGCTACAATACTAAAACTGCGCTGGAATGGTACGGCTGTAATAAAAACCTATTTCTCCATGCGTTTGACAACCCAAAAAGATGTCGGGTGTATAGGCGCTCCAATTGATAAAGTCGAACTGATCAAAAGAAAAGCGATTTGCTCCCAAATAGAAGTACGCCCCTTTTTTGCAAGTACGGCCTGGTACAAGAAGTGTACGGATTCCATACAGCAGCAATAAATACTGTACGGCCTTTAGTTTGAGCGCCAAATCTGATATTAAAGATGCGCCACTCTTGAAGATCCTTTTTTGGACGCTTTCCAAACCAAAATCCTGAAGATATTAATCTCTGTGATAACCTCTGTATGAAATTATCTCTCTGCTTGGCAATAAATCAGCTGGTATTTCACAACCTCTGAATTGCACACACTGAAGATTGCACGTTCTCCAATGCAAATTGAAAACTGGAACCCTTGGCTCTGTCTTCTGAGAAAATACTTAGCAAAAAATTGGCTTCAATCATGAATGGCACGATTCCCAATGAGAAACCCTTATATTCTTGAAAAAGTGTGATTTTCCTAATTAGGTTTCATAATTAAAAATTCGGACTTTTCTTTTAATTTTTTTTCCATAGTCTAAAGACACATTTTTAATTATAAAATATAATTAAAATGGCCCCCTTCATAATGAGCGCCCCCTTGAGTCGAAACACTTAAGTCATAATATTAAAATATTATAACTTTCGAATATAGCTCTAAACGATTAATATTTAATTAAATCAATTAAATATTAATATCTCCCTCCACACATGTGATTCTCGAACCGTCTAAAGCTGGCGAACAAGGAAGTGATTCCGCACATGACCAAACCATAGCAGGGGTGTTCCGCTGAGTATCAAATACCCCTAAAAAATAGCAACTCAGGGAAACGGTGTCCGAAAGACCCTGAACGAAAACCAACTGTAAAATTTCTGACAGTCGAAGCCAAGCCAAGCTCCATCAAGACCCTCTATCCATCCTATCAGCCTACGAGGGTCGCATAATAGGCTAATCATCAACTCTGAGAGATGTCAACTGGAAGGGGACATGACATAATCACCCTTTTCATTATAATTTATTTTTCCCGCCTAATTTCCCTCTAGAAGTGTCTAAAAACACTTTTTAATAAAATATTACATTACCCCCACTTTAAATAATAATGCATAAGTCATCCTTTTATAATGTTATAAATAAAGTTACTTATGACAACTTAAAATATTATTATTGAATTATTTCCCTAACTTTATCCCTTCGCTTGTGGGAAATAAAGAATAGGCTACGGGTTCCCAATTAAATTAATTCTGAAAAGGGAAAATAACACATGTTGGCTACAATGTTTAATTCAAATGCTACTACCAAAGGATACTATTTTCAAAATTAAAACCATACAACATGAACATAACATGGGAGAATAGGAGAGAACAATATCTTTATTGTTTAGGTAGTGTAAAATACATTGCTTAATACAAGGAGGAACTATCACATGTGTGCCCTTAATCCGACATTCAACTTGCTATTTAAAACCAAACATTTATTATTTGAAACACAACCATCAAACCCAACTATTCATAACTAAAAAATGACTAACACACTACCAATGCTGCCAAACAGTCATCTCTCAAATAAGTAGTGTGAGCAATCAACTAGAAGGAATTTAGACCGTATGGTACCTGCAAGTGGTTGTACAACAGTAAGGCATGACTATCAAGCAACATGTCGTACTATGAATGAGAAACAATGTATGAACAGTGATGAGCAACATATGGTGCAGGAGATTGATCGTATGGTGAATAAGAGGGGGGTATGGGAGAGCTGCCATACGGGGGACAACTTGAATCATAGACATATGGTGAGGGAGGAGAACACTCTATCAATGGCAACATACAATATAATGCAGATTCGGCTTACAGTAGGAAAAGTGGAGCAGCATACGATGAGGAGCTTAGTAGAGTCATACAATGCTAAGAAATAGTCATGGGTGCAAGGGAGTGACCATACGGTGATGGAGAAGAAGCAATATCAGGAAACAAGAAGGGAATTTGGTCATATGGTGGAATGGCACTTGTAGTTTTTTAATACCTGCTCTAGAATCACCACTTCCGTACTTCCACACAATAGTCGTATGGTCCTTTAAAGCATGTGTTAGAGCTGCATAATTTTGAACATTCAATTACTATCTCGACTTTGCTTTATAATTATATTTAAATTCTTCTAGGGTATCTTTTATCTAAGCAATTGTAATGCTCCCAAATGGGAGAATTCAACAAAATTGGGATTTGCATCAAACCTTAACAATCAATCATCAAACCCTAACCAAAACCATGCCAATAATGAATTTACCACTGTAAACCCTAGGCAGCAATAATCCCACAAACACTGAAATTAAATTATTCAAACCATAGCATGAATATTGAAAACTGAAATGGACAATAAGGGCGTCAATCACCATGCATTTTTCATCTTTATTGCCAAAATAAACAGGAAAATGCAGCTTATACATACCTTTCTCTAAATCTGAATTCAAGGACCAATTAGGATGCCAAAAATCATGAATATTATACCAAAAATATGACAATCATTACAGCCAAGTCATGGACATCAAATAACCACACAAATGCATCAAATAGTCTTCCAAAGGGAGCCGCCAATGCTGGGAATACACAGCTGAATGATTGCAGCCCTCAAATCGCCATCTTAGGCCCTCAGATGAAGTCACCCAACCCAATAAAATATTAGAAATAAATCAGAATGATAATACTCAGAAAAAGTACCTTCAATTATCTCTTTCCATAGAAATAAACTGGAAATTATCATAAAATTAGGAGAATATTTGTCCAATAACAAATCAGAACTTTGGGCTCAATTAGCCCTAACATCCAAGGAATCCAACCCTAGGAGAGGCTCGCCCAGTTGCTACAATTAGTTCGCTGCCCTAGCAGCCCCTAAATATGTCCAAACACCCTCACAATGTGTCATCAACCCTAAGGGAGGGTTTGCTGCCCTTGCAAGACAAATTCTGCCCTTGAAACCTGCGGTTACTTCTTCAAACCCTAGGCGCTGCCCTAGGTACAATTGCAACCCTGAAAGTGATGTTCCCTTGCACACAAATCGATCAAAAACCAATACAACACTTGAAGTAGTACTGCCAATAACCAGATTGAAGGTTCCATCTTCAACCTTTACGTGCATTGACGGTTTTTGTCTCCAAGTCACAATACCAAGCGTTACATGCTTAGACATAAGTTTCATTATCAAAACATACATATCCTCAAATAGAACCCTTCAGTTGCTTTTATAGCTTTTCCCCCAACGGGGGCGCCCAAACTAGAGGGAAAACACTTTTATTCAAATATTAAATGAGTAATCCTTATAGCTCCCACTTAAGTGTCCATAACCCTTAAAAGTCCCCCACTTAAGTGAATATTAGAATAAAATAGTACTTTTCATAACTCAATTGAAAATTAGAAATCGTAAAATACCATTTTTACCAATTGCTCTTAAAGTGGGCCCCCAACGTTCCCTTCTCTTCCTTTCCCCTTAGCCGTTGGGAACACATAGAGTCTAAGGGTCCTCGTGAGGATTTAGATCAAAAATGGGGACATTACAATCCTCCCGGCCCAAAATTGCTTGTCCTCAAGCAATTGCATTATCCACGAGGGTGTCCCAACATTCCTTATGATGCATCGGTTACCTATAACTTCTTTCCAAGGAAGAGAAGCTCCAAATGTATTCCTCATACTGTTGTACATGTGTTTTGGGGACTGCCCTCAAGTGCAAAAGGTGACATCACAGCCCTCCAAAGGCTTCCCATGACCCCATGCTACCAACTCTTTCAATACCGAGTTGTAGATTACGAAGCTCTTCTCTTCAAGGCCCTCATGAAGTGCACTATGTAGCCAAAGTAAAAGTGGCAAAAAGAAATGCATCCAAAAAATGATACCTTGCTTCCCCAAATGAAAAGATCCATTTGCTCGTCATTTATTGTGTGCATACCACTTTGGCCACCCCTCAACAAATCTTTGGTAGCTCCTACATGCCACAATAGACTCATCCAAGTTTGCAACAAAAGATCAACAAAAAATTTCTCGGGGAACATTCCTTGGAAACCAATTTCAACAACTTGCCAACCCTCTTGGATGATCCTTTCCTTGCGTGCTATATGTTCACCCATGGGCTGTCCTTTCTTCACACCCTCATTCATGTGTAGGACCAAATGTGAGTTCAAAAGGAACTCATTGTGACCAAGGGAATAGTGTTGTACCATCACTTCCTCCTTCGCCCTTCTTCCATGCAAGTTGAGTCCCCAAACATAGACAATTTCAGAATTTGATAACAGCTGTAAAAATTTAGACCTCTTATCCATGTGAAGTGGCTGCAGTAGTGTTCCAAGGTCTGATTTTTCTGAGTGATAAAACTCAGATCTGATTGGTGCACTTTCCTTGCCCAACGTGAGTTGTACTTTGTCCAAAAATTCAATTGCTACGGCCTCAATAGGTGGCTGGAATCTTCTTACCAACTCAGAAATTTCTTGAGTGCAAAAAATCAGTCCTCATACATGTATTTTTAGAATCCATGTAGGGCTGTAACATGCCAACATTTTTATAGTTTTATAAGCAAAAGAAATCAGACTTTGCATATGTATTCCCAGAATTCATGTAGAGCTGTAACATGCCAAAAAATTATAATGTTCGGTGTGTGACCAGCTGAATTTACAACCCTCTTTCTACCGCTTCACTTTCATCATTTTCAGAATTCACCGAGTTCTTCAAACACAATGTTGGGTGGTTTCTACCACGCCCAAGTGGCTGCCCATGCACGGAAATCACAGCACTCTTTCTCCCTCTCATGGCCATTGCAACTGGCCCCGCTATAGGTCCTACACATGAAGCAAACATGTTAGCGAAAACAATAGTGTTTAAAAACACTTTTCCAGTCACTCCATCATGCCTTATGAATATGATATGGACTTCCTTTTTGTGTCTTAGCTTTTTCTTATCATGGCTGTAGTATGCCTTTTTCTTTCTAGTAGCTGGAAATCCACTAATTCACATTTGGACCATCCCCATGGTGTTGAGGTGTAAGAAGCACACCTTCTTAGGGCCCCTACTCACCATGGTGACAAGAAATCTTAAGGGGAACAAACTGAGAATGCTTAAAACAGCAGTCACTATGATCCCAGGACCATGATAACCCTTGCTTATTCCCTTCTTTATGTTGGCCCAACTTGCGTTCTTTGTCTCACAACATGACATGTTAGCAATATTACACTTGTGGGACTCACCTGGATCCCATGTCCACGATGGATACTTGTCATGCTCATTCCTTGAATCTACTTTGAAGAATTTTCTTCCCCATTGAGTGCCCTTCACCTCAACCTTAGTGATAGCGCACATTTTGCAACGAAGATACTGACAAGACCAAGCATGAGGAGAAATCAATGAGCACTTACCAAGATGATAGCTCAATTGCTTACCCATACACAAATCTGATTTTCCTTTTTCCAAATGCAACATGAAATCTTATTTCTTTCTAGTTGGCATTACTCCTTCAAAGAACCCCATTGCCTTGTCCAATCTTGTTAGGATTTGTGCTTCCTTTCCAAGTGTTAATTGTTTCTTCCAAGCTTCCTCTTGAAACCTGAATTTAGACAAAGAGAATGGTTTATGATAAGAAACAATGCAAAAAAATTCTGTCATGACATACCTTTCCAACATGGTTTCCTTATCCATCTCCAACCTTCCTTTTTGATCTTTTGATTGCTCATGAAGTTGTTGAACAACTTCTTCTTGCTTTACCTTTGGAAGTTCTGATTTTTTAGTTACTTCCACCTTAGTGTCCACTATTTGCAACCCCATTGGTTGCCCCATAACTTGTTGGAAACCCTCACTAGGCTGCCCTTGAATTTCTATTTCTTGTGGCTCGGAAAATTCAATCATTGGCTGCCTTAGCTGAAACAACTCATTTTGCTACTCCAAAATCTCTGATTTTTCTTCTTCTACATGCTCCATTATCAAATAAGCTCTCAATTTTTTCTCACAAATTTTTACAACATTTTCAAACAGCACCTGTGCAACTGGAAAATTATGTTTTTCTTGCCTCAAACCTGTCAACAAGATAGATAATAATGGCTTGGAAAGATCATCACTTTCATTGAGTGTCAAAGTCATGATTCTCTGCATAAGAGTTACAACATTTTCGGTAGGATTCTTACAAACATCTCAACAATAAGTTCATCACATTCCAAATCTAACATCAAAATACATGACTTGATTTTTGCCATAGTCTCCAACAATGTGAACCATTAGCAAAAGAGTGTCTCTTGTTATCCTCTAGACCTTGGAAACTCTCCACAATCAACTGAAATATCTCCCTCATGATTTTACTACAGTAAGGAACCTAGGGAGCAGTTAGTCTTGTAATTTCACTAACACAACTAGTAACCAAAAGCCTTACCTCCTTATTGGTGTGCCTCAAGAGTTGGGGTTGGATCAAGCAAATCCTTGAGGGTTGTACTGCCCCTTTCAAAACCTCATATTGTGACTGACTTACCTTGGACAACCCTTCTTCCACTTCCTTCAAGGTGTTGATTAGGTCACCAACCAATTGGCATGGATGCCCTAGCTTCCTTCCTGCTTTGTAGAGCCTTCCTTTCTCCATTTCTTCCATGGCCTCTTCCCCTGTCTTTATTTTCACTCCACAGTTGGCCAAGAAATTGGCTCTAATACCACTGTAATGTCCCCAAATGGGACAATTCAACAAAATTGGGGTTTGCAACAAACCTTAACAATCAATCATTAAACCCTAACCAAAACCATGCCAATAATGACTTTACCACTATAAATCCTAGGCAGCAATAATCCCACAAATACTGAAATTAAATTGTTCAAACCCTAGCACGAATATTGAAAACTGAAATGGACAATTAGGGCATCATTCACCATGCATTTATTTATCTCTAGTGCCAAAATACACAAGAAAATTACAACTCATACATACCCTTCCCTAAATCTGAATTCAAGAACCAATTAGGATGTCAAAAATCATGAATATTAAACCAAAAATATGACAATCGTTACAGCCAAGTCATGGGCATCAAATAACCACACAAATGCATCAAATAGTCTCCCAAAGGGTGTTGCCAACGCTGGGAATACACAGCTAAAGGATTTCAGCCCTCAAATCGCCATCTTAGGCCCTCAAATGAAGTTGCCCAACCCAATAAAATATTAGAAATAAATCAGAATAATAACACTCAGAAAAGGTACCTTCAATTATCTCTATCTATAGAAATAAACAGCTAGAAATTATCATAAAATTAGAAGAATATTTGCCCAATGACAATTTAGAACTTTGGGCTCAATTACCCCTAACATCCAAGGAATCCAACCCTTGGAGAGGCTCGCCTAGATGCTGAAATTTATTCGCTGCCCTAGCAGCCCTTGAATATGTCCAAACACCCTCACAATGTGTCATCAACCCTAAGGGAGGGATCACTGCCCTTGCAAGACAAATTCTGCCCTTGAAACCTGCAATTACTCCTCCAAACCCTAGGCGCTGCCCTAGGTACAATTGTAACCTTGAAAGTGATGTTCTCTTGCACACAAATCGATAAAAAACCAATACAACACTTGAAGTAGCGCTGCCAATAACCAAATTGAAGGTTTCTGTCTTCAACCCTTGTTGTCCCCAAAAAATGTCACTCATTTGTGGGACAACATAAGAACTATTTTGGTCCTGCAAGACCGAAAATTGTCTCTTCCCTTTTCAAAAATTGTTATGAGCCTTCAAATCCTTCTTTTTTCAAGATTTTTCAGAGATCTACGGACTCTGCAGGCTTGAATCTACGGAATCTGCAGGACTAGTTTCTACGGACTCTACAAGTTCATTTCTACGGACTCAGTTTCTACGGACTTCGGAGGAAGAAATCTATGGACTCAACATGCTTGAAATTAACAGGTTCAAAGGGTTCAATGGATTTAACAAGTAAATTCCTTCAAAAGAGCAAGTTTCCAACACTTAGACATTTCCAGGATTGGTTCAATGCCTTGGTTCAACCAAAAGAGTTCATCGGCAAGCTTCTAAGCAAAGATTGAACCATTGAACCATTGAACCATTGAACCATTGAACCTTGAACCAAAAAAGGTTCAAGGGTTCAATGGGTTCAAGGTTCAACGTCGTCGGCAAGAGTTAAGCGCATTTGTCAAGGTTCAAAGTTCAACCGCTGCAAAGGTTCAACGAGCGGTTGGTTCAATGCGTTTTTGTTCGAGTGATCAAAGGACTTAGCAAAAAACAAAGGAATGAACCGTTGAACCGTTGAACCTTGAACCAAATTGTTTCAACGGGTTCAACGAGTTCAATCGGTTCAAAGAGATCAAAAGACTTAGTCAAAAAGAAGACTTCAAACGCAAGATTGAACCGTTGAACCAAAGTTCATTCAATCGGTCGGTTCAATCAACAAGTTCAAAGGAGTGCCCCAAAGCCCGAAAGCCGAGTGCCCTTGCAGAGGGCAATGAACCAAGCCAAGTGCCCTTGCAGAGGGCAATGAGCAAAGCCGAGTGCCCTTGCGGAGGGCAGCGAGCAAAAGCGGACAAAGTGAACTCTTTCGGAAAAATAAACAAGGCAAACGACAAAGCGAAATCCTTCGGACAAATTGTTCGAAGGAATTCCTTCGGACTTTTGTCCGAAGGAATTCACCCGGGAAGAAAGCCCGACCGAAAGGAAGGAAAGGAGCGGCTAAGGAAAGCAAAAAGCCCGAGAGCGGAAGCTGCTAGGTGTCGTCTGCTGGGACACATTATAATTCGCCTCTAAAAAGCAGCAAAACGTGCCACGTGTCCCTTGTAAAGCTTGGCAGAAGCCGACAAGTGTCAACATCCACAGTTTCTTCCTTGTGTCCCATTATAACTCAACGGAGCGTGACAAGTGTCTGCATCCGAGTTTCAAAGCTTCTTTCAAAAAGCTTCTCTCGAAGTTCCGCGGAGGGCGACAAGTGGCAACTGCGGAAAGTTTCAATATGTTTTTCTAAGAGCAGCGGAACGTGCCACGTGTCCCTTGCAAAGCTCGGCAGAAGCCGCCAAGTGTCAACCTTCGCAGTTTCTTCCTTTTGTTTTGGTATTAAGTAAGGACGGTGGTGGGCCCTAGGTGAGTTGCTAAAGTCAAGTGGAAGTTGGTAGGTGTCGTCTGCCGAGACACATTATGATTTGCTTCTCAAAGCAGCGGAACTTGCCACGTGTCCATTGTAAGATAAACGGAGCGCGCCAAGTGTCAACATCCGCATGAATCCAAGCGAAGTCCCAAATGTTTCTACAGTGTTTCTAAAGCTGTAGCAGAAGCCGCCACATGTCATCTTCCGCAGGACTCTCAAAAGGTACCTAAAGCTTCTATAAGTTAAGCGGATGCTGCCACGTGTCCTCGCCTGTTTCACAGTAGAACACGCCACGTGTCACTTATTGAGATCAGTGGAAAGCGG
This sequence comes from Torreya grandis, assembly GCA_037957365.1. Lineage (NCBI taxonomy): Eukaryota > Viridiplantae > Streptophyta > Pinopsida > Cupressales > Taxaceae > Torreya > Torreya grandis. The sequence continues at coordinate 502,857 of JARHVA010002302.1, read as the reverse complement.
CCAGAGCAAGCGGAAAAGACACTAAGGAATTGCTAAGGACGATGACGGGCCCGCAGCGGTCAAATTCAAGGCAACCAACTAGTCGTTGGCTTTCAAACGATGAAGGACCCGAACACATCAAATTTGCGGCAATGAAACAGCTGTTGATTTTTGCAGGCTTAAGCACAGACCCGAATGCATTCAAAGACCTTCAGGGCGAAAGGAAGAACCGCAGAGAGGAATAACCAAAAGAACCAGAAAAAGGAAAAGTTAGCTCAAGGGCTCAAATTGTAGCAGGAAAGAAGGAAGACCAGAAATATCTACGCAGTAGTTATTCCAGTAGGTGGAACAGTCCACCAAGTAGATATTTGAGCCTGCAAACATTGAAGGCACAACCTGTTTGTCTTCTTTGAAGTAAAGGCGAAGTGGACAGCTGCACAGATATCAGGTGACAGACCAGATGACTCAGGCCCAGGAGAAGACATTCGAGATGAATCAACACACTACAGTTAAGGCGGCCGCCCTGTTCCAGCATGGCCCTCTTTGACAAAACTGAAAATGCATTCAATACATTGAGTGCAGCATGGGTTGTTCCATGGAACAAAGCGCCAAGCCTTTCTTGGCTGCTATATATTGTAGTCTCTTGTGTCATTTTAAGAGAGATCTTCCCAATACAGAAGCAAAACTCTGCCCAAATTGAAAGGCGAATACTAAGACTTTGAGCTCAGATTGTTCATATTATTTTATCTGAATGAGAAAGCAAGTTACTTGTAGACTTTGTGCTGTTATAGCTTGTATTATTTTAAGAAATTGTTCTTATGTCTGTTTCCTAGGAGCATTCTTGTTTATTTGATCTAACAAGCAGAACTAGTGAAGTAATCAGGAAGGTGTCCTGAAGCCAACTGTGGAAAGACTTTGTGCCCCCACAATTGCCTTTAGTGTGTTTGTCTGTTTTCTATTCCTGTGTAAAGGATCTTGGGATGACTTTGTGCCATCATTATCTTTCGTATTCTGTTTATGTGTAAAGGAGCTTGGGGCGACTTTGTGCCCTCATTGTCCTTCGTATCTCACTCTTGGGCAGTCGAGGTGGAGACTTTGTGCTACATCTCAGTCTGTTGGTTATTACGCCCTTGGTTACCAATTACTTGTCACTACCTGAAAGAACTCCTGTTGTTCCCTGCAAGATCACTTCTGAAAGAAGAGAAGTGCCTTCAATGTCTTCAGTAGGATTTTCTCCTCTGTTTGTGAACATCATCTCTGAAAAAAGAGAGATGGATGGTGTTATCCTACCCCTGAGTGTTATTTTCTACTTATATATATAGTATATAGCACCTTATACTTATAGGGAACCTCCCCTTGATGAGAGGAGAGATTTGTCCCTGTTGATGTAGTAAACCTGCACACCTGGCCGACCAATCTCCCTATGCTGTGGTTAAAGAGACCTATTTTGCTCACCAGTTAGTTGGTTGACAAAATATTCACTCAATAAACCTTACGTGCGTTGAAGGTTTTAGTCTCCAAGTCCCAATACCAAGCGTTACATGCTTACGCATAAGTTTCATTATCAAAACATCATATCCTCAAATAGAACCCTTCACTTGCTTTTATAGCTTTTCCCCCAAAGGGGGTGCCCAAATTGGAGGGCAAACACTTTTATTCAAATATTAAAAAAGTAATCCTTATAGTTCCCACTTAAATGTCCATGAACCTTAAAAGTCCCCCACTTGAGTGAATATTAGAATAACATAGTACTTTTCATAACTCGATTGAAAATTTGAAATCATAAAGTACCATTTTTACCAATTGCTCTTAAAGTGGGCCCCCAACGTTCCCTTTTCTTCCTTTCTCCTTAGCCATTGGGAACACATATAGGCTAAGGGTCCTCATGAGGGTTTAGATCAAAAATGGAGACATTACAACAATTCACTTTGGGCTTTTTTGTGATTTGGTTACCTTGTATTTTCAACCCATTAAATCGTGTCTCTAACTTTATTATTATTTAATTTGGCGGTCTTTGTTCAAAGTCAATATAATTTCAACAAGGACCCCTTCACTACATCTTTACACAACATACCATCCAAACTCTCTAGTCACACTACCTCGTTATCCATTACTTAGCCATTTTCAAATGGCCCTAGACAAATTGCTTTAAATTTCCCAGGCTCTTTGTCCTATCAACAATTATTTTTTAATATAAGTGGCCTGGATTTAAAAGTCTTGTCCATCAAATACTTATTATGCTTGAGCTTCCTCCGCCTCTTCAACACAAGTTCCCTCAGTTTAAAATTCCCCTGCCTCAGCATGACCTTAGTCACCCACTGCGCCATGACTCTTCGTTCATCTAGGGTGTTCAAATTCGCACCTAACTGTATTTCAAGAGTCCATCCTTCAAGAGGTTATACTTCACCTCCCATGTCAATTATATCCTCAGACCCCACATTCACACTCACCATAGTTGGATCTTTGAACTTCATGTCGGCTACATTTGAAATCTAGTTGGTAGGCTTATCGTCGAACTTGGCATCCTCGGCTTTGCATTTTGTAAACATGGAAGGGTAAGCTAACTACAATATCAATGGTCAAGGAAGACTCTACATCACAAACTTTGGCTTCCGCACATCTCTTTGCAAGCCTTATTCTATCTCATTAATTTTGATACTATTGTAATTTGGCTAGAACACCTCATAGTCTTCCATTTGCGAATGAAACAAACCATTGAGGGAGTTAGTCTCATCTTCGAAGACCGATTACAACTTTAATATCCCTTCATCATTCGGCTCCATAGTACCTCAATTTCCATCTTCTAAGCACTTTCTTTAGATTCCAAGTCCAACAAGTTAACCGATATTGGTTCCTCACTTATTGCCTAAGTAATCCAACTTGCCACATATTTTTAGCATTTGTATTCAATGGAGAGTAGACTTCTCTTCTAGTTGTGGTCAGTGTTCGTTGTTATCAACCAACCACAATCGAACAATGCATCATAGACTTTCTTTTGTAATGACATGACCACAACATTCAATAAAAAGGGTCAGGTTCCAATATATAACTTTTGTGCCATAAGTATACCTAACACATTTATGTTATATTGATTAGCTCCCACCAATTGGAAGATCAGAGGTCAAATAGTTGGCTTTCCAAGACTCTTTGAAGTATCCTTTGGATGAACATTTACACTAGAACCACCATACACAATAGTCTTCATTAAATTTCTCCCAACTATATCCATATGTGCTACTACCAATTGTCAAGCCAAATTCATTGTCCAAAGCATGGGATCAATCACTTGATTACCTGACAATGGGGGCTCAATCATGGGTTCATTTTGCTTCTTGTTCTCCCCACTTTCTAACACTACACTATCAAACAATAGATGTGTAGTCACAAGTCTCATGTCAAGGCCTTTTTTTGAGTCCAAGAGTGGTTATGGCATTCTTGAGTTCTAGCATGCCTTGCAATAAATCAATTACCTTTATAGGCACAATAGTTTGAAATATTTACAATTGCTTTGATTAACTCAAATCGATTAGTTATCACCGTACTTGCTCGCTCCTAGCATTGTCTTCGTTCTCTGACCATGGCCTTCTCGAATTTTTCCCTGGCTTCAACAAGTCCTTTATTCTTTGTTCTTGGCTCAAGGTATATGGATTTCTCAACTTTTGCTTGACTTATTACCTTTACTTCTTCCTCCTCAACTACATCAATTATGTTGAAGTTTGCCCTAAACACTTGCTTTGGACAATCAGCATCATTGTGATACCCTGGGCCACACCATCTACAGAGAAGTCCAATATTATTTTCAATCTTGATTTGTGAAGCAACACCTTTCTAAATGCCCCCACTCGTTAGATGTGGCATTGTATGATTGGCAAACCTAGGGGATCATACAGAACCCAACTACCACCTCCACCACTATTATTTTGATGTCAATTGTTATTTGGGTTGTCGACATGGTGGGTGGTGTCAATTTTTCCCCTTGTTTGAAGATCACTTGTGCGCTCTTGTTTCGAAAATTGTATGACCAATCCTTGATTAAATGCCCCACAACTTGACAAATCTCGTAGAACATTATATTTGGGCAATTCACCTTAGTGTGACCTTGAACCTTGCATTCAATAGACTACAGATCTTTGCCTTCATTATTGGTATTTCTCTTTAGCTCTTTCATCATTCAATGCATGTCTCTTTTTAGGGCTTGAACCAATCCAAGTTCATTGTCATCGCTAGTGTGACACAACTAGCTTTATATAGGCCCACATGGCACTAGCGAACCTTACTATTGTCCATCTACAAGGTTCAGACAATTAAGAGACCCAAACTATGACTTCTCTAGTATGGACTCTTGACCTTAACAGTCCCCAAAGGCACACACTCCTACCATGTGCTCGATCCCTTGGATCATCACCTTTGTCCTCCACACCCTGTGTGACCAAGGTACTTCCTTCCCCCATGTTGACCAGTACTCCCTGTGAGGTCACCCATCCTAACATTACTCTATCCTAGGCATGCTTAACAAAATAGCCAAGCACTCCATCGGACGCCCATGTCTCCATGGAAAACTTGCCAAGCTTGCCTCTTACAAGGATCCACCCAGCAATTTGCCCAACTCATTGTTGGAAGACATATATAACCATTTAACTGCTGGCAAAGGCACTAGGATAAGGGTCATTGGCTATGGAACCATACCTTGTCTATGCCAACTACATACTTTGGTCGAGGTCCTTCTAGCCCCTAGGATGTATCTGTGTTTCCCTTGTTTTGAAGGATTTCTAATCCCTTGCTTTGATACTCATCCTAATGATATGTCTGGTTTGTCATCAAACAACTCGTATGTTTCATTGTCTGACGGTCAAGGTCCTAAAGGCCACTAAGAGGCACCTTTATTTCCCTTCTGAAGAAGGATTTCCAATCCCTCTATATTCTACCCCACTTTATTTTGGCAACACCCTTGACACTAGTGTGCGGCCCTAGGCTGGCATGAGATACCTCCTCCATTACAAAGAGAAATTTTTGGATTTTCACTCCATGACATATTTTGAGAAATGCATACTTAATTGCAACATGAGCATAGCCCTTTTGGCTTACAATGAAAGACAAACCCTTGTCTTTATAAACCAACACTACGTGCACTGACATCCATTGTTACCAACTCATGCTCAGTTGCTTGCATGTCGAAGAACATCCTCTTCCCTTGGTCCATGACAACTCTTCAATCACATGTCCATGACAACGCACAAGGCCACTTCCACTCCTCTAGTTTCCGACTAACTATAGTATTGACCTTCATTTTTCCATTGAACCCAAAAATGCTCTTTATTGACTCCCTTGCAACTCATTTTCAGCTCGTCACACCAAATCCAAAGGCAATTGCCATGCCTCCTAAGTTTGCCTAAACACCCACTCTTGAATGCTAAGGTAGCTAACTACACTTTGTGCCCTAGCTATGGATGCACTGCTCCAAGTCCACCCTATGATGTTAGTCATTAACACCCTTCAGTCTAATCTACTGACAAAACTTAGCCTGCCAAGCCATTTCAAGGAACCTTTCATGGCAAGTCTCATATGCCATTGTCCTTGTACACCACATTCAATGCACGCAAGGTACTCTTATTCCCTCTATCAGACCACTCTGTGATCTTGTGATGTTCTTCCCTATGTTTCCCTTTGGACAAGTCATGTTTGTCATTAAGTTCAATGGCAACACTATGTGTTCTAACTTGAGTGGCATTCCCCTTGATACTCGTTCATGAGCTCTAGCTCATGTGTCCACTCTCCAAGTGTACCAGCAATGGCATAACTACTCACCCCCATAGCCATGATTTAGTCCCTTCTGCCCCAAGACCACCAAAGAACCCTTTGTGTCACATGCCACTCAACATCCCAATAGACCACATAACCTCAGCTCGTCTACTCTGAAATATCCCTTTTAAGGGCTGCACACTGAAATAAGGGTTTTAGCACAAACCCTATCAAATAATTAATTTTCTGATTTTTGTAGCAAGCATTAGCTTGCTGGAAATGACCTCCAAACAGAAAATAAATAATCAGCAAATCTTAGTTGGTAAACTTTCATGCAAAGCTGTCATACATCACATACAAACCCTAGAGGCAAACAAGATGCTTTAAACCATAGAGTTAGGGTATAAAAGGAGACTCTAACCCTCAAACCCTTGACACCACAATGCTGGGAAAATCGCAGATATTATTAGGGGTTTTTGCACCCTTCAATAGACCAGAATTGATGTTCAATAATTATCATAAAATTACAGAATCCTGCAGCTGATAGCTATGGCTTTTTAAGATGTTCTCCTTTCATAAACATGTTGATATTATCACCACAAATATTTATAAAATATAGGAAAATTCCAGAATGTGTTTATAACTGAAATTGACGACAAAAACCCTTAACTAGGTCTTCCTTTCAAATTGCCAATGCTGCAAAATATTACAATTAAATTCAGAATAATATCCCCAGCTGTTCTGCCTCTCACTAAGGGCAAGAGAGCCCTAGCAAGCCCTCACCCAGCCCTAGGGAGGGGTCGTTGACCTCCCCTAATAGTTCGCTGCAAGCCGTAGGTAATTCGCTGCCACTTGATGCCCTTTTTATGCCCTTTATGTCTGGGTCCAGCCCTTGAACTTATTTGCTACACCTGCTGCAAAACAAAATCGTGTTTGGAACACCTTTGCGGATCCAATTCACACAATGCAACCTTTGTATGAAGCAGCCCTAGTTGGTTCGTAGGGGTTTTCATCCCTAGATTCAGTCACCTTGAAGGGTTTCGTCCTCATGAGTATAAGCCAAGCTTTTCATGCTCGAAACTTGTAGATTTGTTTTTAATCAAAAATTCAACATCCTCCTCAAATGCATCCTCTCCCCCTTAAATACCCACTCCCCAAGTGGAGTGCCCAAATTGGAGGGAAAGCACAATGAATTATGAGGTCAATTTGCTTTTAAAATCACTTAATGGACTATGAGAGCCCCATTACCCAAAAAGGCCCCTTTGCAACTTCAAATTAGAATGTCTTAACTAAAAAGTACCTTTTTCTTATTGAAGAGAGGGTAGTGCCTCCTGTTGACAATTCTTCCACAGGGTAGATTGTCTCTTGCCGCTAGGAAAATTCGCATCTCCATCCAAGGAAAGAAAGAAATCATTAAGAAGAATACGTTGTTTTTCTTTGGTAAGGGGCCTTTGCTACAACAAGAAGATTCCGAAGGGATGGTTCATCAAAAGGCTTTTACTTCGGAAAAAAAGCCTTCGGAAAAGTGCTAAGGCAAAAGTCCTCAAGGCAAAAGACAAACGAAAGGGCAAAGGACAAAGGAAGTAATTCCTTCGGACTTTTTGTCCGAAGGAATACTTCGGAGAAATTATAAGAGAACACCCACAGGCCAAACAGGGAGAATCCAAAAGTCCACCCAAATAAGCAAAGAAAAGCCAAGGTACCCTTCGGAAGGGTCATTTGCAACAATCCCAAAGGGCACCTTCCCTTCGGGAAGGTATAGAGAACAAATTCGAGACCTTTGCGAAAAGTCCGGGTGCCCTACAATTTTTTCAAAAATCACACAACAAAGAGCCACTAGCCCTTGCGGAGGGAACTTGGTCAGCGAGAGGACCGTGGTGACTTTTCCAAAGGGCACATTTCGAAGAGCAAAAGCAAAGGAAGATATCCTTCGGACTTTCTGTCCGAAGGAATTCGGGAGAAACAGGAAGAGGCCCGTGGAAAAGCCGACGGCAAAAATCCGAAGGCTTCGAAAAAGTTAAAAGGCAAAGGCAGGAAATGAATTTCTTCGGACTTTTGTCCGAAGGAATTCCTTCGGACAAAAAGTCCGAAGAAATTCAGAAGATAAGAAAGTCCGCAGAAAAACAAGTGAAACAAACGCAAGCAAAAAGAGACTTTCGGACTTTTGTCTGAAGGAATTCCTTCGAACAAAAGGTCCGAAGAAATTCAGAGAAAGGGCCGCAGAAAAAACCCGAAGAAATGCTAAGCCAATAAAGCCGAGAGAAAGAAAACCCGACTATGAAAAGGAGCCCGAGAAAAGGTTCGAAGAAATTCCTTCGGACTTTTTGTCCGAAGGAATACTTCGTAAAATAAAGTCGAGAGAAAGAAATGCCACAAGAAATTCAAGGAAATAAGATAAGTCCGAAGGAATAAATGCCAAAGAATGACGTCCCGCTAGCCGTCAAATTCTGACCGCGGGAAGTAACTGTTGAAACAGGGGTAAAGCCATAATTCCAAAAGCAAAGCCCAATGGAGAAAATATAGACCGAATATAGATTAATACATTCGAATATAGAATCTCGCCAAAAATAGACAGGAACAGGGAGATCAGAGCATGATAAAATACATGCAAGCAGGGGCTATCTTCGAACACCGTCCAAAGCTTCAGTTGACTAGTTATTAAAGTCCCGCTCGTCTCCAGATCATCTCACGCATCTGAGGGTCCAACTCAGCGTCAACCGAAGTTCCAAATTCGAATGTCGAGTTGACTGTACCAGATTTAGAGTTGACTAATTATTAAAACGCCGCATCCACTAGGAGCTTTCCATGCGAGGGAGGATGATCTCTTCGTCCAACTCAGCTTATCAAACGATTAACTCAGCTTTTCAACTTTCCAATTCGGCATCAAGCAGCTCACGTAGAGTTTTAAAATTGACATTGGCGTAGATTTCCATGCAAAGAGAGGTGGGCAGTTCAGAACAAAGACAAGTTCACTTCCTCAAGCGCAAGAAGCTTCATGCAAAGACAAAAGAAAACATATTTTATTGAAAGGCCAAGTCAGCCTTGAGTTAACCTAAGTGAATCCTTCTCTTCGAATTTTCAACGCCAATCTTTGGCCTCTTGTAATTTTCTATATAATGGCTTTTAGCCTTAATTAAAAGTAATCCAATATCTCTCTTGGTTAGACCAGACTCTGTCATTGGTGAGTTGTGTAACCTCTTCGATCAATAGAAGGACTGTACTTTCAAATTTCAAGCGTTGGCATAGTGTATATTTCATTCAGCAATTTGCATAAGTGGTAGATTTCTCTCCCTTCCCAAATTTTGTTTCATACCTAGTTGCTAGATTATCCTTATGCAGGGCATGTTAAAGTGTTTTTTATGTCTTTTGCTCAAGCTGTAAGTGGATGTTAGGTGGCTGCAAAGTGTCTTTTATCAGACCTCCCTCCATCGTTTTCCCTCAGGTTTTGGTCACTGGATCGAACCTCTTCATGAAATATTTATGCGTAAGTGATTGATTGAAATCATAGGTCTTCCTTTTCACTTGTTCGTTCAGTGTTCAAGGTTCCAAGTTGAGTGGATCAAACTTCTGGTGTATCACCCCCTTTTAGGTAGGATTTCCCCTTTAAGTTTCCTTCTCCCTTTTCCACGATAGTCTGCAACATAGAGTAGAGAACCTCATCGATACATCATACAGGAACCAGCCTTCTCTGGAGGTTCTTCTCACCGTTGAGGCACCCACCCTCATGAGGAGATCCCATTGTTTCAGCCGGATAGGGGACTGGCCATTCCGTGCACGTCTTCAAATCAGGGCACAGCTCCAGGTTGACAACAATTTTTGGCACACCTGGTGGGACCTATTTTAGCGGGTCTTGATGAAATTGTAGTTATAGCAATATTCTTCAAGAAGTATTTGGTGATTCCATGCTCAAGCAATTGCTCCTAATAGTTCAGGACAGTTTCCATGTAAGTCTATTTTTATTGTATTATCGCGAATGAATTTTGATGGTTGTGTATGAAGAGAATTCCTATGGTATATTTCCTTATCAGCCCAACGATGAATCATACCAGCCTGGTCATGATACCTATGAGCCTTTTTATGAGCCTAATCAGCCTTATCAAGGGTATTATCAAAGCTATGTTGAGCCTTATCAAGTTTCTCATGATCCTTATTATCAAGAGCGTGAATCTTATCCTCCTTGTGAGCTATATCAGACTCAGGACCGGATTTCATCTATCACATATGGCTATGATGTTGCATATGAGCAGTATTGCCTTCAAGAAAAAATGAATGAGATAGAGCTCAGAATACTAGCATATGCAAGAAAGGTTTGTTCTAACTCTCAGTATGAGGAAGTGAATGGTCTATTTCGAAATGTGTCCAATGATCCAAAAGAGATAAATGGACTATGTATTCTCGCATGGAAAAGATGGAGGCTTGGAAAAGATGGAGGCTTGGGAAAGACAGAAAATCGAATTAAACCAATTGTCTACAAAGGGCTATTGTGCTTCTTATTCTCATGAAGTTCTTAACCATGCCCAGTGTGTGCCAAGGGAGCTTCCTAGTTGGAATCAAGAGCATATTCAAGAGCCTATTCATGAGACTAAACCTTCCTATAGTCCCCTTTCCTCACCAATCATCCCTCAAGCTCAGGTTGTCCATGAAGACAAGCAGGTTCCAGACTTTGATGAGGTAATGGCCAAGTGGAAGGAACAGAATACAAAAGTCTTTAAGAGTTTCTCTTTCCCTCCCCTCCAAAACTCCCTAGATAATACCATTTCCCTCAAGATTCCAAAATCTGATCATGATCAACCTCCCATGCTTTATTTTCCCTCTCAAACAAATGAATTTCATCACCCTCCCACCATTCCCCTTACTCAACAGGAGCCTGCTCTTTGGAGGATTGAAAAGGAGGTTACAGCTACAGGTCAAGTTTTTGCAAAGTGTGAAGAAGATGCTTCAGATGTGTTTAAGGAAGAATTTCCTATTAATACTTCACTTGAGGTTGTAACTGAGCATCCGATTATAGCGGAGAGTGAGAAGACTGATCTTGATGTAGAAGAACTTCAAGAGGAGCTGGTACAAATTGAAGTCATACATGAGTTACAGGGATCTCCTATTGAGAAGGATCCAGATAATGTGACAGCTGATTCAGTTCAAATAGATCAAAATGAGGAACAAAAAGATGATTGACAGTTGTACCTTGAATCTCTACAAGAGATTGAAGAGCTTTGTATGGATCTGATGGCTATTGAAGAGCATGTTAATGAGAAATATGACCAAGAATCACCTATTCAAGGTCACAGTACAGATTGGGTTGCCTACTCAAAGCTCCTTGAAGAGCTGGATGAACTTGCATCAGTCAATAAGAAGGATGTGGTCACTCAAAAACCATGCATAGATGAGATATCACTTGCCAAAGTGGTAGATAAGCAATCTGAAAAAGATCAGGAAATACTTGGTGAATTTGTCTTTGTTGGTGACTGGTTTGTTGTTGATGACCCATTTGAGAAGATGCTAATACAGTTGGTCGACAAGGCGAATGCCTCATCAAAGGTTATGACTAATAAACATCTTGCCTTGCAACTTGTACCATCTCTTGGAATGAGTAAATTCAATAATTTCCCATTTGATCCAGGCGGATCATGCTTTATCATGGTTAGCTAGGTTCTTTAGTTGTTTTTGCTTTCCTCCAAGTGTTGTTTAAGCACAGTAGTGTGCTTCAGTCTTGTTCAATAAGTGCGTGTTCGCACATTTGCTTTTTAGTTAATTTCTGCTTTCGTGTGTTTCCCTTCTTATTTTGAACGAGGGGGTTACTATAGCCATGATCAGAGCAGATTTTTAGTCAGAAATCAGGTTCACCATTTGGGGTCAAAACAACGTCTCTACATGCTCTGAGTTCTCAAGCATAGCAGGCATCCTGAACCAGCTGAGTCGCCAGAAATGTTGTAAATTCTTCCACAGGGCAGATTGTCTCTTGCCGCTCGGAAAATTCGCATCTCCATCCAAGGAAAGAAAAATCATTAAGAAGAATACGTTGTTTTTCTTTCGTAAGGGGCCTTTGCTACAACAGGCAGATTCCAAAGGGATGGTTCATCAAAAGGCTTTTACTTCAGAAAAAAGCCTTCGAAAAAGTGCTAAGGCAAAAGTCCTCAAGGCAAAAGACAAATGAAAGGGCAAAGGACAAAGGAAGTAATTCCTTCGGACTTTTTGTCCGAAGGAATACTTCGGAGAAATTATAAGAGAACACCTGCAGGGCAAACAGGGAGAATCCAAAAGTCCACCCAAATAAGCAAAGAAAAGCCAAGGTACCCTTCGGAAGGGTCATTTGCAACAATCCCAAAGGGCACCTACCCTTCGAGAAGGTACAGAGAACGAATTCGGGACCTTTGCGAAAAGTCTGGGTGCCCTACAATTTTTCCGAAAATGGCACAACAAAGAGCCACTAGCCCTTGCGGAGGGCACTTGGTCGGTGACAGGACCGTGTTGACTTTTCCGAAGGGCACATTTCGAAGAGCAAAAGCAAAGGAAGATATCCTTCAGACAAAAAGTCAGAAGGAATTCGGGAGAAACAAGAAGAGGCCCGTGGAAAAGCCGACGGCAAAAATCCGAAGGCTTCGGAAAAGTTACAAGACAAAGGCAGGAAATGAATTTCTTCGAACTTTTGTCCAAAGGAATTCCTTCAGACAAAAAGTCCGAAGAAATTCAGAAGATAAGAAAGTCCGCAGAAAAACAAGTGAAACAAAGGCAAGCAAAAAGAGACCTTCGGACTTTTGTCCGAAGGAATTCCTTCAGACAAAAGGTCCAAAGAAATTTGGAGAAAGAGCCGCGGAAAAAACCCGAAGAAATGCTAAGCCAATAAAGCCGAGAGAAAGAAAACCTAACTATGAAAAGGAGCTTGGGAAAAGGTCTGAAGAAATTCCTTCGGACTTTTTGTCCGAAGGAATACTTCATAAAATAAAGCGGAGAGAAAGAAATGCCGCAGGAAATTCAAGGAAATAAGAGAAGTCCGAAGGAATAAATGCCAAAGAATGATGTCCCTCTAGCCGTCAAATTTTGATCGCGGGAAGTAACCGTTGAAATAGGGGTAAATCCATAATTCCAAAAGCAAAGCCCAATGGAGAAAATATAGACCGAATATAGATTAATACATCCGAATATAGAATCTCGCCAGAAATAGACAGGAACAAGTAGACCAGAGCATGATAAAATACATGCAAGCAGGGGCTATCTTCGAACGCTGTCCAAAACTTCAGTTGACTGGTTATTAAAGTCCCGCTCGTCTCCAGATCATCTCACGCATCCGAGGGTCCAACTCAGCTTCAACCGAAGTTCCAAATTCGAATGTCGAGTTGACTGTACCAGATTTAGAGTTGACTAATTGTTAAAACGCCGCATCCACTAGGAGCTTTCCATGCGAGGGAGGATGATCTCTTTGTCCAACTCAGCTTATCAAACGGTTAACTCAGCTTTCCAACGTTCCAATTCGACATCAAGCAGCTCATGTAGTGTTCTAAAATTGACATTGGTGTAGATTTCCATGCAAAGAGAGGTGGGCGGTTTAGAACAAAGACAAGTTCACTTCCTCAGGCGCAAGAAGCTTCATGCAAAGACAAAAGAAAACATATTTTATTGAAAGGCCAAGTCAGCCTTGAGTTAACCTAAGTGAATCCTTCTCTTCGAATTTTCAACGCCAATCTTTGGCCTCTTGTAATTTTCTATATAATGGCTTTTAGCCTTAATTAAAAGTAATCCAATATCTCTCTTGGTTAGACCAAACTCTGCCATTGGTGAGTTGTGTAACCTCTTCGATCAATAGGACTGTACTTTCAAATTTCAGGGTTTGGCATAGTGGATATTTCATTCAGCAATTTGCATAAGTGGTAGATTTCTCTCCCTTCCCAAATTTTGTTTCATACCTAGTTGCTAGATTATCCTTATGCAGGGCATGTTAAAATGTTTTTTATGTCTTTTGTTCAAGCTGTAAGTGGATGTTAGGTGGCTGCAAAGTGTCTTTTATCAGACCTCTCTCCGTTTTCCCTCAGGTTTTGGTCATTGGATCGAACCTCTTCATGAAATATTTATGCGTAAGTGATTGATTGAAATCATAGGTCTTCCTTTTCACTTGTTCGTTCAGTGTTCAAGGTTCCAAGTTGAGTGGATCAAACTTCTGGTGTATCACCCCCTTTTAGGTAGGATTTCCCCTTTAAGTTTCCTTCTCCCTTTTCCATGATAGTCTGCAACATAGAGTAGAGAACCTCATCGATACATCATACAGCAACCAGCCTTCTCTGGAGGTTCTTCTCACCGTTGAGGCACCCACCCTCATGAGGAGATCCCATTGTTTCAGCCGGATAGGGGACTGGCCATTCCGTGCACGTCTTCAAATCAGGGCACAGCTCCAGGTTGACAACACTTCCTTTTTAAGCCACTTTTACTCTTAACCAACAAGAAACATCAAACAATAAGGCTGGGTCCTTTTTGCACTCGTGTCCAAAATGGGGACATGAGAATCCTCCCTGCCCACAATTGCTTATCCTCAAGCAATAGCAACATCCACGGAGTTGTCCCAACAAGTTGCTTCATGCAAAGTCCACCTGTCGTTGTTTCCCATGGAAGAGAAACCTCATGTTTCACCCCTTTGTTGTTGTCCCTGTCAAATGATGGCTGCTCATGTGTCAAGAACAAAAAAACCACATCGTGTAATCCTTCCTTCTCCAAATGAAAGGTTGCCATGGTTGTACCTTCCGTTGCTAGGCATGGACCAGCTGTTAGTAGTCTCAAATATAGCCACCAAACTCAATCCTTTTTCACACAAGTGGCTGCACCTGCTGTAGCTTTCATTATGGAACATATAACAGCTATTAGTCCCCTCAAAACCATCCTTCCAGCACACAATTCCAAACACCCTAAGGGCTGAAACCTTTCTCATAAGGGTTGTAATCCAATCTTTCACTCTTATACTCATGTGCTCCCTTATCTGGGAGGGAAATATCCTCAAGGTACTATTGTGTTTGGAGTTTATAGAGCTGTGATCATGCCATCTGAACTCTTCACTGTATGAATGGGCTGTACCTTCAAAAATTAGGTACAAATCAGACCCCATGGGGGGTGGAGATGTGTCAAAACAGTCACAATCTGGTCCTAATGGTGATCCTGCACAGAGAACAAATGCGTTAGTGAAAACAAGAGTGTTTAGCAACACTTTTCTGCAGACTTCACCGTGCTTAAAAAACATGGTATTAGATTTTCTCCCCTCATGGATTCCCCAAGGTTTGTTTATGTTCAGCCATATATGGTTGTAGCATGATATTTTCTTTCTCCAAATCACTCCTTCCATGGCTGGAAACCCTCTCATCTTGGCTACAATCCATCCCTCAATGCCCGTCCTCCTGTGACCCTTCATTTTGGTGGGAAAGGTTCCACAAGCAATGTTTTACTTGACGTTTGGGGGCCTGTAATTGAAGATTACAGCCTTGTGCTTGCCAAAAAACTTGAAGTTATTCACTCCCAACTCATCCTTAGGGAATTCCCTCATATATCTCACCCTTAAAGAACATGCCATGAGCCTACAACTTATTTTAGAGAGGCTGGAAGAGTCATGAATAGCATGATAGGGGAATATAACATGGCTGCCCTTATAGCAATCTCCCTTTGTATGTGTACCTTAGAACGGTGGCTCCTTGAGAATGTGCCCCCATACCTCTTAAGGCTATCAACGTACCTTAAAGCTTCCTCATCAAACCAAAGTTATGGCTCACCAATGAAATAAACAATTTTGAACAACCTTGGAAACATAACTTTTGTGTGGATACCTTGGTGAGGTGGGCAACCTTGCCATGATACCCAATTGAATGTCCATTGCTTATCCTCTTGCTGCCCTTTCCAAACATACCCTCCATATGCATCATGAATGCATAAAGTTTGAGGATTTTTTCCCTCTATGTTGCTGCCCCTATCATGTCTTCCTCTCCTCATGAGTTGAGAATTATTTGTAGCCATCATACCAAATTTTCCAGTATTTATTGTACCTGAATGGAGCTAGCTTTCCACCAAACTCTTCAACCTTCTTATACATGCATAGGGCTGACCCTATACACATTTTCCAGCATTTGTCCCTCCACAATTTTTAGAATTTTTTATGTATGGGACAATCTGATTTTGCACAAAAACCTCAGAATTTTCTGAGTATGTCATGGGCCTATTCCTCATAACCATTTCCGATTTTCTTATTCTATTCACCAACTGAATTTTTACCCTATGGAAGAGTTGTTTTGAGTCTTCATTTTCAGAATTTACAATGTTACTAAAACATGAAATTGAGGGATCTTCAGCATAGCTTAGTGGCTGCCCATACTCAGATTTGGCCACTCCCTTAGCCCCTTTGGACGAACAACACCTTCCAACATTCATATGTACATCATTGAGAACCAGAAAGAAGGAATCCATGCCCTTTTTGTTACTCCAAGCACCATTTGTTTCATCGTCACCTTCATATGGTGGTCCATGATGATGGCAACCTTGCCATGGGGCACTAACCAAAATCCAGATCACCATTGGCTCATTTTTTTGTATATGTTGCCCTTTATAACACCTCAACCTAGATGCCATATTAGTAAGCAACAATTTTGAAACACTCTCATACCCTTGGCTGCCCGTAACTTGTCCACCCTTTGTGACACCTTCAATATCTTTTGCTTCGGAATTTAGAAATGCTTCCTTCAAGGCATGCTTATCTAAGAGGGGCTAAACATACATATTTCGGTCCTATTCTGAAAATGAGAATGTGAGAGTTACCTCGATCCTCACCAAACCATCTAGATCCCATATGCACCAACAAACGTGGACTTGAATTGGAAAATCTACACACTCCCAGCTGCAACTTGTGTTTTTGGCTCCAATACACATCTTAGAGTGCCTCCTAGGAACATGCTTATCAATATTTGGAGTGGTTTGCATGCTCTTCACCCTATCTTTCCTTTCCATGACCCAAAGACCTTGCCAATCTCCTTGCATGGGTGTCAAATAACTTAGAATTTGTATGACAGCAATACTAAGCTTCTAAGTCCCACCTGGATCCCACATCCATATTGGGAATTTGCAATTTCCCATCTAAAGACTCTCTTGGAGAGATTCCTTCCTCCATTCAATGCCCTTCATCTTGTCTTCCTTCTTGGCATGATATTCATGATGACCAAAATGTTGTAGGAACATAGTAGGAGGGTGATGCAATAAATTCTTGTCATAAGAATAATTAACTTGATTATCTTCATATGTTCTGAAAATTGCAGCAAACTGAAAATGAACAATAGTACTAGGAATCTTGGTTATGACCTTTAACTTCTCTTCCTCAACATGCAAAATGGATTCTTCCATTTTAGTGCCTATCCCTTGCCGCTCCTGAACTTGTTCAAAAACTTCTTCTGGCTGTCCCAAATTTTCAAAATTTTGTAACTCATAATTTTTTCCATTTGGCTACCCCTTATTCAATCGGAAAGTGTCATTTTGTTGCCCCATAAATTATGAGACAATTTCTTCTTACTGTTCCAAAATTTCAGAATTTTTAGTACCTTGTTCCCTTTTATCACGCTGAAACATCCCCTTAGCTGTCCCAAATTTTTTGATTTGTGAAACTCAGAAAATTCCACACTTGACTGCCCCGAAGTTCTTGACTCTTCCTCATTTATGTCTTCCATTTGTAGTTCCTTTGCTGCGAGTGTGCCAATTCTTTGAAGTAAAGTTCAGAATCAACCCTATCAAAACTCTAAACAAGCATCCTGCTGAATTCCTCACAGTTGTGTGAGGTGATGCCCTTGGGTTATCAACCCATAGTGCCACCAATCATGGGCAGCCCCTTCTAAATGCATTGTGATGAATCTTAAGGCTTCCTCTACCTCCATGGGACAAAGTGTAAAGTATGTACCAAACTTATCCATCCATGCCCTAGGTGAAATGTTTGTAGAACTATAATGTGGGAAGAGCAATCTTCCTCAAGGCACGACCCCTACCTCTTTTCCATGACATAAAATCATCAAGGTCCATCTCCTTCTTGAAAGGGGGTGAGTATGTCATATACTCCTCATTGATCTCCATCAAATCCGTCCGAATGGAAAACTGCTCCTTCGTTTCATGAACTTGAGAGGATTTCTCAAACCTTGTACTATCCATATCTCCCATGTCACTATTTGACATGAAACCCTTCAAACCCCACAGTTGGCCAAGATATTGGCTCTGATACCACTAAAATATCTCTTTTAAGGGTTGCACACTGAAACAAGGGTTTTAGCTCAAACCTTAGCAAATAATTAATTTTTTGATTTTTGTAGCAAGCACTAGCTTGATGGAAATGACTTCCAAACTCAAAATAAATAATCAGCAAACCTTAGTTGGTAAACCGTCATGCAAAGCTGGCATACATCACATACAAACCCTAGAGGCAAACAAGATGCTTTAAACCATAGAGTTAGGGTATAAAAGGAGAATCTAACCCTCAAACCCTTCACGCCACAATGCTGGGAAAATCACAAAAATTCTTAGAGGTTTTTGCACCCTTCAATAGACCAAAATTGATGTTCAATAATTATCATAAAATTACAGAATCATGCAACTGATAGATATGGCTTTTTATGATGTTCTTCTTTCATAAACATGTTGATATTATCACCACAAATATTTATAAAATATAGGAAAATTCCAGAATGTGTTTAGAACTAAAATTGACCACAAATACCCTTAATTAGGTCTTCCTTTCAAATCGCCAATGCTGCAAAATATTACAATTAAATTCAGAATAATATCCCCAGCTGTTCTACATCTCACTAGGGGCAAGACAGCCCAACAAGCCCTCGCCCAGCCCTAGGGAGGGTTCGTTGACCTCCCCTAATGGTTTGTTGCAAGCCCTAGGTAATCCGCTGCCACTTGATGCCCTTTTTATGCTTGCGTCCAGCCCTTGAACTTATTCGCCACACCTGCTGCAAAACAAAATGGTGTTTAGAACACCTTAGCGGATCCAATTCACAGAATGCAACCTCTGTATGAAGCTGCCCTAGCTGGTTCGTAGGGGTTTTCGTCCTTAGATCCAATCATCTTGAAGGGTTTCGTCCTCAAGATTATAAGCCAAGCCTTTCGTGCTCGAAACTTATAAATTTGTTTTTTATCAAAAATTCAACATCCTCCTCAAATGCATCCTCTCCCCCTTAAATACCCACTCCCCAAGTAGAGCACCCAAATTGGAGGGAAAGCACAATGAATTATAAGATCAATTTGCTTTTAAAATCACTTAATGGTCTTTGAGAGCCCCATATACCAAAAAGGCCCCTCTCCAACTTCAAATTAGAATATCGTTACTAAAAAGTACCTATTTCTTATTGAAGAGAGGGTAGTGCTTCCTTTTTAAGCCCCTTTTTCCCTTAGCTGACAAGAAACATCAAACAATAAGGCTGTCCTTTTTGCACTCATGTCCGAAAGGGGGACATGACATACTCCTAGACTCGCATTGAACATTCCAAGTCCTCCACTTGGGCCTCTATCAAACTTTCCCAAGTCTTCCAATTTTGACCTCCATGTTCCTGACAGACCCTTGATCCACCACCATAGACATTTGACCCTGCTAGCCGTTAAGTCCACAAACGCTCACACTTCTCTGGTGTGCACGACAGCTTCAACACCTTATGCTTTTGCTTTGGACTCCTCATGGTGAACCCCAAGTGCACAACCTTTGTCTTCCAATATGGCTTCAAACTATCAAAGCTCTCCACAACAACACCCAAATTCCACTTGTCCTCTAGGTTATCCAAGGATCCCATTATTTGAATGAACACAAAATAAATCATTCTTTACTCCAGTCTACACTTCCCTCAAGTATGCCATGTGTCAAGGCTCAGCCTTCAAAACCATGTAACCCACACCCCATGAGGGCGAGGTACTCTTGTTCCATGGTGCAATATCAGGTTTCCGTGAGAGATCACCCTTCTAGGTACTACTCTTGCCTGAGTGAGCTTAACAACAAAGTCCTTTTGATATCTGGTGCAATACTACTTAAACGAACTGCAAGAGACCTAACCTTCCTCCAGGGCCCATTAAACAATCTCCTACTGAATGCCCAATACACCAACATCACCTTTGTGGTTTGTGGCTAAGGTGTCTGCCCTTGGCCACCCTTGGGTCTCTCCTAATAAAAGAAGCTTTGATTCGCTATCCCATTTGTCACCCAGCAACGCTTCTATTTCACTTCTAACAGCCTTACAAGCTCAGGTACCAACTGTCACAAGGCTAGCTTTTGGCTAGGCCCACGCGGCACCATCGACCCTTACTATTATCTGCATGAGAGATTCGAACCATTTAGAGACCCAGACTACAACTTATCTAGTAGGAATTCTTAACCTTGACAGCACCCAAATCCCCAAAGGCACACACTCCTACCATGTGCTTGATCCCTCGGATCACCACCTTTGTCCTCCACACCCAATGTGACTAAGGTACTTCCTTCCCCTGTGTCGGTTGGTACTTCCCATGAGGTCACCCATCCTAGTACTGCTCCAACATATCCGTGCTTAACAACACGGCCTAGCAATTCCTTGGACACCCGTGTCTCCACGAACAGCTCACCGAGCTTGTCTCTTCCATGGATCCACCCAATGCTTTGCCCAACTCATTGTTGGAAGGAATATCCAACCATTGGAATGCTTGCAAAGGCACTGCGATAAGGATAAATGGATATGGAACCCCTACTTATCCATGCCAACCACTTGCTACGGTCAAGGTCCTACTAGCCCTAGGAGGTATCTATGCTTCCCTCTTTTTGATGGATTTCCAATCCCTCACTTTGATACTTGCCCTTATGACATGTCTCATTTGTCATCCAACAAATCTTTTGTTTCACTATCTAGCGGCCAAGATCCCAAAGGCCCTTGGGAGATACTTTGGCTTCCCTCTCAATGAAAGATTTCCAATCACTATAGCTAGACGTTGAATCATTTTCGCTCCTCTTTTACAAGGATGCAGATGTTTTGTTCTCACTTTCTATAACCATCACTTTATTATAAGCATCTTCATAAGAAAAAGGCCAGAGGAACCAAGGTGGTTCATCAAGGGATTTATATCTTTTGTTTGAGTGATGGTTGAAATTTTGATGTCACAGTATGCTGACATGTGTTTTGACATGGCACGAACTCAAAAAGTTCAATTTGGCATGTTGTGGATTAGCCAGATGCTACTGTGTGGGTTGAGTTAAAATGCTTCTACACGGGGTTAGGAAGTTGTGTGGTAAGCTTCAAGGCCCTACGCCAACGCGCAAGGGTACCGCGAGCCTACATATGTGGCCTGAGATGCACTAAGGAGCTCCAAGTCCTTGAGAGAAGCGCAATTGTCCTTGGATCATTTTCCCTTTCGTAAGAAGCAATGGTCTCCATTGCATCTTTGGTCAGTTGCAAGAACTAAACGTGAAGTTGTAAAAGGTTGTACCACTATAGGCACCTAATTTTGGTACAAGACCCTTTTACATTAAGCATATTCCATGTTTTAGCAGGGTGCACTTGTGTATATTTGGCTATTTTCAGACACATTTCAACCCACACTAGACATCCCTGGCCTTGTTCCACCTAGTAATTCTCAAATTCATTTGTTATTAGTTTCCAAATACCTATCATCCACTTTCTGAGTAGACTCATCTTCATTTTAAGCATTTATTTTGCCCGGTAAAAAGTGGATGCCCTCCCGACTTTGTCCTATACAAAATCAACATGTTTTGTGGGTCCTTCTGCCTTGGCCTTATTTCCCACACCTTTGATTTAGCTTGACACACTTTCCCTGGTCAACCTTTGCACGTCTTATCCTAAAGAGCCCAATATATACAAAGTCATCCCTAACCATTTACCAAATATCAAATTGTTGAGAAGACCTCATAAGTTTGAGCCACATATGAATCAAATCTATTTCTACACTTATCAAGGAGCCTGCACATTGATACTTCATCATCTCCAAGTCTTATGACATCATCATCTTGAACCAAAAGAGGGTTTAAACAAATGTTCGTGTAGTTGCATTGGATTTTCCTAGGGAGAGAAGGTTAAGCCTTTCTCTCAATTACACTTCGCTCACATGCACAATAAAACTACGTTGATTCTGAATTCAAACATGTGAAATATGTAGCTGCAACTCCTCAAGAGGTAGCCCGAATCGGCTAACCTTGCACACAATTGTTTTATTGCTAATTTTGAGGGCTAGGTCAAGGAGCACAAAAGAAGACAAAACATTGCATTTTTCTTGTCAATTCAACACATCGATCACACAACCCTACTCAGCATCAGCTTGCACACCTACCAAAAAAATTCTAGAATCAGAAACAGAGCAGAGGACACACCCCAGGTGGACATTTGCAAACTAAAATTTCTGCCTTGTTTGATTGTTTGTTCAATTTTGAGTTTATGCTTTTGGAATATTTTAAAGAAATGCCAGGTATTGTATGAAATTGCATATAATAAACACAATTTGAAACACTGAAGCAAATACTAGAATGATTTAAAATCTGATTTATTATTGTTTTGCAAATACAATATATTCAGTTCAGATTTTAAAATGCTTGAGGAAACACTAACTCCATACTCGAATAATGTAATGACAGCAAGTGTAGGTCTGAAACTTATAGCAGCAAGCTGATAAACTCGTGGAGATGGACGTCAAGCTTCCAATATTGGTTTCTCTGCCATATATCTTCTTCTAACAACAACCCATGATCAAATCGCCCACAATAGAGTTGGAATGGCACCAATAACCTGGGCGCTTTGGCCTAGAATCCACATGCCCTAGCCAAAAAGAAAAATACAGCCTGCAGATTAAAGGCTTGTACAGCCTCTAGAAATCCACGTGCTAAAAGAGAAGGCACAATCCAGCAATAATAATGATCAAGTTTGTCTTCAAACTAATGTTCAAACCCTTGAAGTTCTAATGAAATAATGCCAAAACCACGCCCTATTACTATAGCAAATCACTGCAACATGGCACTGTTCACGCCACTGTAGCAGCTAACAATAACTTCTGATCTGCACATCAAACCCTTACAAAATATGGGGTTAATCTCCTCTTTAATGGACAATGTGACTTATGAATTAAAGCCACCCAATTAGCAAACCTCAGATGATCTTTCACACCCTCAAAAAACTCAATTCAAAAAGAAACTACGCTCTCCAAAATCGTTTGCAGCTAAAAACCCTAGATTACACCTCCAAAATGCCAAAGCACATGCCAAGTTGAATGAATGATCAATAATCCATGAAAAAATCCAAAATGCCCTTTTATAACATTTAATCTACATTTGACTTCATCTCATTTAATTTACTTTTTAATTTCATTTTTTTTGTCCCTCCTTTTTGGTGCACAACTTAATAAAATAAAGTATACTTATTAATCACTTATATCTCCGCTTTAAAATAACACTTTTAACACATATTATAAAGTATACTTTAAAAGCATTTAAATCCCCCTTTTAAATAAAGTCCTTATGTCTCCTTTTATGATCTTTAATAATGATTTTATGACTTAAGTGAAATATATTATAAAGTCATTAATCATCATTAATGATATTCACTTTATATTTAATTATTATTAAAGTATGACTTTAAAAATAATTATACTATTATAACTCCATTAAAAAAACCTCATAAATCAATTATGTTTGCACCAGGAGGTAGCCCACTGCATTCTCTACTCACCAGAGTGCCTTACTAAAAATAGTAACGTTGGCCTCTCATACAACTGACTTACTATAAATAGTAAGTATATAAAACGGGACCAGAACACTCTAAATAACACCGTCTCTGAATACACCAAAGATCTGGAGATGAAAACATTGCCAACTGGAGAACTAGTTAACTCCAACACTGGGCCCTCTAAACACCATTATTAGCCTACGAAGCCCCGATGATAGGCTAAACCTCCAAGTCTAATGCTCACTCAAAAAGGGGACATTACAGCATCAACTTGCACACCTACCCAAAAAATTATAGAATCGGAAACAAAGCAGAGGACACATTCGGTGGCAACATGTGGTACATGTATGGATTTGGCATAGTGCCCATTCTATCACAGTGACAATTGATAGTCAAATTTCACAGAAAACCCAAATCCAATGTCGAAGATCTAGAACAAAGACCCAAGTGTGTCAAATTCTATCTTTTTTCTTTACTTTCATTTTTCTTTCTTACTTTAGTCATTTTTGTGTTCCATTTGTCACTATTTTTAGCCATGAGATAAATCTAATTACTGCCTTGAATTGTTATATCTTAGATCTAGCTTATGCCCATAGTTTAGTTTATTGTGAATAGTGTAATTTGTCATTGTACGCATTTTAGTTTAAACAACCACTTAACCGGATCAGGGGATTGTCCTACCTTGACCACTCTAAACAACTGATGTGGCCTTGACAAGTGCGCCACATTGTAATCTCAACAATTTTATCCTGTGGTATTGTCTACAAGTGTACAGTTCCCATATCCAAAGGATGTTGAGTTGTTGGCTCAAGCAAAGGTGGAAAGTATGGCTTAAGGAGTTCCAAATTGAATATTGGATATAGACCCTAGTACTATAGCAGATCAAGGAGAAATGCATTTTCTCTAGCTACACAAATTATAGTGTAAGGACCATAGCACAAAAGCTTGATCTTTCTATGGGGTCCCTTGAAGCATTCCTTCTGAAGATGCAACCAAATTTAAACACTCACTTTGAACTCTTGAGAGGTGCAATGTGCATCATGGCGCTCTATGTACTTATGTTGTTGGCGTGAGAGTATGTGCTATACCTGTTGGTGAACATGTTGGATGTGCTGCAAAAACTTTTGTGCCTTGTCCACTTCCTTTTCCTGTGTATGTGACTCCATGTTGGATAGCATGTGGTAAGCTATATGTCTATAGGTGCCACTAGTTGAAACCCAAGACATGTCTAGAATGAACTATCCCAGTAGAACTATGCAGAGCTCTATTGTAGACATGTTGAATGTAGAGCAAATTGCCATCCCAAGTGCACAAATGTGCACTATTGTACATGCACAACAAATGAACAAGTTATGTCATTGACAACTTTCGTTTGTCCATCTATCTCAAGATAAAATGTTGTAGACCAATCCAATTGTGTATCCATTATATCCCACAAACCCTGTCAGAAGTGACTAACAAACCGCAGTTTGCAATCAAACACAATGCATGCCAATAGGCCAAAATCAACCCAAACATGATTGAAGAATGAGTGTGCATCTTATTGCGCGTTGAAGCCCTTCTTGCAAGCAACCATGATAGCCATCTTGAAAAACCTATTCACCAAACGAACACAGAGTCATTCTGGTGCTTCGTCATAGGTGGTCCAATCATAAAAACCATACTGATAGATTCCCAAGGCCTGGACAGAACCGACAAAGGTGTGTGAAGCCCCAGCTTCTTGTTCATCGTCTTGGCAATGCAACAAGGAATGCAAGACTTGAGGTGGCACTCAATGTCTTGTAATATAATATTCTAAAACCTAAGAGTAATTGTCGAAGATTTTTGTCTCGTAGTGGCAAGCTAGAGTCTGCATAAATAGATGAAGAGTCATCTTGAATATGAAATGAATAGTCACAAGTTTGGCTATTTGATTATGTAATCTCTCATTCATTTGATTAATGTAGTTTGTGATTCTTTGGTTTGCACAAAATCCCGTCATCCTTCCTACCCTAAGATTGGTATCAAAGAACAGGGTTTCTATTAGTCATTCTCTATTTGTCTTCTTTGCTTTCTCCTTCTAAGTTAATTAAAACATTCAAAATCAGTCTTTCTATGCATATGACTGCGTAATTGTCAGTTTCAGATTATATAAAGGCGTTTCAATCAATAAGAGGGCTTGTTAGCTGATTTAAGAAGCGTTTTAGTCTGTAGAAGGCATATAGACTGTTATTTTCAGCAAATAACAAAGCGTGTTGGCTGCACATTCAGCTAGACTGCATTTTTTATACACTTTGGAGCCACTACATGGCATCCTTACCTCCAGCAGACCTGCATTGAAAACCTGTGTAGTGACTCATGTGATTCATCTGCTGTTCTGACTATTTTCAGCTGACAACAAAGTGTGTTGGCTGCACTTTTATTGCATTGGACTGCATACTACCTGGTTTTGCTACATTGAAAAATCTCCATCAGCATTTGACAGTTCTTGGACCTGCGTGGCACAAGGAGGGAGGTGTTTGGCTAAAGCAAATTAATTTGGACTGCACTCTAACCTGACATTGGCATATTCCCTGATATTTGAACTGCACATTCATCAAAACTGAATTGCTTCTTTTCTTTGGCAATTTGTCTCAAGCTCAATCTTCCTTTGGCATATTGTTTGGTCATAGGCTGTGGGGCAGAAGTGCGTGGAGATGAAATAGATCTCCAAAGGCATTTCCATAACTTCCACTTGGCTCCATAGAACCAGTCAGTCAAATTTATTTGTTTTATGCTTTTTTCCTTCAAAAGAAAAGCATAACAAGAATGGAGAACATTCCCAAAAGGGAATATTGAGGTTTTATTTCATTTTTAGACAAACAAGATAAGTCAAAATGCAAACCAAATCAATTTTTTTTTATAATTAAGCAAAATTTGAAAACAAATCAAATTGTGCAAACAAACAGCAAAAATGCTGTAATATTCCAAGGAATATGCAGGTCATGTTGACCACAAAAACACCAAGGAATATGCAGCGCAGCATTTATTTGAAGGGATCGCTGCACTAAGGAGCAGAAACCATTCATTAGGAGTTAGTAAGTATTTAGTTAAAGATGTTTTAGGAGTTAGTATTCATTAGGAGTTAGTTGGTAAGTATTTAGTTAAAGATGTTAAAACAGCAGTCATTTAAATGAAGGGACACTACCTTTGCAGCAGTCACACCTCTTCAATGTAGGATTGCCGGTATAAATAAAGCATTTTGGGGAATTGAAGATATCATCAAATCATTCATGTATTAAACACTCAACCTATATAAGCTTAAATGCTTAAGATTACAATTGAGGACGAAACCCCTCAAAAGTAAGATTGGAATCAAGGACGAAAACCTTTGTAATCCTAATCTCAAGGACGTAAACTCTTGAGACGTTTATTGTGAAATTTGAATTTTGAAATTATAAATTAAAATTCATTTGATTTAAATAAATTATTATAAATTTCAAATCCTATATTTATTTTATTTTAAATGGAATTTCTAAAGAAATCAAATTTCCATATAATATTCTGGTTCGGAATATCACAGTGGTATCAGAGCTCTCCGTTCCTGTCAGCCTATGAAACGAAATTCATATGCAAGATAACAATATTTTGTATTACGAAAGAAAAACTAAAACCAAGAAGGCAAGTCAACCAACAGAAGGAATGAAAAACGATAGAGACGAGAGGATAAAGCAAATTTTCCAAGGCCAAGAACAATTGGCAAATACAATGGCACAATTGGCCCAAACTATGAAATGATGATGGATTCAAACACACAAAAGGTAGAAACTCTTTCGAGCATGTCGGAGCCCAAACATAAAACCACTGCCACATCATCATACCAACACTGTCAACCAATGTTCATTCCAAAAGAAAAAATCACTGAAGAAATTCCAAAATCTTTTAATGATGATCTAGTAACTTGTTTCGAGGCTTATCAAGAACTGCCAGAAGGAATCCAAAGGGGAATTTCCCTACAAACTTATATGCCCATGAGGAAAAATGGAGGTGTACCCCGGACAAAATATAAACCCAACAATAAACAAAGGGATATGCAACAGGGATTAGGCAAAATAACACTCACTTTTTGACAGTACAAATAAATGTACTGCTAGGGCATGGGTACAAAAACTAGACACATATCTTTCGTTATAACCAATGATGGAAGAGGAAGCCATAAAATTTGCAACTCTCCATTTGGAAGGTATAGCCCATGAATGGTGGTTCCATAGATAGGTCACCCTAGGACATAATTTTGTCAATTCATATGACGAATTTGCCAAACGATTGATCGAAAGATTTGATCGAGCAGACCCCGAGGTCCATTTTAGAGAATTGACATTATTAAAACAAAATAATAGTGTGGATGAATACGTAGCAGAATTTTAAAGACTATCAGTAATGGTATTAGACATATCTGAAAAAAGGCTCAGTGTGTTATTCACAGAAAGATTAATGGAACCTCTTAAATGATTGCTCAAAGCTTTTACTCCATCAACACTCCAAGAAGCCATTAAGAAGGCTTTAGATTTGGAAGCATCAACCTTAAGAGGTAGAAATATGCCACCCACCCAACCTAGGGCACTTGGAAGTGGTCCACCAAGGACTCAATCATATGAGCAAAAGAGACCAATACAAACAAGCAATGAAGTACCAAAGTCAAATCAAGGAGTGGAAACATGGAACGAATTAAAAAGAAAAATATTATGTTTTACTTGCAAAGACCCATGGACTCCAAGCCATCGTTGTTTGGGCAAAGGACAAGTTCACTACATTGAGGTTAGTCCGGATAGTGATACTGAAGACGAAGAGATGAACCTAAATAATGAAACCCAACGACAAATAACAACGAAAGAAACCATGGAGGGAACATGTGCTACTCTCTCAGGAGCACCTCGGTATCATCCATTCAGAGTAAAAGGAACTCTACAAGGACAATGAATTACCGTCTTAGTCAATAGTGGGGCCACCCATAATTTTATTGATGAAAAATTGGCTAAGAAAATTGGTTTAAAATCTGAAGAATTTAAGGGATTTTCGATAACGGTTGTTGATGGATTTACTCTTTCATGCACAAGGAGAATCCCACACTTAAATCTGACTTTGGGAAGACATGAAATTAATGATGACTTCTATGTCATTGATATTGGCAAAACATACTTGGTTTTGGGAGTTCAATGGTTACATTCGTTGGGTGAGTTTACCCAAAATTACCAGACCATAGAACTTAAGTTCAAATCCAATGGAAGGGATATAGTTTTCAAAGGCATGGCCAATGGTGGTCTTCAGATTGTAACAGCAAAAACAATGGCGAGAACCTTTAATAAAGGACATGTAACATGGGCGGTACAATGTTTGATCAGCTTCGCACAAGAACACGCAATACATCATAATGACATTCAATCCATTATCAAGAAGCATGCCAAGGTGTTTGAAAACCTACCATTGGGACTACCCCCAGCAAGAGGTTTCTAACATATCATTGAATTGAAACCCGAAACAAAATCAGTAATAACTACACCTTACCGACATCCAAAGATTTATAAGGATGAGGTTGAGAAATCCATTAAAGAACTCTTAGAGATGGGGCACATTAGGCCAAGTGCCAATCCATCTGCTTCTTCGGTAGTACTAGTCAAAAAGGATGGGACATTACGAATGTGCATCGATTATCAGAAGTTAAATAAAAAGACTATCAAAAATAAATATCCGATACCCAGGATCAATGAATTAATCGATGAACTTCATGGAGCTACTTCTCAAAAATTGATTTACGATTCGGATATCATCAAATACAAATGAGGGAAGATGTTCAGAAAACGGCATTTCGATGCCATTATGGGCATTTAGAATTTCTATGATACCATTTGGACTTATGAATGCTCCAGCCACTTTCCAATCTTGCATGGATCACATATTTGGTACGCATCTAAGGAAATTTATTTTGGTTTTCTTTGATGATATCCTAATATATAACAAGAGTTGGGAAGAGCATTTGCAACATTTAGACATGATACTTGCCATATTAGAACAATAGTCCCTCTTTGCCAAGATGTCAAAATGTGAATTTGGTATGACAAAAATCCTATATTTAGGACATATAATTAATAAAGATGGAGTCCATGTTGATCAAGAAAAGATTCAAGCCATTATGAGTTGGCCTCCTCCCAATAACATGACACAATTAAGAGGATTCATGGGTCTTTCCACTTATTATAGGCGATATGTTAATGGATTCTCACAACTAGCAGCACCTCCAACCAATTTAACAAGGAAATGATCTTTTAGTTAGATGGAGCTTGCCCAATCAACAGTTGAACACCTTAAACAAGTAATGAGTTCATGCCTGGTTTTGGCAATGTCGAACTTCTCATTACCCTTTGTATTAGAACGTGATGCGTCAAGAGGTGTTGGTGCGATTTTAATGCAGAATAAGCATCCCATTGCTTTTGAATGTTGCAAACTTAAAGAGCATGAGCGAAGGTACTCAATTTATGATAAAGAAATGTTAGCTATTATGCATGCCCTTGCTAAATTCCAGCAATATTTCGTATGTGAAAGATTTGTGGTCAAAACCGATCACAATAGCTTGAAATATTTCCTTGAGCAATCAAACTTAAATGAAAGACAACAAAAATGGGTTAGTAAGATCCAAGCTTTCAATTTTGACATTGAATATGTTAAAGGACAAAATAATGTAGTGGCTGATGCGTTATCAAGAAGATTGCATTTATGGTCCATGGTAGAAATCACGACTGAGTGGAAGGCATTCATAACGGTGGAATACATTAAAGATGAGTGGGCCAACGCAATCTTAGAAGGGAAAATTGAAGATGAACGTTATAAAATAGTAGAGGACCTCATCCTCTACAAAGATAGAATTTTCTTAGTGGTTGGTTCCAAATTTAAACATAAGATCCTAAAGGCTATACATAATGATCCATTAGTAGGTCATCCTGGTTTTGTTAAGACATATAAACAATTACGGGATCGATTTTTTTGGAAAGGACTTAAAAGTGAAGTCCTTAAATACATTCAGGAATGCCCCACTTGCCAACAAAATAAAATAGAACATAATTTTCTCGCCAGATTGTTACAACCTCTGCTTATCCCTACTCAAAAATAGGAGAGCATATCTATGGATTTCATTTTGGGACTACCCATAGTTCAAGGACAAAACAACCTTTATGTAGTCGTGGACCGATTAACAAAATACGTTCATTTCTTTCCACTTCCCAAGAAGTATAATGGTCCTATGATTGCAGGAATATTTTTTTAAGAGGTCTTTAAGCTTCATGGACTACCCATGAAGATAGTCAATGACAGGGACACTCGATTCATGAGTACTTTTTGGCAAGAACTCTTCAAATTATCGGGTACTGAATTAACTCCAAGTACGAGTTATGTTCTCAAACCGATGGCCAAACAGATGTTGTAAACAAATGGATTGAAGGGTACTTACGAAATTATGTCAACGGGCAACAAAATGCATGGGTTAAATAGTTATACTTGGGAGAATTTTGCTATAATACTTCTCATCACTTGTCTATTGGAATGTCACCTTTCAAAGCATTGTATGGATATAATGCTAAAACTTTTGTCAATTTGGTCATTCTAGATAATAAGGTTCCCGAAGCTAAGGATCTAATACAACAACATCAAGACATCCTAATTACCTTTAAAGATGATCTTCAACATGCCCAAAATCAGCAAAAGTTGTATGCTGATCAACGAAGAATCAAAAGGACTTTTGAAGTTGGAGATATGTACTTAAGGTTACAACCTTATAGACAGTCGTCCCTTAAACAAAGTGGTGCTGAAAAACTCAAGCCTCATTTTTATGGGCCATACTAGATTATAAGAGTGGGAGAGGTAGCATATGAATTGGATTTCCCAGGGTACAGTCGCATACATAATGTCTTCCATGTGTCTTGCTTAAAACGAGCACTTGGACAACTTATTGCTTCCATGGAATTATCCCGATTGATGAAGGTAAATTGATTCTCGTATCAGAGACTAGTCTTGATACTCGTGAGAAAAAGTTAAGGAATAGAAGTATCAAAAAATATCTAGTTCATTGGAAGAATTTACCACCCAATGATGCCACATGCGAAGGAGCATCAATTCTTGACCACCCAAATTTACAATTGCTTGAGGACAAGCAATTTGGGGACGGAAGCTTTGTAATATTCTAAGAAATATGCAGGTCATGTTGACACAAAAACACCAAGAAATATGCAGCGCAACATTTATTTGAAGGGATCGTTGCACTAAGGAACAACAACCATTTATTAGGAGTTAGTGTTATCACTCTGGAGTGCACCCTGCTTGAAGATGTGCAAAGCACACCCTCACTCCAGCGGATACAATTGGAACTTTTCAGAGTGTGGGTGACTCTTTGATGAGAAGAACCTCCAGAGAGGGCTGGTTCCCTTTAGATTTATCAATTATATCCGACTACTGTGATTTTTGGGCTAAAAAGGGGAAGGAAAAGTTAAAAGAAATCCTATCTAATGGGGTGATGCACCTGAATTGTTCAAATCCTCTGAGGTTACTGAAATCAATGCACACATATAATCAAATGAAATTTATAATTATGTCTTTGAGCAAAAATGTTTCAAATGAAAGGTTGAAAACCACTTCAAATGCCCTACAAAAGGGTGAGATAAAGAAAGATAGGCGAGGAAGGGACCTGCAAAAGGAGAAAAATCTCACTTATATGCTGATGCACAATCAAATACACACTATTCTTCTTTCCAAAACTTAGATTCAAAACAGAAATTTGTTTATTGATCACTGGTCCAGCTTACAACTTTCTTTTCTTCCAACTTCAGGGATTCTTCTAAATGGCTTGATTAAGCCAATAATAAGCTTTTCGAAAACCTAAAATAGCCTTAAGTGAAGTTCTAAAAAAGGGAAAGGGTTAGTCTTGGTTAATTAACTCAAGACTTAACACCTTCTACAATATTTAGAATATTCAATAAAATATTTTCCTTTTACAAAATTTGCATGCCTTTCCAAACTTTGGCGTAGAAGTATGACGGTGGGGCCAAGTTTGAAAGGTTAATTTTTAAAATAAACCATAAACTCTCCAAAAATCTTCAAACATGCATGAATCCAAGGTTGGCGTAGAAGTATGAACGGTGGGACTATTGAAAGTCAAACTTCTCCTTTGCATGGAATACTACGCCAAATCTCTAAATAAAGAACTCTATTTGATTTGTTTGAAAGCTGAGTTGAAAGAAGAGATTATTCCACTTTGCATGGAAAACAAGGAAGATATGTAACAAGCTTGTCTAGTCAACTCCAACTCAAGACTAGTCAACCTCCAATGGTCTCCACTTGCATGAAAAGCTACGCCACATCTTGGACGGAGAACTCCACTTGAATTCCCTGAAACGTTGAAAGCTTTGGATTGCATGAAAACAAAGAAGCGTGATTTCATCAAACAGTCAACTGAAGCTTTGACCAATCCACTATAAATAGTCCTTGCTTGCATGGATAACTATCTTGATGAGTGGAAGAAATATTCAAATTGAATTCCTTGTTATTTCCCGACCTTCTGCTCTCGGTTTCTTGTTTTTGTGCATGCATTTCTTCGGCACTTATTTGTTTATGGCTTTTGGCTATGCGTTTGTATATTTCTCTTGGACAAAATGTCCAAGACTTCTTTTTTATGCACTTTTCTTTGGTATATTTTATGGCTTGCCTTGTGCTTCTGTTTTTTCCCTTCGGGTCTTTCCTTTGGTTATTTCCTCGCGGACAAATTGTCCACAAGTATTATCTCTCAACTTACCCTTCAGACTTTGCTTTTATCTTCGCGATTTGCCAATTGTTTGATTCGGACGAAAAGTCCGAAGGAAATATTTCCTTTGGGCTTTTGT
Organism: Torreya grandis; assembly: GCA_037957365.1. Classification (NCBI taxonomy): domain Eukaryota; kingdom Viridiplantae; phylum Streptophyta; class Pinopsida; order Cupressales; family Taxaceae; genus Torreya; species Torreya grandis. The sequence continues at coordinate 469,574 of JARHVA010002302.1, read as the reverse complement.
CTTAAGGACTTTTCGAAAGAAAGAGCCCTTCGGGCCTTTAGAAGTGACCCTTCGGAAGCTTGGAAAGTAACCTTCCCGAAGGGCACATACCCTTCAGGTTTCTTGAAAACGTCCTTTGAAATCTTGAAGTGAACCTTCCCGAAGGGCAAATACCCTTCGAGATTCTTGCCGAGTGACTATTCCGAAAATGCCCTTCGGCAACTTGAAGATGTCCTTCGGGGTTTTGTCCAAGTGACCCTTCATAAGCATAAAAGGTACACTTGCCCTTGAAAAGTCCTTTGGGTTTTCTGTAAATGTACTTTCTCGAAGGGCACATACCCATCGGGTTTTCTATGAATGAACTTTCCCTTTGAAAAAGAAGCCCCTCGGAATTTTGAACTGGCTTTTCTTTCGGAAAAATTGGAAAGTCCTTCGGACTTCTTAAATTTGTCCCTTTAAACTTTTGTTTTGAGCTTTCCCAAAGGGTACATACCCTTCAAAAATTTTGTAATGAACCTTCCCGAAGGGCACATACCCTTCGGGTTTCTTGAATTGCACCTTTGTAATTCTTTCGGACTTCCTGCAAAGTCCCTTGAAATCTCTTTTCCCTCGGACAAAAAGTCCGAGGAAATTGTTCCCACTCTTAGCTCGAAAAAATTCTGAGAAGACACTTGTGAAAGAAAACACTTAGTGTAAAGTCCGAAAAAATAAACTGTACTCCTGCTTTTGATCCCTTGCTTTTATCTGTAAGTGAACCTACAGACCTATAGGTCTAGTCTTAAGGATAGGTCTCTTTTACTGGCCTCTTAATATATATTCCTTAATGCCTGATGCATTAGTTGCCTTGTCACCATGGCCTTCAAACCCTAGATTAAGGCAATCTTCCTATCTTGGAATGTTTGATTGGTGATCAAACTCGATTGTAGGTACCTTATGTGAGTAACCCTATATAAGGCCTTTTGAACTTGAATATGCCTTTTTCCATGACACTCTTATCACCTTATGAAGTTATTCCTCCTACAACGTTGTAGGTTAACTTTATAACTGTATGTGACATTTTGAGTAGGAGATATGGTTTTTGAACTCGCTGTAGGTGTCTTGCCCTTGTACGAACTGTAGCTTGTCAATGACCTCAAAGAAGGCTTAAACGCAGATTTGATCTTCATTCTTCTTCATGGTTATAAGCACTTGTCACTAAATCTTGATAAAGACCTTTCTTATTTCAACATATCATCCTTGTGAACACACTTGATTGTGTACCATTGTTGTAGGTCCTCATCATGACTGTATTTGATACTTGACTGCCTACATATCCCTTTGTTCATGCCTTTAGACTATGATTCACCAGTTTGACGAGTTGTATAGGGGATTTGACCGTTCTAGGGAAAATTTCGAATAGTAGGGGTAGTAATTTGGCCTTGATAGGCCAAATTACTAACAGCTAGTTAGTAAGAGCGTTCGGTATCTACAATGCCTCTAGTTCACGTTTACAAGTCAAGTTGTTGCGATTGAATTGCTACACTTATAGCCTAACATAGTTGTTTCATCCCTATAAACCGCCAGAGAGAAATAAGAAAAACTCATTTTTCAAATTCTCTCTGTTACCCATTTGCGACTATCACTAGATGTAAATACCAACAACGAGCAAGAGCAATCCGAGTATATAGGTTTATCACGCCTACGTATAAAAAATTCTCGTTAAGTGTGTGTCATAGATAAAACAAATATTTTCATGTACTCCCTAGGTACTATGTACTATTATGCACTCATGCGATTTAACATCTCTTTCATGTACCACCGGATATATAGAAAGGATGAGCTTCTTCCACGTTTCGACGAGTATAAAGGAAGGGCAAGCATATAGAGAGGTTTGGCATATTAGTCAGGGGGTATATATAAAAATGGACCTTTTTGGAGCAATAAGAACCGTTCCATCCCCTGATACAACAAACATGCACTCTATCAAAACAATTGTTGGCACAACCCTAACCAAGGAAGAACCTGATTAGAATGATCTAGACAAGTGAAGATCACATTAATCTTCAATGACTTGTGGATCAACATTTGTGACGGCAATGATCAACTCACCGAACCGAAAGATGCAAAGGAGATTCCATCATAGAAACAAAAGAACTCTAAAACATTGGCCTTGATGAGGGACTCAATTGATGTAAAGGTGTTTCATCACATTCGGGATTGCAACACTCATTGGGAAGTTTTTCACAAATTGAAGGCACTGTATGATTCCCACTCAAAATTGGAGTCCATACAACTACAATTGAAAATATTCAATCTAGAGTTGAGAAATGGAGATGTCATGAGTTTGACTTTTGAAATCCGTGCAATCAAGCATGATGCTAATGCAATTACTATAAAAATTGATGTTTACATAACCACCTTCATAAAGGCTCTTCTTCCTACATACTCAACCTACCAAGTGTCATTGCAAGCAAGCAATCTATTGAAGACTCACATTTGATCAATTGGTTGAGAAAACTGCCGAGAGAGAAAACCTTCAAAAAAACAGAGTCCACTGGAAAAAGTATTTGTTATGCAAATCAAAAGGGCAATTATTTTAAGAATGCACGAAATGAAAAGGGCAAAGAGCAAAACAAAGGGCGAGACGGCAAATCTGGTAAAAACAATAGCCATAATCAAGATAAGCAAAATGACAAACACTTACAATACATATGTTGCAATAGAAAAGGGAATCATGAGACCCATGAATGCAAGACACTATGGGAGAAAATGGAAGCCTACAAAAACAGAAAGCAAAAAAGGAGAAAAAAAACTCGGAACCAGATCCAGCGCAATTCTCTTGCAATTGTGCTTTCCAACTCTGACAAAATGAATAATGCCTCAAAGAGTACAAATCGGGTTAATGCTTTGGTTTTCGACATGAGTGCCACACATCATGACTTCCGAAGGGACTTCTTTGAGAAGTTTCTTGAAGAAAGTTGTGGTTTAGTGTATTTGGCAGATAAAATAAGTCTGTGACCTCAAGCCAAAGGTACAATCTAACTCAAGCCACCAAGACATCAAAATTTCATTCTCCATAATGTATTATACTATCATGTCCCCTTTTCAGAATTAAACCAATCAAAAACCCCTTAGCCAATTCCTTATTTTCCGTAGGCTAAGGGAAAAAGTTAGGGAAATAATTTAATAATAATGTTTTAAGTTGTCCTACGTCACTTTATTTTATAAAACGAAAAAATAACACTTGTGTATTATTATTATAAAGGGGGCCAAAAAATAATATTTATGTAAAAGTGTTTTACATACTTCTAGCGTTAGGGCAACTATAAAAGGGGAAATTATAAAAGAAGAGTTAGGCTCAAAAGGTTCATTATTCATCCTTGAAATCAAAACCCTATTTCAGGTTGGAACTTTTGTGCTCAAATTTTCCATCTGAGGACGAAAACCATCTACTGTATAAGTTTAGAGGACAAAAACCCTCTTACCCATTGAGGTGATTCCATCCAAGGATCATAATTGCCCTGATAGATTGAGTTTAATTGCAACGTTCAGTTGGCTGGAGGTTGTTATCAATATCCAAAGTTTTTGTAGGGGTTACAAAGATATTTATCAGAGTTTATTGTTGTTCAAAGGCTACCATACCCTAAGGAGGCTATCATACCAGCTACGAATCCAAATTGCTCCCTTCTGACAGCTATGCAGGGATTTTGGGGAATTGCCAACCTATGAGGGTGATGCCCTAACTTGTTGCCCACAGATTTACCCACTATAACAGCCCATTCCATTCAGTTGTTGCTATAATTCTTTTGCAGCGAGTCGTACCACTCAAGAATGACAAACGTTACCTTTGCAAATATTTCTATTGATATAACCTTGGTTGTAAGGGTTTTCTATAGTCATTAATTGTTGATTCAATATCATGACGCGAGGCTAAAATATATTTGTTATACAATTGATGGCTTCATCTGTATTGTGTATTCCGACAATTTCGATAAATATTATAGTTTGATCTTCAATATCATTGTTAAGCATTGTTTTAATAATTAAATTGGTGCTCAATATTATTATAAAAAAAAAAAAACAAAAAACTACCTAAAAGGAGACATTTCAGTGGTAGCAGAGCCTTGATCTTGTTAGCCTATAGATCAGACATAAAATCATGGGGAACAGAGAAAAGATGGTTTCTACAGATGAGATTTTTGTAGGAAACAATCAACCGGGGTTAGAAATATCTGGAAAAAACAACCCACAGGACGGTGAAAGAATCCATGACAGAGTTAGTCTGAGCCATGCAGAGTATTAATCCAAATAAGGCGAATCAAGTAGAAGGAAGCTCTTCAACAAATGAGATGATCTCAATCAACTCCCCTTACAAAACTTTTCGAGCAAAATTTTTGCAAAAAGAAGGACGCATGAAGAACCCAAGCTTTAGGGATCAACTATTGGAACAATTTTATATTAGTTTCACACCTTTAAGCCTAATTTAGAAGAGCATGAAAGAAAGATCCTATTCAGGGGGTGTGGTTAAAAGAGCAGCGTGACAAAGATGAATGCAAACTTTTTGCCTTTGATGAATATGATAAGAAGTTTGACAGTTACAAATCTCGTATCACCTTTGAAGAATTCTTGGAAATATTCAAAGAAAATAAAAGTGGAACGTTGAAGAAGAACAATGAGAGCTGCAAAAAATTGAGAAGACGCAGTCCATAGAGGAATCCACCATATAAGAGGAAGTTGAAAAAGATGTCCCTGTTCAAGGAGCGCCCATCAATCTCCAAAAGATTGGGTGCGTGCCATATGAAGGTGATTTGCAGGATAGCTATAAAAATAAAAGTGAGAAGAATCTTTTGGTAAAACCCAAATTCCTAAGTCACCCGAATGATAGAGTTGATGCAAATTTCTCAAAGGCATCAATCGAAGAAGATAAGAACTTAGACCATTTCTATGTTATCAATTCAGATTATGAAAGGAATGTTCTAATCCAAGAAACATTTTAGATTGACTTTCAAAATGATTCCACTCATAGGCGTGCACTTGAAAAGAGTATTTTAGTAGGAGGTGAGCATTTCACAAATTCAGCAACTAAGGGTATGTAGTTTTGACTCTCTGTGTGATTATAGTTTAGGGCATGAAAGTATTGATTCTAGCAAAGGTTTGATATCATTGCAATATTTTTGCCATCATAGAAAGTACCATAAGAATGGAGAGAAGATGAAGAACACAATGCGTAGCAAAGGACACAGAGCCTTTCGCTCAAAGTTGTCAACTCATACGAGTATGGGATCCACGGGATTGTTTGAGACCCCTGATACTGAAGTCCGAAGTGATGCAAGCAATGGGTTTTCACAAAAGGCAGCATCTTGTTAGTTCATTGCCTATCCACAATGTCATCATTCCATCTACTCAAGGAGTTCGCAATGCCTTTGACTTCATTGTAACTCTCAAGCATGTTAAAAAAGATATTTTGAGGGAGACAGTTGATGGGCAAATATATGATGCTTTGGAAGCAAGTCAAATATCTCAACTGCAGGCCAGAAATCAGCAGCTACAACAACAAAGCAATCATTACCAACAAGGTACGGTTCAGGGATGGGAACCACATAAAGGGATGCCAAAACAATCAGTTATTGTTTTGCAAGTTTGGTTTATCGATCCTTTACTCCATACTTTTCCCAACGTACCTGATAAAATTGTGCTATTGAGACTAACTAGATATCAGATTTCTAATTGCTCGACAAATACGTGTCTTTTGGAGGAATAAAAGGAAGCATTCAATTTATCTACTTGTAAAGAGGAAGTATCATGGAATGCATGGATTACAAGATATGCTCAGAATAATTATAATAAAGAGACTTTGAGACTCATGAGTCCAATGCAAGGTTCGAAGGCATGTCACCTCACATCTAATAGTGCTCTCAAGGCATGTGAGAATGGAGCGGCTCAATTACAAGATTGTTTTGCTCACAAAATTCTCAAACTTAAACGGACAGAAGTTGCAGTTCTTATTCAAAAGTATACTCGTAGGTGGTTGCTATGAAGGGCATACACACTCCTTCATTCTACAGTCATTGTTGAGCAGGTTGCAAGTCGTACATCTTTTGCTCGTAAAGAATGTTATATGAAAAATCAAACAGAAGCTACAACTAACATTGCAGAAACAATGGTGTATGGACAAAGCTCATTCATATTTCTGCAAATTGCGTACAGCGACAATTGTGTTTCAAAGTGCATGAAGATGTAGGGTTGTTGCAATGGAACTCCATAGATTGAAGTCATCTACAAGGGAAACAAGTGCTCTACAAGAAGCAAAGAACAAGCTTGGGAAGAGATGTGTAGACCTCACTTGCAGTTTGAAGCTTGAAAAGCGACTAAGCGTTGTTGCTGAAGAATCTAAAAAATTGGAAGTGACAAAGCTACAAAATGCATTCAAATAAATGCAAGAGCCATTAAGTAGAGCTAATTTGAATTTTTTACAACAGCAGGAAAAAAACAAAAGCTCTTTAGAGCCAACTTGAAGCTGCAATTAGAAAATTATCAACACTTGAGAGAAACCAGATCAAATTTTGGCAACTGATAAAAGAGAATGAGCATATTAAGGCTTTAGTAGAACAAATTGAGAAGAAACAATTAAAGACAGAGAGAGAGTTCATAAGAACTTAAAAATAATGCCTCTCGAGCAAAGCAGAATCTACAGAGATTTGAAGAAAAGATTGTCAGTGTTGATCATGAGAAGCAAGTGCTCATGCAGCAAGCTATAGTGATTTCACCAACCAATGGCCTTACTCATGTTGCAAAGCTCGTCATTAATCAAACAACCCTAGATTTCTCATGGAGACCAGATATTTTGCTTTGATTCACCCATGCCCTCTCAGATTTTCAGAGAGCTCAACCACACACTAGTAGAATCTAGACACTCTAGGGTAATGGTTGAAAAGTAGCAGGAAAATCCAGATTTATTCTGAATTTTGTCACAGAAAATATGGGTTTTCGTCATGATAGACTTGTTGCAACCTGTATCATATATAAGTGTCTTCTTCATTGGCATGCATTTGAGGCTAAAAGGGCAAATATGTTTGAGCATTTAATTCAGGTTATTCTCTCATAAATTTAGGGTCAAGTGATTGGTAATACTTTCCTTACTACTCATTTGGAGGTTTCAAGTAAAATATTTTTAAGTGCAATGAAAACAAAGATGCATGAAAATTTGCAGTTTATGTTAAGCCATGCATCAAACATGATGGTGGCCAAAGCACAAAACCTACAAAAACATGGGGCGAAAATTGTTTTTCCCATTACTCTTTATTCAATGTCAAAGCCACAACCTATACATAATTATGAGCCTTATAAAAGAACAAGATTGACAAAAAAAATCATAGTTGCAAAAGTGTCTCCTGGTGCAGAATTTTCAGCTCCCAATTGTATCATAGTAGTGCAGCTAAGGCATGGTGTCGAGGTCATTTTCCACATAAGGCAAACCCTGGATAAGCTAGAAGTTGCAGAAACAAAACAACCGAGTTGGGTATATATGAGGAGTCTACAAGAGCTTCGTGCATGACTATGGATTGGCAAGTAAAGCAATTTGAGAATGAAAAGGACAAAATATATGCATCACATGAGGAATTCAGAACATGGAATTGCAAATTCTCAAGGATGTTCTGGGATCTAGGTGTTACAGAGATGGTCATTTGGGGAGAGCCAGAGCAATTGAGCTTGCAATTGCTTGAGGGCAAGCAATTCTGGGAATGATGGATTGTCATGTCCCCTTTTCATAATTAAACCAACCAAAAGACCCATAGCCTATTCCTTATTTCTCGTAGGCTAAGGAATAAAGTTAGGAAAATAAATAATTTCATAATAAAGTTTTAAGTTGTCTTAAATCACTTTATTTATAACATGGAAAAAAGACGTGTTATTATTATAAATGGGGCCCAAAAGTAATATTCATTAAGTGGGCCAAAAAGTAATATTTATATAAAATTGTTTTAAATACTTTTAGGGTTAAGGCAACTGGGAAAAGAGAAATTATAAAAGAGTTGGATTCAAAACAATTCATCATTCATTATTGATCTTTGAAATCAAAACCCTATTTCAGATTGGAGCTTTTGTGTTTAACTTTTCCATCTAAGGACAAAAACCCTCCACTATATAGGTTTAGAGGACGAAAACCCTCTTGCCCATTGAGGTGATTCCATCCAAAGATCATAATTGTGTTGACAGATCGAGTTTAATTTAAGTTTTCAGTTGGTTAGAAATTGTTATCAGTATATAGAGTTTTTGTAGGGGTTACAGAGATATCTATCAAAGTTTATTGTTGTTCAAAGGCTGCCATACCCTAAGGAGGTTGTCATACCAACTAAGGATCCAAATCGCTACCTTTGTGACAATTGCATAGGTATTTCAGGGGGGGTTCTAGGGAATCGCCAGCGTATAAGGGTGACACCCTACCTTGTTGGCCACTGATTTACCCACTATAACAGCCCATTGCATTCAACTGCTGCTATAATTCATTTGTAGCTAGCCGTACCACCCAAGAATGACAAACACTGCATTTGCAAGTATTTCTACTGATACAAACCTTGGTTGTAAGCATTTTCTATAGTCATTAATTGTTGATTTAATATCATTACACTAGGTTGCAATACATTTGTTACTAAATTGATAGCTTCATCTGTATTATGTGTATTCAGACAATTGCAATAAAGATTACAATTTGATCTCCAATATCATTGTTGAGCATTGTTTTAATATTTAAATTGATCCTCAATCTTAGGAAAAAAAATACAAAAAAAAATCAGAATTCAAAAAATTACCTAAAAGGGACATTTCATATACCTTCCTCAATTGAAAAGAAACTTGTCTCTTGCGCTGATTCAACAACAAGGTCGCTCCATTATGCTTAATGATGCAAAGGTGAAAGTCACATGAATAATGTGATAACACACTCGTTTTAACTGGATATGAAGAAGGAAAATTATTGAAACTCAATGGTGAGCACTCAGTGCCAAGAAATTTTGCTCGTCTCGCAGAAGAAGGAAACCCAGCAAGTCTTCTCTATCTAGCATGTCAGATTTGTGCACACGCACTATGACAGCATCTGCACATTGCATAAAAATGGTGTTGTAGGCTTGCCGACTCTACGCAAAAATATCGAAAAGTGTGAAGTCTACATATTGGTGAAACACAAAAGAGAACGTTTCAAAATTCAAAATGGGAAGTAGATAGGAAGTTGTAGCTCATTCACCCTGATTTGTGTTCTCTCCCAATCCTCTTCGTTGGTGGTCATAAATACTACATGTTCATTGATCACTACAGCAGGATGACATGGATATTTTTTCTGAAGAATAAATCATAAGCCTTCGAAACATTTCAAAAGTTTCGAACCACTAGCATACTTAGAACTAATAATGATGGTGCGTTCACTTCAAAGGTGTTTGAAACATATCTCAAGCAAAACAAGATCAAGCATCATCTCACAATCCCTTACACTCCACAACAAAATGGATTAGTTGACCAGATGAACCAAACTCTCACGAATATAATTCAGTCAATGTTTTTCTTCAAAGGGGTAAATTTGCACTTCTAGGTGGAAGTAGTTCAAATGATAGTATACCTCCACAATAGGTCACTATCAACAACCCTACAGATAAAGAATCCATATGAAGTCTGGTGTGGTCATCTCCCTTTAGTGCGACATCTTCAGATTTTTGGATCCACATGCTACGTATTGATTCCAAAAGATAAAAGGAACAAATTGGAACACAAGGGTCTCAAAAGCATGCTTTTGGGATAGTCTTCAAAAGCATACAATATTTGATGAGAGCACCAAGAAATTTCTCATCGCAAGGGATGTCTTTTGTGAAACTACAAAGGACAACGCAAGCATCAGTTGACAATTGAATTAGGTGGGAAAATATGTCAATTTTGATGTTTTCAAGAAGGTTGATATGGAGGTTCCAAACAGTGAAGGGTGAACCTGCACTTGGAAAACACTTGAATCTTTATTGATTCCTGTAACTGAAAACGACACTCCCCCTACAGAAGATAATGAAACTTCATCAGAGGTTGGTACAATGGCAGAGAATGAAGGAGTTTCAAATTTAGAAATTGAGGCACCTATGATTCAACAAGCTACACAGAAAAAGATTCCAAAATTGGTTGAACAGACATTGAAATATATCAAACCTTATGAGGTTGGAAAAATAGGCACAAGAAGTGCACACAACCACACATCAATCATACCAATTTCTAAATGAACTTCAAGATAAGATAGAAAAGCTTACCTTGTTAGACCCTCAAGATGAAGAAGTCAATGTTGCATTTTACTCTAAACCCACTTCTTTCAGACAAACTAAAAAGCTCGAGACATGGAAAAATGCAATGAGAAGTGAGTATGCTATGTCGATCAAGAATGGAACTTGGAATTTTGGAAAATCCTCCAATCGACTGTAAACCAATTGGTTACAAGTGGGTCTGTCGCAACAAGTAAAAAGAAGATGGCTCACTCAACAAGCACAAAGCAAGGCTTGTCGTAAAGGGATTTGCACAAAAAAAAAGAACTGACTACAATGAAACCTTTGCCCCTACAACAAAATGGACTACCATTTGAACCATGCTGACTCTGGCAACTCACAATGGATGACAAGTTCACCAAATGGATGTCAAAACTGTATTTTTGAATGGTGATCTCAAGGAGACAATGTACATGACACAACCTAAAAGGTTATGGTAAACAGCCAAGAGCACAAAGTGTGCAAACTGGAAAAATCATTGCATGGTTTGAAACAAAACCCATGAGTGTCGTATGTCAAACTTGTTGAGCTCCTCCTAAACATGAACTTCAAATTTTTTGAGTTTGAAAATGCAACTCTTTTTGTCAAACAGTTGACAAAACAGTTGTATTTCTAGTGTTGTATGTTGTTGATCTACTCATCACAGGAAACAATAAAAGATGCACTGCAAAATTCAAGCAAGAGTTGATGAAAGGATTTGAAATGACAAATTTGGGTTATCTTCATTACTATTTAAGTATTGAAGTAATTCAAAAACCAAAGTATATCTTCATCACTCAACAGAAGTACATAAGTGAAATTCTAAGCAAGTTTGGAATGACAAATTGCAAACCTCTCAATACGCCGATGGAACAAAATCTGAAATTGGTGTCAGGAGATATCACAAATTTAGTAGGTACTACTAAATACATACAACTCATTGGAAATCTAATCTATAGTAATGTCTCTGTTTAAAAATAATGACAGTGCAAAGGATGAAATCGTCCCTCATGAATGAGGCACCGCAATGAAGGAACAACATCCAAAGCAAGTCAGCCCATGCGAGGTTTCAAGGGACGCCACTGCTTGTTGGAAATATTGTCATTGATGTCAAAGGAATTGTAATGGATATGAACAGAAATGTCGAACGGAATTGTTCCCAGAAGTGAACGGAAATGTCGACGATCACATCTCTTGTTGAAGAGATACCTCTTAGATGGGACACATCCTTTAACAGCTATATAAGGGAGAAGAGATGTGGAAGTATAACAAGCATTCGATTTGATTGAAGATCATATAAGTGTGAGAGAGAGAAAAAAAAAAAAAACATAAATATTTGAGAAGAAAAGTGGTTGTTGAAACAAAGAAGCATAAGCAAAGTATAAAGGCATAGCAGCAAAGCTATATTGTAATTGATCGGATCTAAAAGAGTGAAGAAGAAAAGTCCTATCATCTGTTGTGTAAGCAATAAGTCAGAGATAGAAGTGTTATTTCATCCAGAGGGTTGGTGCCTTCGTTCAAAGGGGTTGGTACTCCTCTAAGTTGGTGCTTACAAAATTGTATTAGGGTTGGTGCTCCAGTAGGTTGGTGCCTACGAATTTTTATATTGAGATCTATTTCTCCGCGGTTTTCTCCCGAAAAGGTTTCCACGTATAAATCTTGTGTCACTATTACTTTGTGTTATGTGAGTTGTGATTTGATTATATTGCATATCTTAAGTGGAATAATTGTTTATGTAAAAAGTGAAAAAGATATCTATTATTGATTCACTCCCCTCTCAGTAACAGCCTGTATTTAACAATTGGTATCAGAGCAAGTTCCTTCAGATATAGTTTAACTGCTCGAAGGTAGATCAGGCAAAGCACACATGGTTGGTTCACAAGATCAAGAAGGTTTTTCCACAAATAAGGCACCATTGTTTGACAACACCAATTATGCTTTCTAGAGCATAAGAATGAGGACATATCTGATGGCCCTTAGGTTTGACATTTGCCAATCTGTTGTAAATGGATACACAGAGCCACAAACACCACCAGCAAATCCCGCTGAAAAGAAGGCTAACGAAAACAACGCTAAGGCAATGAACGTTATTCTGTGCGGTCTTTCTGAATCTGAATTTGTAAAAGTTATGCAATGTAAGTCAGCAAATGAGATTTGGGAGAAGTTTAAGACCATCTATGAGGGTGATGGCAAGGTTAGACAAGCCAAACTTCAGACTCACAGGAGACAGTTTGAGAGTCTCAAAATGAAGGAAGAAGAGAACATTGCAAGTTTTCTTCTCTGAGTTGATGAAATCGTGAATGTGATTCGAGGACTTGGGGAAAAGGTAGAGTCTACCATAGTCCAAAAGATGCTAAGGTCTTTACCACTAAGATTTGATGCGAAGGTCTTTGTCGTAAAAGAAATGAGAGATCTTGACAAGCTACAGATGGACGAGCTACACGGAATTCTCACTGCTTATGAAATGAGGACAGAATCAGAGAGACCATCTAAAAAAGAAGCAACCTTCAAAGCATCAAGGAGAAAGCCAAAGAGCCAGAACTAAGTGATAGCTCAAGCGATGAAGAGGATGAAAAAGAAGCCTTATTCATTCGCTCAGGCAAGTACACAGGTAAGTTACCATTCAACTGCTTTAACTATGGTAAGATAGGTCATTTTGCAGCTAAGTGTCCTGAAAAGGATAATAGCGATGATGAAGAAAATAAATCCAAGTACAAGAAGAATTTCAAGCATAGCAAGGATAAGAAGTTCGAGAAACAAAAGAAGAGTCTATGCTCTAAGAGGAATCTTAGCTCTTCTGAAAAAAATGGAGTCAATTGTAGACACCTAAATCTGGCCACCAATAACCTCCAACCAAGGTTTTGACAAATTTCCACCTAAAATGCACAATTTGGCCTAAAAACACTAAAACATGCTAAAAGATGTGAAACTAACATATTCAAGTGCTAATTTTGGCCAAGGTATTCCTAAATGAGGCGATACAATTTATAGGCCAACTAACTTTGATGAATTCATTACTAGTCAAAATGCCAATTTTGTACCTAGGTGCTCTGGATTGCTCTTTCCTATCAAAACTTCTGCACAAGATGTGTGCCTTTGTTATTTGTTGTTGGTAACACTCTAAATGGGAATACGGTTCTAATGCATCTGACATGGACTTCCAATTCCAATCCAGTCGAATTTTGGACCAATAACAAGGCATTCTGATCAATTTGAGTAATTTGTGCACAAAGTGCTTAAGCATGCTTAAGAACTAATTACCCCAAATCAAGGCCTAATTAATAATTCCATGAAAACTTGGTGAAAACTTATTTTTGAAAATAAATATTGAATATCTGCATCATCAAGGGACCTCATTTCTTAGGAAGATATCTCTAGGCCATAAATGCCACAAATATCAAGATTTATGACCTCCATGCCTCGTTAATGCCTTCCATGATGCCCTCCATGCCTCTTAATTGCCCCATCTTCCAATGTCATGATGAAGATAATTACAAACTTAATTCCAAAAAATTAATTAATCCTCAACCACATATCTCAATCTCAAGATAGACGATTTAGATTGATTCTAGACATTTCCAAAAATCTATAAATAGAGAGGCCATGAACATCATTTAAAAGACTTGAAAATGGTAAGTTATAATGCAGGATCGGTTCTAAAAGCTTCATAAAACTAGTGTTACCATGCCAAATTGATTCCAAGCCAAGCCACAAGCCAAAGGTGCCAAGGAGAGATGGAGGTAGCCAAGCTTCCATTTTCAAAGACTTCATGAGCACAAAACCGAGCAAGCCACTACTACAAAGGCATTTGGAGCATCCAAGGAAGATGAAGTAATTCTTGTGTTTTATTCCTTACTTTTTAGTTGTGTTTGTTATTTGTGTTTGTTACCAAGCTCTCCCTAGTGTCTAGGCCTAAAAATGTTATGTTATTAGTGTGTTTATTTCATTTTGTTTTCATTTTGGAACTAACACTATACTAACCATCCTCTCTTGAGTCAAATTCCTAGATCACATCAATGACTCAAACAATGATAATCCAGAGATTCTATTCATGGCCATAGAAGAATATGACTTTACTAGCAAGAGCAATATAGAGGAAGAAGAAGCAAAAGTGAACCTTGAGGAAGAACTTATATATGTGCCTTAGGGGAGATGAAGTTTCTCAAAAAAAGGAATTTGAGACAGAAGCTTCAAATCGAGAGATATGAAAAGCAGAGTCAAGACTTAGAACCCAGATTGGCACAAGGCCTAGAAGAATCAAACAAGATGATTGTTGATCTACAAGCTCAGATTGAAAAAGCTAAGAAAGTTGAAGAACTAATAAATCAATTAAAGGAGAAAAGCGAAGATTGTAAAAGGTATGAATCCGAGATTGCTTCTTTAAAAGAGATCTTGAAAAGGTGAATAAAGTACTTAATGAATTGATATCTGAGAAAAGTACTCAAGTGTTAAATAAAATTTTGGGAAGTCAAAGATCATTGTCAAACAAGACAGGAATTGGATATGAAAAGGAGAAAGAAAAGGCTACAACTTCCATGGAGCCTCCGGTAAAAATAATTACACAAAAAACTAAGAACTATACTGAAGCCAAGAACACGAATACCAACTCCGACAAAGAAGGCAAAAAAGAACAAAACTATAAAAGATCACCTGCTCCAAGATACACCAATAAAACCAAGTTTGGTTATTACTTTTATGGTTATTGCTATTATTGTAACCATTTTGGTCACAAGAAGCTAGATTGCAAGAAGAGAGCTAGGGATAATGATTTCAGGAACGGAAACAAGGGAACTCATAGAGCTTCAAACAGTGAAGAAGGATCAAAGATTCAAGGCTCAAATCATAAAGAAGAGGGATCAAACGAATACATGAAAGAAGCAAGCTAAAGATTCCATGATTGTCCAGACAGCACTTCATGCAAGAGATGAGGGACAGCCCTGGTTCATTGATAGTGGTTGTTCAAGACATATGACAGGAGATAAAAGCAAGTTTATCTCACTAAAGAAGATCAATGGAGGTACAATGAAATTTGGAGACAACACCACAGCCAAAATTGTAGGAAAAGGTATGCTCAGTGTGGATAATGGTAAAACTAAAACCGAAAATATATTATGTGGAAGGACTTAAGCATAATCTTTTAAGTGTGAGCCAAATGTGTGACCAAGGACACACTCAAGTTCTTCGCAGAAGGATGTGAAATCAGAAAGAGAGACAAATGAATTGATTGGAGATGCTCACAGGACAAGTAACAACTTATACATGCTGGCGGATGTCAAAGGAGAGAAATGTTGTTTAAGTCAGGTCAAAGAAAGTTGGCTTTGGCATAGAAGAATGGGTCACATAAACTTTGACAACCTTGTGAATATTAGCAAGAAGCAGGCGGTAAGAGACATTCCAAAAATTACAAAGCCCTCAAGCACGCTTTGTAAACAATATCAGCACGAAAAACAGACCAAAACACGTTTCAGAACAAAGGAGTATTCTACCACCAAGATGCTAGAGCTCCTTCACACCAATCTATGTGGACCCCCCAGAACACAGAGTACTCAAGGTGAGAGGTATTTTATGTTGTTAATTGATGATTATACTCGAATGACATGGGTGACATTCTTGAAAAAAAAATCTGAAGCATTCAACAATTTCAAAGCATTTAAAGCTTTGGTTGAAAATGAAACTGGCTTGAGAATCAAATGCCTAAAGTCTGACCGAGGAGAGTTCATGTCTAGTGAATTCATTGAGTACTGTGAAGAACATGGAATAAAAAGACATTACTCAGCTGCTAGAACCCCACAGCAGAACGGTGTTGTAGAAAGAAAAAATAGGACACTTCAAGAAATGGCAAGAATGATGTTGAACGAATCCAAGCTGCCAGATAAATATTGGAGAGAGGCAGTACACACTATAGTACATATCTTGAATAGAGGACAACCTAGAGTCAACAGTGACAACTCCATATGAGCTATGGAAAGGGAGACCAACCTCTGTCAGCTACTTCAAAGTATTTGGTAGCAAAGGTTTTATCAAGAGAACTGAAGAAGACTTGGGAAAATTTGACTCAAGAGCGGATGAAGGAATATTCCTTGGATATTCTTCCAGGAGTAAAGCATACAAATGCTATAACAAGAGGACTCAAAAAATGATAGAAAGTGCGAGTGTCAGAGTAGATGAAGCTGGAGTTAAGAAAGCAAGCGATCCATTAGAAGTACCTGACATTATTGAAGAAGACATTGAAGTCGAAAAGATGAATGAAGATGAGCGACAAGACACCAAAGCTCCATCCCGATTCGTCTAGTAAAATTATGCCGAGAGCCAAATTATTGGAAATTTAGATACTGGAGTGCAGACCAGAAGAAGGTTGGTAAGTAATCCTAAGCAAGTAAATTTTTCATTATTATCTAAAATTCAGCCCAGAAACTTTTCAGAAGCTAGACATGATGAACATTGGGTGAAAGTAGTGGAAGAGGAGTTGGACCATTGAAAGGAATGAAACTTGGGAGCTAGTGCCAAGACCAATAAATCAGAATGTGATTGGCATAAAATGGGTGTATAGAAATAAATTGAATAAGGATGGTCAAGTGACCCAGAACAAAGCGAGATTAGTGTGCAAGGGGTATGCTCATATCGAAGGAATTGACTTTGAAGAAACTTTTGCTCCAGTAGCTAGGTTAGAAGCAATCAGAATGTTTCTTGCCTATGTGGTATTAAAAAATTTCAAAGTATATCAGATGGATGTGAAGTCTGCGTTCCTGAATGGCAAACTAGAAGAGGAAGTATATATTGAGCAGCCTAAACGATTTCTCCTTTCAGATGATAGTAGATATGTTTGCAGATTGAATAAAGTCTTGTATGGCCTGAAGCAAGCCCCCAAAGCTTGGTATGCAAGACTTGACAAATATTTGCAAGATCAAGGTTTTAAAAGAGGTTTCACCAACAACTTATATATCAAAATTATAGGTGAGCATCAGTTGATAGTTGTTGTCTATGTTGATGACATAATATTCAAAGAAGATAGTTAGACGCTGACGAAGGGATTCGCTGAAGACATGCAAAAGGAGTTTGAGGTGTCCATGCTTGGAGAGTTAACTTTCTTTCTTGGATTACAAATATCTCAATCCAATAAAGGAATATTCATTTCTCAAACCAAGTATGCCAAAGAAATGTTGAAGAAGTTTGGTTTTGAGGACTGTGCCCCTGTTAGCACACCAATGACCACAGGAAACAAGATAAGTAAGGATGAGGAATCACCAGATGTAGATCAATCTCTCTATAGATCAATGATTCGCAGTCTTCTGTATCTGATGGCTTCTAGGCCGAATATCATGCAGTCGGTAGACATGGTGGCATGATATCAAGCAGCCCCCAAGGAAACTCATGTACAAGTTGTGAAGAGGATATTCAGATATATAAAGGGGACCCTGGACTATGGATTATGTTATCCTACAGGAAAAGATTTCACTTTAGTGGCATATACATACTCAGATTGGACAGGTTGCCTAGATGACAAGAAGAGTACAAGTGGAGGTGCATTTTTCCTCAGTGATAGCTTAGTATCTTGGCTAAGCAAGAAACAAAATTCAGTTTCACTATCCACAACAGAAGCAGAGTATATAGCGGCAGTTTTGTGTTGCACTCAGATGCTTTGGATGAAGCAAACTCTGGAAGATATCAAGGTGAAGTATGATCAACCTATCTCTATATACTGTGACAACACTAGTACCATCAGTATTTCGAAGAATCCGGTGATGCACTCCAAAACGAAACATATTCCAATCAGATACCATTTATTGAGAGAGCAAGTTGCAAATCAGCAAGTGAAGTTGGAATACATTAATACAATAGAGCAGATAGCAGATATTTTCAAGGCACTTCTGAAGGACACATTTGAGTACCTACGTGAGACATTGGGAGTAATTTCTTTTGCTTCTTGCCATTGAAGGGAAGCATCAGTTGAAGGGGAGCTAAATATTAGCTCTTGGATAGACCCTTTGCCATTGATGTCAAAGAGGGCAAAGTATAGAAAGAGGATATCAAAAAAAGGGGGAACTACAACAAAGAAGGATTCAGACGGAAAAGACAGTGCAGCAAGGGGGAGCAGTTTCAGTATGCGGTTGCCATCAATGACAAAGGGGGAGATTGTTGGAAATATTGACATTGATGTCAAAAAAATTGTAACGGATATGAAAGGAAATGTCAAATAGAATTGTTGCCCAAAGTGAACGGAAATGTTGCCGGAAGTGAACGAAAATGTCGACGAAAATGTCAACAGTCACGTTTCTTGGTGAAGAGATACCTCTTGGATGGGCACATCCTTTAACGGCTTTATAAGGGAGAGGAGATATGGAAGTATAACAAGCATTCGATTTGATTGAAGATCATATAAGTGTGAGAGAGAAAAAAAGAGCAGAAATATTTGAGAAAAAAAGTTGTTGAAACAAAGAAACATAAGCAAAGTATAAAGACATATAGCAGCAAAGCTATATTGTAATTGATCGGATCTAAAAGAGTGAAGAAGCAAAGTCCTATCCTCTGTTGTGTAAGCAACAAGTCAAAGATAGAAGTGTTATTTCGACTAGAGGGTTGGTGTCTTCGTTCAAAGGGGTTAGTGCCCTTGTAAGTTGGTGCTTACAAAATTGTAGTGGGGTTGGTGCTCCAGTAGGTTGGTGCCTATAAATTTTTATATTGAGATCTATTTCTCCGTGGTTTTCTCCCGAAAGGGTTTCCACGTATAAATCTTGTGTCACTATTACTGTGTTGTGTGAGTTGTGATTTGACTATATTGCAGATCTTAAGTGGAATAATTGTTTATATAAAAAGTGAAAAATATATCTATTACTGATTCACCACCCTCTCAGTACTACCCTGTGCTTAACACTCCTTGGGAAATTACACCATTTAGGAATAGCCACTTGAAGGGTATTTATGATGGGCAGTTCATGGAGAAAGAGTATGATCAGATTTTATTCAATAAATATTCATATTTGGGCAGCCAAGTCGATAATGCATTTGAAGACGAAAACCCTCATTTGTAATTAGACTCGAGGAAGAAAACCTTTGAAGACTATTGTGATAACTTCATTCAGAAGTTACGCTTGTGCTTCACTTTGATTATTTGACTATTCTTATTCGGAATATCTGTCTAACACAGAAATCAAGAATTCAGTATTTGAAATCAAAAATTTGCTATATTTGATTTAATTTATAAATTCATAAAAAATTTGTGAAAATATCAATGATATAGTTCCTAGTAAATAGGATTAAGGAAAAATCCAAATTAAAGTATTTTGATCCCATTGGGGATATTAAATCTATGTGACCCCAACTAGACCAGATATTTATTTCGTTTTTGGTATTCTTTTTTGATTCATGCAACGACCTAGAGAAAGTCATTGGGTAACAACAAAAAGAGTCCTTTGATATCTCAAAGGTACACAAAATTTTGGACTCAAATACTTTAAGGTAGAGAACTTCAAACTAGTCGGATACTCAAATTCTGACTACACTAGTGATTTTGAAGATGGAAAATCTATTTCAAGTTTTCTAATGAACCTGAAAAAAGCAATTGTCAGTTGGAAGTCAAAGAAGCAATTAGTGCCAGCAATTTTTTCAACAGCAGCATAATAGATGGCAGCATAAAGACAACCAGAGAGATTTTGTGGCTTAGAAGGGTTCTTTCAGATTTGCAAGAACAACATGATTCATCAACACCTCTCATGGTTGACAACACATTTGCAATTCAAATGGCAAAAAATCCAATCTTTCACAACCGAACCAAACACATCAACACCAAATTTCATCTAATTTGGCTTTACGTGAAAGATGGCGATGTACAATTGCTCCATTGTCAAACTGCAAAGCAACCAACAGACATCCTGACAAAAGTGTTGGGATGAGAAAAAATTGAAAAGTTTAGAGGCATGTTTGGTCTCACATTAACCCCTACAGATTAAGGGGGGATGTAATATTATTGTAATCTAAATAAATCCTAGGAGTAATTGTAGGATAGTTTTTGTCTCGTAGTGGTAAGCTAGAGAGTCTTCGTACATAGATGAAAAGTCATATTGAATATGAAATTAAGATTTACAATTTTGTCTATTTATAATGTAATCTCTCATTCATTTGATTAATGCAATTTGCAATTCTTTGGTTTGCACCAAATCCCATCATCCATCCTAGCCTAACGTGTTTGTGTGCATGTCAGGGCAATATAAATGTTGTTGAAGCACTAACAGTGTCATGTTACCTATTGACTTGGTGTAGTGTGCCTCCCACATGAGTCATGGCAAAGTTCACCTTTAGGAACACAAATATGTCCAAGCTTGTAGACAAGCTTGTCGGACATGTGGAATTCATAAACATGTTTACCCTGCACACGGGCAGTGTAGGTGTCTACAAATTCGTGCTCTTTCTTAGTAGAGAGATACCCAGTCAAAGAAGTTGTGGCCACACGTGTCAAGCACCATGATTAACACTTGCATTAGATGATGGTTGAGGCAATTTGTCGGCTTGGTGTCTTCTCCCTTTTTGTACTTGATCATCACATGGAACTGCGGCAAGTCATCCACTTCATGTGGCATGCATGCTCCAACTTGTTTTGTTTATGCAGAAACTGAAGTAGTGATGATCAAAATGGATGATTGTTTCTTTACCCAAGATGTAGTGGCACCATTGCTTGACTGATTATAGCCTTACACGATATCGTACAACTCTTTTTCGTAGGTGGAGTAGCACTAAGCCATGTCGTTGAAGGTCTCTAAATGATAGGCAACCAAATGTCGATGTTGTGTGAGTAGTGCACTGAGTGCATAGTTGGATACATCAATCTAGATCTCAAAGTGGTGGACAATGTCGAGCATTGCCAAAACAAGAGTTGTGCAGAGGCACTACCTAAGCTCCTCAAATGCACATTGTTGTGCAAGTTTTCAATGGAATGTTGCTTTGGCACGCATGATTTGGCTGAGGGGCCATAATATGTACGAGAAACCAAGGAAATACCTACTAAAGAAATTCACAAATCCAAGAAAACTCAACTCAATGAGATTGCACAGAGTTGGCAAATCTTAGATTACTTTGATCTTCTCTAGATCTACATGGATTCCTGCATGATTGATGATGTAGCCCAGATATTGAATGTATGCAGTGCCAAATGTACACTTGGATAAGTTGGCTTGCAACTTGTGTTTGCGCAATGTGTCCAAGACACATGAGACATGCTCCACATGCTCCTCCAAAGTCTTGCTATAAATGAGGATGCCCTCTAAGTAGATAATGGCGAAGGAATTGCTAAATAGTTGAAGTATGTCATTCAAGTGCATGAATGTCATTGGCGCATTGGTCAAGCCAAAAGGCATAACGAGCCACTCATGCAATCAATCCTTAGTCTTGAATTTTGTTTCACATGTCTTCATAATGGACTAGTACCTGATGGTAACCTGGTATGTGCACCTTTGTAATGTCCCCATTTTTGAAATTAAAATAATATTATTGCTAAAATAAAAGTATTTTTAAATACTTAAATATAAAATAATATTAATCTAATTTGAGTTCCATTTAAGTTGGGGCCCTTTTGAGGGTCATGGGCACTTAAAGGTCAAGTGGAGAATTATAAAGAATATCCTTTTAAAGTTTTGAGAAGGAGAGTCATCTTCTAAAAGGGATATAAAAAGAAAGTAAGTTGTCATTTGGAAGGGATGTTGAATATTGAATTGAAATCTTTGATCAAGTATGTCAAACTTGATTACCACATCTTGAAGACGAAAACCTTCATTCCTAATATTTGGGCAGCTATATTCAAAGGTTGTACTTGAGCTTCAAAACTGCATGTTTATATGCAAGTGGATTTACAAAAGTGTTTTTGGACACCACCTATATTGAGGAATATTGCAAACCCTATAGAAAGATGGGTTTTGGCGAATTTGCAGGTTTTGGAGAGTGGTGACTTGCTTTGAGAGCTTGCACGTGGTGTTGAAGGTCATTTCATTGTGTGGCGACTTGCCTAGAGGGTTGAGTGAGCTGATTGGAGGGGTTTGTTGAAGCCTTAAAATATTACATAATATTCTATTTGATTTTCCAACTTTGGCAACTTGGATTGAGGGCTGGTTTTCAAGATTTTAGAGTTGATTTAGAGGGTTCATGAAGCATAAAATATTGCATAATATTTTATTTTATTTTTCCAGCTTGGGCGACTTGCTCTAGGAGCCTTTGGAGGTCATTTGGAGGACCATTGGTGAGTTTTAAAAAGCTGATTTATTTTATATAATTTTCTGAGGTAATGCGAATCAATTTGAGGAATTGAACATCTTCAGAGGGTTTTTAGACTCTATTTTGGCAAGGTACAATTGTTATATTAATTTTGAATTATTTGGCAATAGATCTTAAGGGTTTAAAAGATTTTTGGAGGATTAAGGCAAGGGTTTGATTCTAAAATTCTGCCCTTATTTTCTGAGTTGGACAATTCACTTGAAGGAGGTGTGCAAGGGTTTAGGGTGCCTTGTTTGGCCCTAAATAACAAAGCATTAATTATTGCTAATATTGGTGAATTTTATAACCTATTTCCAGTAGGTTTGGCATGAATACAAGTCTGATTTTCTAAGTTATTACATGATATTTATTCATAATTGTGGCGACTTGGTTTGGAGAGATATGATCATGTTTTAGGCCCTAACATTGGCCAATTTTTACATGATATGCATGTTGAAATTTGTCTGCATTTTATCTTCAGTTGCAAAGAGTTTTCTGAGTTGGATTTGGTGACAAGAAGAGAGCATTGAAATCAGCTTGGTGGCGTTGAGAGTTTGTGGAAAATATATCAATTCAGCTCCCTTTCTTCATTCAGTGTGAGCCATGGTTGGCTAAATTTCATAAGGTATTTTTCTATTTATTTATTGAGTGATTGGAAGTGTGAAATTTCAGTTTGGTGGTGCAAATACAGCCCTAGGGTTGGCTGATTTTTATTTTCAGAATTCATATTCTATTTCAAATTGGTTTAGGGGTTTGTTGGAAAACCCTCTTTCGCATTATTGTCTCAATTTGGAGACATTACAACCTTCGAGCTGGTCCAAGAGGTCGTCAATGCCCGGTAATGGAAATTGATTCTTTATTGTTATCTTGTTGAGCATGTGATGGTCAATCGACAAGCACCATGTGTCATCTTTCTGTGGTGTGATGACTATTTGGTTGCCACAAAAGAAGAGCTTGACCTAATCTTGTCTTGGTCAAGGCGCTCTTGGATATGGCATCGGACTTCATCATTATGCCAAATGGATTTGGTACAATGGACTGTTTGGAAGAGGGGATACAGAGATCAAATCAATCAAATTCTTTACCATGCAATGTGTTAGAAGTGTCACAACCTGTCCCACTCTTTAAAAACTACCTTAGTATTAGTAAGGGAAATGGAACTAATGATTAATGATTTTTTATTTCTATAGTATATTTGGATATTTATGTTGTATAGTTGACAACTATACTATTTTGATTAGTTATGTTGGAGGACATTTGCATATGTTTATGGATGTATTGTGTTTCTATGTATTGGAATCATGTTTGACTGTGATTTCATTTGCAGATTTGATTTGCATTTTAGCAGTTCATTGATATATGTATGTATGTATGTGTATATGTATGCATCTATGTATGTATGTATATATGTATGTATTGAATACTTGATTATTTTGTTGCAAGTTCGGACTAATCACCTTTTTGTTTGATCGAGGTGGTTGCAAGACTGTCCCACCCTCATAGAGTGGAATAGAAGGAGAGTATCATAAGGGAGGAGGATGCAAATATTAACATTGGGGATAGAGAGAACGGAACTGAACCCTCCCCCCCACACACACACACTACACTCCTAATTTCTTAGATGAAACAAATGATAATAGTATTCTACAAAAATGTTGAGTGTTTGCTTTGCATTGTTTGTCCCTATGGTTAGTAAAGCATGTTTCAATTGGTTCTGAGTTCGTTACTTGTCTTATATGCTTTTGAGTTACATAATGCATTAAGTTTATGTATCGACCGTTTGTTTTTGCACAAAACCTCAATATAAACTAAACTATGTTGTGTTAAACCATTTATGCATTTTAAAGTATAAGAGTGTTGGGTGTTTATGTATCTTGTGTAAGTTTGTATACTTTTATGCCCCTTTTGGTGACCTAAGGGGGGAGAAATAGGGTAAAAAAACACCCAAAGCAATTATATTAAATGGGTTTTGAATTTGTAAAGGTTTTAATAACAAAGTTACCACGTATTTTTTAAATGAAAAGAAATTAGGTCATAATAAAATTAGGTTTCAACTGCTATGGTTTTGGTTGACTTTGCCAATTGCTATGATGAGGAAGTCTTGCATGTGCCAGCCATGCTCAAAATTAGAATAATGGTTGCGAGTTAACGAGCCAAATACGCAGATCAGGTATTAATGAAGGGGAGTTCATAATGAATAACTCGTAGTATAGTAGGAGAGTGGAAAGGCCATGCAAAACGTGGATGTGGTGTGGAAATAGAATAAGAGAAAGAAAAAAGAAGAGAATGGGGAACCGCAAAAGGAGAACGGAGCTTCGTAGGAAGGAACAAAAGCTACCATCAAATACATTCAATCGACATCCATTACAGAACAAGGTTGGTTAAGCTTTGAGTTTGTAATATTGGGTTTTAATTGTAGACTTAGTCTTAATAGGGAACAAATTAACAACAGTTTCCTTGATATGGGTTCAAGAATGCACCCTGTTTGAATGTATATAATGGTAGATTGCTTCAATAAAACCTAGGGTTTCATATTTATAGACCTGGGGATGGAAGTCGGTTCCATCCACAAGCCTATAGAAATGATGTCGAGCCCTTTTTCAAACGAAAACTGAATGTATTCAAGATTTGTAAAGCCTGTGACATAGATAGTTAACCGTCGTGTAATATTGTTTATTATGAGACGACCTTGAAATTATCATGGAAACTCTGTGCCCTTGGTTTGTCTTTGTCGATTGGCAATTTGGGTGAGTTCTATCATCGGTTGAAAACTTCGACTGTATAGAGACTGGGCATGTTTCATGTTTGGATTATAAAAAATTGTTTCAAACTTGGGAATTTCTTAAGTGATTAACTGTAGTAATATGCCTTGCATGGAAAACTTTAATTGCATACTTCCCTTGAAAAAACATTTGTATAGGCTTTGTATAATGATTACGAGCTATAGTAAACAAGCTCGGAGTATATTTCAATAGTGACTACCTTGAAATTTGTAATAGTTGTCATGAGGTTTAGAATGGCAATAAAACATCATAGATTTATAAGGAACACACATAAGAGAATTATTGAAGTTATGTTAAACTTGTTCTAGGATATTTGGCAGACTTAGTCTCATATATATCAATATGAGTCCTGTAGCTGCATCTTATTCTGTTATATAGCCTCATGCCGTGGTATTCAAGTTACAAGGCATATTATATTTGAATTGTTATTTTGAACTAAATTTATATGTATATATAAATATGTATACATGTGTAAATATATATGTATATATACATGTGTGTGTGTGTGTGTGTGTGTATTCACTCAACCTATGTAAATACATGAGTAGAATTGAACACCTCTGTGACTTAAGCTGAACTTAGAGATATTTCTATTAGGAAATACACATACAGCTGTAGAAGGATAATAGAAATTATGAGCAGAATTATATGGGTCAATATATTTGTAAATGGTTGACTTGTTTATCAGTCTTTCCTTTAGTTTAAATGAACTTGAGTAATAAGAAATAGTGAAGAGCTTGTATACACTAAAAACGTATCTTTAGGTGTTTATATCTCTTGGTAAAGATTCTTTTGGAAGTTATAAACCAGTATGGTAAAAAACGTATCTTTAGGTGTTTATATCTCTTGGTAAAGATTCTTTTGGAAGTTATAAACCAGTATGGTTAAATGTGTGTGTGATATGTATAGGTGAGGGTTGTGCATTTATAATAGATATAATATGAGACATATGGTTTAAGGAATTGTTGAAATAGACATTAAAAGCTAAAGACTGTCAAGGAGCGTATAAGAGGGTTAGGGGCATGACTAAAACTAGGAGGAGACTTGATTGTGTGTTTATAAACCATCTTGAGTTCTATCTGATTTATATTGATGAATTAGTTGTATTCCATCAGATCTTATATAGTTTGTGTTAAAAAAAATGAAATTAAGGAATTGAAACAGTTTATTTATTACCTTGATTTTTATCTCCTAGGCATATAAGCATAATTGGTTTTTTGAATTTAATTCATTAAAAAGAACCTGAAAACTATATATATGACATTGTTGGTTGAATTATTGGAAACAATGTGAATATTGAGAAAGATGATTGTTTTTACCTTTTATTGCATAGAGCATATAATAATTTGTTTGGATTTGATAGTATGATGCAACCTGTATTTATTATGCCTTGAATTATTTATAATAAATCACTAGACATGCTTCATTTGATAGCAGGTGATATATATATATGAGGGTGTTGTCATGCCACGCATAAATCTACCACCTAGTATCATATGATAGATTGTGATTCATTAGCAGAGAATATGTGTGAGTGGAATTGACTTAGATCCATGAAAGATCTGATTTTTATAATGAAAACTTTGACCAAAGTAATGTTATAGTTAAGACATTGTCATTCCACTGTACTTTGTAGTTTACATGTGTATGTATGCATGATGTCATATTAGATAGAAGATTGTTTTTCATGGTCTATGTGACTGTTGCATGTATTAGTGATTGTACACAAACGGGTTCCGATTGAATTCTCGATATTCGCACTATTTTTATCTACCCCTCCATGAAGGGAGGGCCACTCCCAATGGGGAGGTGTGCGGAAAACCGATAGTCTGTGGTTGGAGGAAAAGCACCCTGATGATGCTCTCCCTCTCTTCAACTATTCAACCATCTGGAAATCTTACTCATGGCTATCAGTATGGATCATTGAGTTGTTTATGAGGCTTAATTGTATTGTTGTACATTCTATCTTGTATATTTGATTTAGTGCTGAAATGTAATATGTAATACACTATGAATGATGACTATTCAACACAACACTGGTTGTGAGACTTGTAAATAATTCTGAATATTGTAATAACAATGGCTGAATTTTTATTTATAACTGTAATTGAAGATTGTGTACAGATGTACTTGTCTCTCTATTATTCATTTCTTGAGGAATACACACCTAATATTCTGTTTTACACCACTTGAAAACTAAATGGATCATATTTTAACCAATGGGTTAATTATATTTATGCATTTATTATTCCAGATACATTTAGTAATCAAATAGTGGAATATATTGATAATTAAAAATGATGTTATAAATAATATATGGATTTTTTTTTTAAATTAGTGACTTTTATGTATCACAGTGGGTTACAACAAGAAGGCCTTTTATTTCTTCAAAGACATCTCCATAGTGCTATAGTAAGTTGTCGAGTTGTTGCAATGATTGTGCCGAATGGCTCGCTACCAATGCTTGTTTGCTCAATTTTGCAGATGCTTCTGGATGAACCATGAGTAGCATGGACTTCTGTGTGTGCAAGATGAACTTGTGACATTGTTTGGCAAAGACCAATGTGAGCTTGGTTGTTGGAGGTGACTCCATAATGTTGAAGATGTGGTCTTTGACATGAATGGTCCATTGTTGTCACTTAGCTTGATATGTACTATCCCAATCATAAACATATGGTCTTCCAAGTAAGATGTCACAAACTACTATGGCATCACAAGTGACTACATCCTCCATAGGCTTGACTGCATACTTGAAAGTGCAGTGTCGCCAAACCAAAATGTCTTTCCCTTGTTGAAACCATCCCAAAGAGTATGGTCTAGGGTGCGCTTCAATGGTAAGACCTAGGTGTTGGAATGCATCAATTATGTCCTTTCGACTCCCACTATCAATGATGATGTGAAGTTGTTGACCATTGACTAGAAACTTCGTGTGGAAGAGGTGTTCTCTTCACTTGGAGACATTTATGGCAATGGTGTTGGTGCTACGGCATGTTGCATTAGGATCAGTATTCTCGACTTGTGAAAGACCTAATATAGATTGCAGAAGCAAAGATTGTTGTGCACAACATTAGGAGTTGTTATGTGAGCATGCGGTGTCAATGGCACCACTTGTTGCCTTGGTTCCTCTTACCTTTGTCTATAGCCTTTGTTTGGTGGTTCATTGAGGGACTTATACTCTAGTTGCAGTGGTTCATCTTCCTCTACAACAAGAGTATAAGTCCTTTGATGAACCATAGCTTCTTCAAGTCATCAGTTGGTTCCTTATCAAGTTTTCCCACCAATACATGGAGTCTTTTGTTGCAAGCTCATACACTTTCAAGTTTTTGTTGTCGAGTGTTATAAATCTCAATAAAAATTTCATTGTTGTCAGAGGAGCTTAAATTTTTTTTCAAATGCCCTTTGCAATTTGCCCCAATAAATGTTATCACTTGTTGGTGCATCTGTAAACTAGTCAATAGCCACCACTCTCAGTGTGGCTAGGAATGATCGCACCTAGTGTTATCATCTATCTAGCCATTAAAAGGACAAATGGTAATGCATGTTCTACAGTGTCACACAAGGTCTTTAGATCCATCACCAATAAATTTCTGTAGCTATCGTCTCTCTGAATTTGGACCTAATGGAGTGTTTGTGACCATGATTGTTGACCTTGTATGACTTTGAATTTGGCTTCAATGTGGCTCTTCTAGTAGGAGCCTCCTCAAGAAGGTCTATCCTAATCATTCCTCAATACTATCAACCACATCACTATCCTCAACCCTTCCTTCGAACTAGGTATCCGTACACTACTTTGCTCGCCATCAAGTGCCTTTCTTCCATTGCTCACTCCAATTCGTCCTATCAATTTCCTTGTTGCTCTTGGCTCAACCTCTCAAGTCATTAAATCCTCAATGTGGCGAATATTTGTTTCGTAGGCATGTCTCTCCTCTTGAGAAGAAGAAATCAAACTCTATTTTGGGATAAATACTTCCCTCTGAAGGGAGGCTCAATCAAATCTTCAATTCATTCTTTTGCAACACCCTCTAATCCATCCTGGATGGAAACGTCCACACTTCCACCAGAAGGGGCAATTGTCTTGCAATCTCTACCCACTCCTCCCCCATGAGCCACATAGGATCCTTTGGTTCTGGCTGAACTCTTCCTTGGTTTCGACTCCAGCTCTGGCTTGTACTCATGCTTTGGCCTTCATTGCAACTTCCACTTCTACTCTAAACTTCTCTTGATGGAATTTTAGAATTGGCTAACTCTCACAGCCTTTGTCTTCTTTCTCGTTGTTTCACTAATCAAGTAGACTGTCTGATTTCTTGGTCCACTCCCTCATCACGTCATCTTCTTCTACTGCCTTTGTTCAGGCTCAATGGCGTTAATTCTCTCATATGGCATCGATCTTCAAATCATTCCTCTTCTTCACAATGACACCTTTCCTCATAACATTGTAAAAATAATTGTTGTTTTGCTTCACGATTATGTTCCACACAGAGATCTTGTAAGATAATGTAGTGCCTCATTATCAATGGTTATTGTCGACCAACTTTCGCTTCTACCCAACTTCACAAATGCAACAACGCCTGAAATGCTTAATTCAAAATTGACACTACCAAAGAATACTATTTGCAGAATTATACATACATAGCATGAACTTAACACAACATAGGAAAGAATAATATCTTTATTACATAGGTAGTGTAAATTACATTGCTTGGTATAGGGAGGACCTATCATATCTATGCCCTTACATTGACATTCAACTTGCTATTTAATACCAAATGGTTAATGGTTGAGATACAACCGTCAGACCCAACCATTCATAACTAGAAAGTAACTAACACACTATCAAAGCCGATAATACAAGTATTAACAATATAACAAAGTCAGCTACCAAACAGATCACATACTCCACAATTCCATATCATAATATCACATGCCTATGTAAATAACACATGTTTAACCTTTCATTGGTCACCTATGTTGGAAGGTTGATTCTAAAGGACCAATGCATGGATGGGCAACGTGGCAATTAAAATTTCAATCACAATTTGACTAGGAGGAATTTCCTTTCGTTAGAGGTGTATGTGTAAGGGAAAATTCAGTGATGGTGCCTCAAAACTTTGCCTAGGTAAAATGTATGATTCTATATCTGATCTTGTTGCCAAAGCTTGATCTACATTGGATATTCTTATGAAACATAAATATATTTTTGATGCGGTTACTAAAATTTCCATCCAGCATTGGCCCTCCTAGCCTGTGTTAAGAACAAATCCAGATATGAATTAAATATTTTATTCGGTGCCTAATATATTCACCCCATTCAATCTTCTAGTTTTGCACTATAATATAAGCTATATATTCATCCCAAAAAAGAAGATCTGCCTTCCTCTTTTGAGATTGTGGATCTAGTAAACAGTTTTTTCTATTATTTCCAACTATGTTACTGGGTACTGCCATGGAGGCCTCCATAACGGTGCGGTTCTAGTATTGTTACCTCCCAAGATCTTCTATTATCCTGGGTACCTGGCCATCACAATAAAAACAAAATAAAAAAACACTGCTGGTCCAAGTACGACAGTTATGATAAAAACTAAAAAAATCAAATTCAAAAATTCAAGAACAATAAAAAAATATTAAAAAAACACAACAAAATTGCTGCTAGTCCTACTACATCTGGTTCTAATGAACTAATTGCTAATTTGGATGTTCTCAATGACAAACAATATGATGATTTGCGCACGTAGTTCTTGATTTTGATTATGACCACAGACAATTTTCCTATTTTGAATAGATTATATAAACCTATGTGATATATCATATGTTATGACTCATTTAATATTTTGAATTATCAATTATCAGTAGTATTGTGTTATTTTTTTGTTTATTTTATGCATATAACATTATGATTAATTTGTTTTTCTTTTTTCTATAATTTTTATATTTTCATTAATTTTTATACGGATGTACCCAAGCTGTACCGTACCTGGGCCCCAAAAAAATGGTGAACCCCTGTACACATACCAGTAACTTAAGTATCTAAATATCATAGAAGAATAAGCACATTCAAGGAAAGAGAACAGCTATCCAACATATTGAAGGCCCCAAATATTTAAGACAGTACTTTGCAAAAGGATGAAGATAATGCAATACATATTATTATGTTGTAAAACTCCCGACATGTTGACGTTTGGACCAGCTGATTGTGACAAATGTCACTTTAAAAACTAGCTAATCCATACTGTCTAAGAAATCATCTTAAACTAGGTGATTCATACTGTCTAAGAACTCATCTTAAAGAGCACAACAATCTCACTGGACAAACAACTAATTTCTATCCTGACAGGAGATACAACCAGCTTTGAAATAAGATACATTCCAAATTCACAACCATTCAAGCTGGGACCAAACACCAACACACGAGGGAAAGAGAATTGAAAATTGTATCGAATCTATACTTATTGGACAACAAAAAATTACAATGTCTGAATTAAATATAGAAAGTTCTTTTACAAATTTGTGTTAACAGAAAACAAAAACACACCTTTGTTGACATTTTGCCCTCCAGGTCCTCCACTTCTTGCAAAGCTAACCGTCACATGCTCTGCATGAAGTTTATATCCAATTAATACTCATCAAGAATTTGGTACTAAAACAGTGCATCTGCTTAAAAAAAGCATATGTATTAATGATGGTTGTAAATTTTAGTAAATAGTAAGATAAGAGAGAGAATGTTGATCAAATAAAATCGTCATATTCTAATGGGACCATTTGCCCTATTTTTGAAGATCTTTCAAAGAGAAACAAAATGACATTTGCCAAATAAACGTTTTTATCCCACCAAAGTATTTACCGACCTTACCCCAAACCTAAAACCTTATTCACAAAGTATTTACCGACCTTACCCCAAACCTAAAACCCTATTCACTTAAGTATATGTCACTCACAAATCCTACAAGATATCATTTCCCACATGATGACTGAGGCTTTAAGCAATGTTTCCTATTACAAAACTCAGCCATTTACCCAGTGTTGAAGCTTTGAGCATTGTCAATTGCTATCCAACAAGCTAGTAACAAAGCTCTAAGCAAATTGAATTACCATTTTGTGATGTCCCCTTTTCATATAATTTTAATAATTAATAAAATTGTCCGAATAGTGATTTTTATCATTCGAAAATATAAGGCAATTAATTAATTATTAAAATAGAACTATCTTAGATAATTATTCGAATTACTGAAAAAGTGGTTTTAACCATTTGGAAAATTAAAGTAATTTTAATGATTATTTTAAGAGGCTTTATAATTAATAAATTGCTTGAAAAGTGACTTTTATCACTTTAATTATTAAAGCAATTTAATTAATTATTTGAGGACCTAATTATTTAATTTCCCAGAAAGTAATTTTAATTACCAATTTATTAAGCCAAGTTATTTAATTAATTCAAAAAGGCCTAAATAGAAATTAAAAGGAATGTCGGCTTGGGAGCTAAAGCAAAAAAAAGGAAAAGATATTCTAAAAAGGACAAGTGAGGCTTATGAGGTATTTTACCTCCCCAAGGTAGTTTGCCCCCTTTGGAAGGTACAAATACAAGGTGAAGATCACAATTGAAGACGTTAAATTTTGATAATTGTTCTTCATGCTTGAAGAAACTATTAGGATGCATGCCCAATAAGAATTCGTTGTTTTGGTGTTGATCAATTTACAAAAGGTGTCTTTTGACACCACCTTTACTAAAGAGATCTTGTTCTTGCCCTAGAAGTGGGGCGATTTGCTTGAAGGGTTCGTGTGAGGTTTTTGTGAGGGTTTTGAGACTCATTTCTTGCATATTAATGCTGATTAATATTTACCCTATTTTTGCAAGTGGAGCGAACTACCTTGGAGACTTGGATTGAGGGTTTGGAGGCCCCTTTTGGGTCTATTTATGCAAATTAAATATTCTGAATTTACTTGCTATTTTCCTACATGTTGACGTGATATTTTGGAAAAGTTTCGTGGAAGATTCGAAGCCTTAAATTGATAGAAAATTAAATAATACTTTTCAGATTATTATTTAATTATTTGTGACAGGTTTTGAAGTCCTTTTCATTTGCGAAAAGCAAGATTTTGCTCTCCTAATTTTCTGCTAATTTTCCTACACTTGGTGACTTGGGCGATTCGCTTGGAGGGCACTTGTGGTGAATTTTGGTGAGGGTTTGAAGCAAAAAAATATCCAAAACAACAGCGGTATTTTTGGGATTAAATCTGATTTTTCTATCCATCATAAAGTGGCATGTGAGCAACAATAAATTGGCAAAAAAGTACTTAATGTATTTAACTTCCTAATTATTTTTGCAAGTATTCATATAATTTTGGGGTAAGTTATTGGCTAAAAATCATCTATAAAACCCTACTATTGTGGCGCCTAGGGTTTCTAGGGCTTTGACAAGGGTTTGTGAAGCATTATTTGCAAACTAGGGTTGTTGATTTCATTTTCAAAATTTTGGGATTTAGGGGAAAACCCCTTTTATGTGAAATCGTTCCATGTGGAGACATTACACATCTACTCAAACAACAAAAATAAAGCAAACGAGACGAAAGCCCAAGAAAAGAATGCTTCGAAGTATTAAATGCACTTAGTTTTCAGAATTTTACACCATGCTTAACAAGCATACGAGATACAACAGAGATGATTTTAACAATTTAGCAATTACATATGGAAAAGTCAGGTATATATACCATAAAGCTATTATGTGAATTGTCTCTTTCCCACTATTTATAATCATTAAATTTTTTTGTGAATTCTTTTTCCAATATTGGATATCAATAGCATAATAAGCAGCAAAATACAAGATTAATATTCTAAACTCTATTAATAACATCAAGACCCCACATATTTTTTTATTTCAATAAGCTGAAAATACAATGCAACTGAAATATTTTATTGTAATGAGTTGAATACTCATGAATACTGATGACAAAACAGTTGGGCATTGAAATAACACACAAAAATACCTAGTTCTATAATATGCAAAGTACAACCTAAGTTTACTCTGGGCATACAACAGAAAACACTCATTACAGATCTACATTGAACATTTGATCATAAATACAACTGACAGCAAGGTACATAAGTAGTATAGCAGCAGTACAAATCATTGTTGCAAACTGAAATTGGAATCAATTTCAATCATTCGACACAAATATGATCCCTTGATGGAATCACCACAACTAGAATTAGAGGGTTTTCATCGTCCAATTATGCACACCAAAGAGTTTTCATCCTTGGGTGAAAAGATGAACACAAAGGCTCAAGCTCTAGAATAGGGTTTGATTTCAATGAGTAATGAATAAAAATTCCTTTTGAGACTAGCTCCTTTTATAATAATCAGTCTAATTCCAACCATAAAAGTGTTTAAAACACTTTACTTTTTGGCCCACTTTTTAGTAATAATACATGAGTATCCTTTTAGCATGTTATGAAAATAAAGTTACTTGGTCAACTTAAATAATTTATTTAATTAAAAGTATTTATAAAAGGGGACATGACAGTCTACCCTTCCCAAAATTGTTTGTTCTCAAGCAATGCAAGTTCAACCGCTCTGACTCTCCCCAAATGACCATCTTTGTAATACTTGGATCCCCATTTCATCCTTGAGAATTTACAATTCCATGTTATAAATTCCTTGTGTGATGCGGTATGTTCTTTCGACTGCAAAACTATCATTGAGGCTTGATTATGTAGTTCCCTTGAAGCCTTCTCCATCTCTCTGTGTGATGCATATATATCTTTCCCATTCTCAAATTGTTTTGCTTGCCAATCCATAGTCATGCGCAAAGCTCTTGTAGACTCCTTATATATACCCAACTTGGTTGTTTGTTTTGTTTCCGCAACTTCTAGCTTTTCCAGGGGTTGTCTTATGTGAAAAAAAAAGCTCATCATTGTGCTTTCAATGCACTACTATGATACAAGTAGGAGCTGAAAATTCTACACCAAAAGACACTTTTGCAACTATGAAAGTTTTTGTCAATATTGTCCTTTCATAAGGTTCAAAATTCCCTGTAGGTTGTGGCTTTGACATTGAATATAGAAAAAACACTGTCCACCCCATCTTTTAGTATGTTATGTACTATGGCCACAATCATGTTTGATGCATTGCTTAACATAAGCTGTAAATATTTATGCTTCTTTGTTTTTATTGCAATTAAAAATATTTCCCTTAAAACCTCTCAATGAATAGTAGGCAAAGCATTACCATAACCTTCTTAGATTCTCCTTACAATAAGTAGAGATTTACTATAGTTTATCGACAAAATTTGTCATTTTCACAATCTAATTTGTTATTATCAGCAATTCTAAAATGTAAAGTTGTGGCTACTATTAATGGTTAATTAAGGGAACATTCCGAATTATGCAACACCTTCTTGGACAGCAATGTCTTCAAAATCATCTAATCTATTCTTTGCCTTAAAACTTCAGTAATTTCTATCAACTTATTCTGAAATTACTGAAAACTTGTTCCTTTAGCAATCAGCGGAAAATATAATCGTGAAATGTGATCAATATGCAATTGTACCTTGGCTTGTTATTGGTTGTAAACTTCTTGTTGTTGCTGAAATTTGACTTCAGCAAATTGGGATTCCAATGTTTTCATTTGTTGTGTAAATTGTTGTTTGCAAACTGCACACCGTTTTGAAAATGTCTTGGCCCTGTTTTTTAGCCTCTCGTTTTCTCTACGCTGGAACAATTATTTCCTTTTTTGTTCCTCAAGTTTTTTATTTACCTCAATCGGAAATTTATTTAACGCTCCAATCTTTCTCAGTGTCCTTCTATTGAACTCCCCCTTACTTGAGCAACATAGATTACATTTGCACCAATTTCCACCTCTTCAATGGGACGTGCACCTTTGATTTTTGCAACATATTCTTGTATTTTACTCACCTTCATCTTTTGTTGAATCTGATCAGCTGTAACAGCATTATTGTTCCTAGTTTTATTCCTGATATGAACCTTAAAAACTCTATTATATTCTCCAAGGAGTGTAAAATATGCATAGCTTTCACATTGCCCAATAGTAATTGCACTTCCTACAATCTTTTGATATGTGCTAGCAATAATAAAATCAGCTTGATTCAATGCAAAAACGTTTATTGTGAATTGACATAAGAAACCAAACCTTTTCCAACATATGTTCAAATATGTGTATTTGGTCCTCTCCCAAGTATGTGTAATGTTGCAAAAAATGACTTCCATTTTTGCAACCAATGAAGCCACAAGATTGCCCTCAATGTAATTTTGTAGTGTTTTATATTCTGCAATTTCTCCGTTGTGCATCCTGGGGTGGCTAACATGTTTGAAGCTTGAATCCAAACTTATGATGTGTTGGGTTCCTTTATTTGGCTGCAATCCTAGAGGCAAATAACTAAACACCACACTATACTTATAGAAAACTTTGAATATCAAAATGGTGTTTATCTAGCTTACCATAAAATGAGAAGGTCTGAATGCCTTCCACAACCAAGCATCTTGTTGCCCCTTTTACTTGTATTTTTCTAAACATCACAACTTTCCCTTCTAAAGTAAAGTTTATTTCCTAAGATTGAGGATTCTGTGAATATTGTCCCATGAACTGCAACCACTAAACTTTTGTGACCAAGTTAGTATTCATAACATATATCATATTAGCAATAATTATATTGAACTCACAACCAAATTTACCCTTTATGTGTCTCGAAATATGATTTGGAACCCATATTCAAATGCATAAGCTTCCTTCAACAAAAGGATCTATGTGCTCTATCACATTTTCACTCTTATTAGAATGCTTCCTATGATGACAAGGTATGAATGTCTTCCACAACCAAGCATCTTGTTGCCCCTTCTACTTCCATTTTTCTAAACATCACAACTTTCCCTTCTAAAGTGAAGTTTATCTCCTTATATTGAGGATTCTGTGAATATTGTCCCATGAACTGCAACCACTGAACTTTTGTGACCAAGTTAGTATTCATAACAATATATCTTATCAGCAATAATAATATTGAACGCACCACCAAATTTACCCTTCATGTGTCTCAAAATATCATTTGGATCCCATACTCAAATGCATAAGCTTCCTTCAGCAAAAGGATCTATGTGCCCTTTCACATTTTCACTCTTATTAGAATGCTTCCTAAGATGACAAGAGTTTTGGCACTTTTGTTCATAGGCATGTCAGGTATCATATGTTAGTTTACACCATGAAGCATTTAGTGAATTACCCTCTTGATTGTTTACCACAAATGGTAGTTCATAAGGATTACCAATACCTTCTTCCTTAATGTAGTTAAGCAAAATCTTCCTTAATGTGCCATTACTTCCACATAAATACAGTCTATTGCACATGGTAAATGTTATGTCAATGTTGAGTGGTAAATCAGCAATACTAGCAACCGAATCGAAACCATTATGAAAAAAGGAAGTTGTTGCCCCCACCAAGCATGTCGTTGCCTCTGTATAGAGAATAGTCATTTGCCCACTTACCGCCAACCATAATCACATATATTATGACACATGCATTTGTAAATATGACCATGGTTCAAGCAATTGCACTCTCTATCCAAACATCGAATTTGAATCCAACAAAGATGGCATATGTATGAATATGCTTACCTTGTAATTTAATTGCTCCATTGTCACTTGCTTTGAGAGCACTGTCGGATATGAGGTGACATGCCTTTACACCTTGCATTGGACTCATGAGTCTCAAGGTCTCTTCATTATAATTATTCTAGGCATATCTTGTAATCCATGCATTCCATGATACTTCCTCTTTACAAGTAGATAACTTGAATCCTTCCTTTGGTTCCTCCAAAAGGCGCACACATGTATTTGTGGTCCAATTAGAAATCTGATTCCTAGTTCATCCCGCTAGCACAATTTTATCTGGTCCTTTGGGATAAGGGTGGAGTAAAGGATCAATCAACCAAACTTGCAAGACAACAACTAATTGTTCTAGCATACCTTTATGTGGTTCGCATGCATGAACCATACTTTGTTGATAATGAATGCTTAGTTGTTGCAGCTGTTGATTTGTGGCTTGCAACTAAGATATTTGACCCCTTTGTGACTTGTTAACTGTTATGAGCTCTAAGTTTCTGCCAAATAAACCTCTTTGCTTGGGAGCATAATGGGGTTTTACTGAGCTTGAGAGGTGTTTCATGGACAACCTTAGAAATTACTGGAACATATTTTACAATTGGTTTGTTCCTCCTTGACTTCATTAAGACAAACTTTTGACTAAAATTCAATGATATATCTTTTTCTAATAAAAAGATCCTTACCTTCAACTTGCATGGCAGATTTCTTTGTAGCCCGTTGGACCTTTGTTTCCTTCTCTCTTTTTTTTCCAAGAACATATTCTTTGGCTCTCGCTCAACTTCTTTCGGTTCTGGCTTCCTCTTTCTTTCTCAACCTTCTTATGTATTCATACAAACCTTTTTTACTTGGATACCTCACTTCAAGTAACTCCAAGTAATAATCAAAAGAAACTTGAGATTTAAAACTATAAGGCATCCTTTGATATTGGTCAAGGATTCCGATGGCCTCAAGTTTGTACTTTTCCTTGTCTTTTTGTATTTCAATCAACACCTCTTGAATAGGATCTATAGTTTCTTCCTTTTGTAAGAACTTTGCTTGAAGAAACATGGGTCGATTAATTGTTGAAGGAACCCTTTGGATAGCCTTGTTCTGATTTATATTATGCAAGGCTCGTATCATCTTTGTTATATTATGATAGCCTTGTCATGGATTCTTTCTCTGACTTTGATCGATGGCTTCATGCAAAGAATTCATTTCTTTTGTAAGTATTTTCTTTTTTCTGACTCCAATGATTTCCCCTCTAATTCACATGCTGACAAAATCACATCTCTGATATCACTGTAATGTCTCTTTCCCACTATTTATAATCTCTAAAAAATTTTGTGAATTTTTTTTTCAATATTGGGTATCAATAACATCATAAGCAGCAACATACAAGATTAATATTCTAGACCTTACTAATAACACCAAGACCCCACGGATTTATTTATTTCAATAAGCTAAAAATGCAATGCCACTGCAAATATTTAATTGTAATGAGCTAAATACTCATGAATATTGATGACAAAACATCTAGGTATTGAAATAACACGTACAAAAATATCTGGTTATATAAACTGCAAAGTACTACCCAAGTTTATTGTGGGCATATAGCAGAAAACACTAATTACAGATGTGTTGAACATTTGATCATAAATAAAACTGATGGTATGCTATAGAAATACTGTAGCAGTGGTACAAATCATTGTAGCAATGGTACGGATCACTGTAGCAAACATATGAATCATTGTAGCAGCAGTACATATTACTATTACAGCAGTGTGGATCACCATAACAATCTGAAAATGGAATCAATTTCAATCTTTTGGCACAAATAAGATCTCTTGATGGAATCACCACAACTTGAATTAGAGGGTTTTCATCCTACAATCCTTCACACCAAAGAGTTTTCGTCCTTGGGTGAAAAGATGAACACAAAGTCTTAAGCTCTAGAATCGGGTTTGATTTCAATGAGTAATGAATAAAAATTCCTTTTGAGCCCAGCTCCTTTTATAATAATTTTTTTAATTCCAACCCTAAAAACATTAACAACATTTTAATAAAATATTACTTTTTGGCCCACTTTATAATAATAATACATGTGTAATTTTACCATGTTATGAAAATAAAGTTACTTGGACAATGTAAATTATTATTATTAAATTATTTCCTTAATTAAAAAAATTTATAAATGGGGACATGGCACCCATTCAGCTATTCATAATTGGTTGCTTATGGGAGATCCCCCAAGGAAAGTGAATTTATATATACCATAGAGGGTTACAACTGTTATTAATTTATGACTGCATTTTGTGAGATGGAGTAACTATTCAGAATTGTTCCTTATGGGAGACCCCATTTATACCATCCTTAATAATGACAGACAGCCTCTACTATTGGGACTCCCCTTTGGGTAAGCGATTATTCCCCTATTTTCTTCCCCTAATAATGAATAAAGTATTGAGTTTGAACTTTATATGCCTCCCTCGGGATCTTATCCTAAGGATAGGCATTTTTAAAGCCTCTTTATCATGCTAATCATGCAAACATTTTGGAAATTAAGGATAATCACTCTTCAAAATTTTGTGTATGTCAACTCTTAACTTACAAAGAGAGTACCCAAATTTATTGCCGCGAAAGGTTTGTTTCATGCAACAATAATTTGTTGCATAAACAACCATAATAATAGGAGGATCTCCTAAATTAGTGCACCATTCAAATGCACATGCACACTTAGATATTCAACCCCAACAATATTAGCAACTCCCTAATTCAAGCTTACCCCCTAAGTGAGTGTGAACAAGTCTCAAACCAAGCTAGACAGGAAATTACCCAAACCACTAGCTAGTGTGAACGCGAACACTCCAACAATATGAGGATGCACATACATATTTGCTTTTACAATATGTTGTATATTCTATGTGATTTCACTTAGACATGTTATTTGTCTATGTATCTTACCATTGAGCTTTACATGATGATATCTTAAAATGGTTGCATACATGTGTTTGCATAGTTTTTTCAATGACTTAACTAAGCTTTGACTATATTATGTAATGACACATGGTGCATTTAAATTTCTTTTGAGATGAGTGATTGTAGGAACAAGGTTTACAATCCCTCACCTCAAAAGGGGGGATTGAGCAAAATGAACAGAACTTAATGGAGTTGATCAAAATGAATGTGCCAAATATGGCCAAACAACATGTATCTACTTCTCTAATCAAGACGCAGAATTGAGTTGTCAGACTTACTCTAAAAGTTCTAAACATTATAAGAGTGTTAAAGAGCATGAGTGTTAAATTAATTTATTAGTTGTTAGGTAACCATTAACTAATGGTTGCTTATCAACCTTCCCAGCTACTGAAACTCATTTTTTGCTTAATAAAAAGACAAACACCACATGTAAGTGTATCGTATTCCTTTCGTTTCTCTTCATTGCTTCAACATTCATATTTGCTTACATTTGTATGAGAGCCAATAATTTGGGGAAGCCCTAGTCGGGTACGAACGGAGCAAGCTATTCAAGGAAGCCATAGAAAGGTACAAACAGTCCAATCGAGAAGAAGTAATCAAACACAAAAGCATTCACGTGTTGTGTCATGTTGTGCAGACGCATTTCGCAAAAATCTCGATTAGGGCACGACAAAACAAAAAACAACAAAGACAGATAGAATGAGAATCGTAGAGCAACGCAACAAACGTGTGAAACCTAGATGCAAAATAAATACACCATTTACGGGTCGTGAAGGAGAAAAACCCAAGGCACGAGATAAAAAATGTGCTTTATAGTGCAAATCAGGATGCATAGAAGACCAAACGTTGAAGACGAAAATCACAATTTTTTGCAACAATTTTCAAACATCAAGGGCATAATTCAAGATTTTCCAAAAGTTGTGCAAAGTCACAAGTGCAGTAGTGTTAGAGCACAAAAGAAACAACGGCTTTTGTAGTGTCTAGATTACAGTTGTCACAGTTTCCAGATACAACAATCGCGGTTTTTAGCTTCTGACCTGAAGGAAATCAATGACTTGAAGTCAGAACGTGCTAGGGCACCGTAGAAAACCAAACCAGAAGAAACGCAGAAACTATTCAGGCCACTATAGCATTTGCATCAGGAAATCCAAAAAGTGCAAAAAATTAAGGCATGTAAAGTGAGGCCAAAGATTCCAGATATTCAATTTCGAGTGCAGACAAAAGCGGATTGTAAGTCATTTTGACATTCACAATATAGACTTTGCATTTATTTTTTGATTCCCAAGTCAAAGGTGTATGCAAAGTTTGTATTTTTTTTCCAATTCCAAGTTGAAGGTCAAATATTGTGTGCATAATGGCCAATATATAAAATTTAGTTTTGTTGAAACCACAAAAATTAACTGGTCATAATTACAATGTTTGGAGTCAAGATTTTAACAGTTGCGTAATATCGTGATT
Organism: Torreya grandis; assembly: GCA_037957365.1. Classification (NCBI taxonomy): domain Eukaryota; kingdom Viridiplantae; phylum Streptophyta; class Pinopsida; order Cupressales; family Taxaceae; genus Torreya; species Torreya grandis. The sequence continues at coordinate 427,311 of JARHVA010002302.1, read as the reverse complement.
GTGATAAAATCATTCTCAACACTAAAGCAAGACCTATTACTAAATTTGTTGATTGTGACAAACATCATAAGGAGGCCTTGCTATTACTAAAGTTGTATGTTTCAAATAACATGATCCCTGAGGTTCGAAATGCCATTGCGGCAAGTGCGCTTTCGACTAGTTTGAAAATTAAATATCAAACTTCAGAGAAAAATCAGGTTCTGTACTTGAGGAATCTGGTATTTTTCAAAAAAAAAATGAGGATGAGTCCCTATCAAAACATCATCTTTGGATAAAATATCTTCAAGATCAACTCGCAGCCATTAACAAAAAGGGGGATGATGATAACATGGTTGCTCTTGTTTTGAACAGCTTGGCATCCCCATATGAATCTTTTGTGAAGGCTTTACACCTAATGGTTGAAAACCAAACACTGACATTTACTCAGGTTAATTTCTATTTGATGCAAAAGAAACGCAGACAGACATAGAGAAGTGAGCCCATTGTTGGATAAGCAGAGAGTGCACTTGTTGCTAAGTTGAAGGGGAAGTGAAAATGTATCTATATTGATTCATCCTCTAAGTATCAAGTGAAGTAATTTTATTGTCGTATGGTTGCGCATCTCAACAATGATTGCCGAAAGCGATAGTATGCACTTTCCAAACAAAGCAATTAGGTGGAAGAAGAATGGGATTTTGAGGAAGAGTATGTCATCATGGCATTATACTCTAATGTTAGTGCTACCAATTGTTGGTACACTAATCCCAGTGCATCCACGCATATCACATGTTGTAAGGACCGGTATGTCAAATTTATTGCATGAACAAACTTTTTTAATTTAATTTTATTAGTTGATGGTCAATCATATGCAGTAGAGGGGATAGGATATATTTGAATACTGTTGAATAATGAGAAAAAAACAAAGTCGGGAATGTTAGGTATGTTCCTAGCATAAAAAATCTTTTCGATTAGTTGATTAACAAAAATTCTCAACATTGGCGTACATTTATTTAGGAAACAATATATTGTATCTGATATAAAATAGACAAAATAATTTCCCTGGGTATTGGGCAAGGTGGCTTGTATAGGCCTGTTGTTCTTACAATAGTAGACATAGATGCACATGTGGATGGATATTTCACTATACAAGATGTGCTAGAGGATGAAATCCTCCAATCAACTTACATGCACTAGTTGTGAAGGGAATATCCACTTTAAAATATGTGTAGGAGGTTGACATTCCTCAGTCAAATGCACGGTTAGTTGTGTGGGAGGATGAAATGCCTCAATCAAAGGCACTGACTTAAAGGACCAAAAACAAGGTTGTTCAATCCGCAAAGCATGGTCATTTTGCTCTCGTCTATAGCCTTTGTATGGTACTTGAATAGCCGGTTAAACAACCCAATGGATGCAAATGGGTGGGCAAAATTGGTACTTTGAACAAGTAAATGACTCGTCTTGTTGCAAAAACTTTTTCCCAACAAGAGGGACTAGATGAAGAGAGGGTTTCTTCTCCAACTGCAGAGTTGGTTTTTACTACCATTGCTACTACAGAGTTGGTTTTTACTGCCATTGTTATTGTGGAGTTGAATTTTACTCCCACTACATAGGTGGTCACATTTTTGTTGCTCCTCTACATAGCAACTCAATTTGGTCCGTGAATGGAGATTTGAACTAGGAGGTCTACATGGTGTTGCTTGAAGATTTTTGTGTACCTAGTAGTGATCATTTGGTTTGCAGCATGATTAAGTCCTTGTACAGACTTCAGCAGGCTCCATGAGCCCAGTATATTTTATTTGATCAACATCTCCACAATTTTGGATGCAAAAATATGGAGGTTGGCTTCAAGTTATCAACCAATGATGATTCATCATTGGTTAATGAATCACCCATTAGAGAATTGGTGGACAACATGATACATCTTATGTCCACACGACTGAATCTTTGTTTTGTTGTTGGTTATTATTTTCAATTTTGTCTATACAAAAGCTTCTACATTGGACAACAGCAAAATGTCAAGGACTGCAGATTTCATGTTGATAACTAAAGACCAGTCTGTAAATGTAATGACTAAGCTCTTTGGTCCCACCTTGTTTGTAAAATTTCAGGGCAAACTTGGAGTAGCCTCCGATTTAGTCGTTAAGGGAAGGTGTTAAAGTTATTAATTAGCTGTTAGTTAACAATTAACTAATGGTTGGTTATCAACCTTCCAACTATTGTAACTTGTTTTGTACTTAATAAAAAGACAAACAAGTGTGTGTATAGTAATCATTTCATTTCTCTTACATTCTTTCAGCATCCATATTTGCTAACAATGAGAAGATATTTTGTTTTTATCAGATATGGCAGCATGGTTTGCATACCATTGTGTGTATTTTTTCCCATGCTCATATTTTTTATTTCCATTTTTATATTTGATATAACATGAAATGATAGACTAGTTGTTGGCAATTGGCCATTGCTTACAAGTATTCTAGATTTTCCAGGAGACAACGAATGTGGGTGGAGTCCCTCTCAAGCATCATTCAATTCATCCATCCTCCTCAAGTAAGTTAGGGTATTTACTTCAATATATTCCGGTTTTTTACTTTGAAACACACATGTATTCACATCACATATGCACATCAAAGTAGAGGCATTATATAGACACTTAAGTTTAAAACAAGACCCTTTTTCCTCGTTTTTTTGCCTATTTTGTCACACGTGGTCAACTTATGTATATTTGGCTATTTTTTTACACTTTATAGCCTACACTAGACTCTTTCCGACCTTTCTACCCTCTAGATGTCTTCATCATTCGATACGATTTATTTACTTTCAGCATTCAAATCTTAGTAATCCATTTCCTAAGCATTTTCCCTGTCTCTGGGCATTTATTTCTCCTGGGTCAAATTTGGCAATCCACCAAATTTGTCCTCTGTGTTTTTGTAAGTCCTTCCCGCCTTGGCCTAAATTCCCATGGCGTGACTATAGCTTGTTGCAATCTTCCATAGTAAGCCTTCACGTGTCTTGTCCTATAGATCCTTATATATACAAATCATTTCTAGTCATTTATCAAGTACTAAGCGAACAGTAAATCCTTCTCCATTATTCAAGTTTGAGCTGAATCGATCAAACCTATTGCCACGGTTATGACAAAACTTACACCTTAATACTTCATCTTCTTCAAGACTTGTGACTTTATCAACTTGTATCAAATGATGGTTTAGGCGAATGTTCATGTAGTTACTGTTGTCACTCAAACTGTGCACCCGCTGAATTGGAATATGGTTCAGTGGAACAATGGGATCATCCCCAAGGTGTGGGACCCTTGCACTCCTTGGGACGAACCTCCGGAGTAGGTCGGCTTCCTTTTATTCTAGGTGCACCGGTTTAATACCAGCACACAAACCTAACGAGCAGAAAGATAAATCTAAGCTAATCTAAACCTAAGCTTTTGAGGGAAAAGGGAGGTAGAAGGTAAGAAAGTGCAAAAAGAAATAAAGGGTGATGCATCAAAAATAAAGCGAGCACCCCTACTGTCTTCATGAACACACTGCAAATTTTTGAGAACAAGACATTATCACACAGACTCCACCAGGGACACTCCAAATGCATAAGTATTTCGTATGGAGGCACGGGAACACGGCGCAGCATTGAGAGGGATGAAGGTTATCCACAAACAAGACCTATGCAGACCCGAGTGCACACAAAATACAACCTGCAAGTGATTTCCAAGTTCTACATAGAGGTGTTTCAAATGAACGAGAGGGGTGAACATTACCCACAGACAAAGATCAACAAACACAAATAGCACACAGAATATAAGAAGAATGAAGGGAGATGAACTCAATTTTTATTAAAGTGCAAGGTTCAGTCAACAGAGGTGATGTGATGTCCCCATTCCCACATCATGTGTGAGCAGGTATTGAAGACCTTTAGTCTACTTCCCCATAGACTAAAGGGATCCTTTTGAGGCCATATTTTATTAGTTAATTATTAATTACGAAAAAAGTGATTTTAATCAACTGCTCATATAAGGCAATTATTATTTAATTAATAGAATATTTGATAAAAGTGTTTTTTATCACTAAAATATTTAATTGAATTAATTATTAACTTATTGCCTAAAAGTAATTTTAATTACTATTTTATTAAGGCAAATAATTAATATTATGTTCAAAAAAGAGGAGTGTCGACTTGGGAGCTAAAGCAAAGAAAAGATATCCTAAAAAAGGGGCAAGAGAGGCTTATGAGGTATTTTACCTCCCCAAGGTGGTTCGCCCCCCTTTGGAAGGTACAAATACAAGATGAAGATCACAATTGAAGACATATTGAATTTGATATTTGTTTCTTCATACTTGAAGATATTGGGATGCATGCCCAATAGGTGTTCACAGATTTGGAGTTGATAATTCTACAAAATGTATCTCTTGACGCCACATTTGCTAAAGGAGGTTTTGTTACTTGCCCTAGAGTGGGGTGATTTGCTTTGAAAGATTATTGAGAGGGTTTGGTGGACTATTCGAGGTCCAACTTAGCCATAACTCTAATTATTATTTGTATGAATTTTGCAAGTGGAGCGACTAGGTTTGGAGGCTTGGGAGATGTTTAAAGACCCTTTTTGAGATCTATTTGAGCAATTTAATATTCTAGAATTTATTAATAATTTCCCTGGATATTGGCGTAAAGTTTGATGAAGTTTCGAGGTTCTAATTTGCTAAACTATTAAATAATTTTCAGATTATTATTTAATTTATTGACAGGGTTTTCTTAATCAAATTCACTTGTGAAAGGCGGGATTTTGCCAAATAAATATTCAGCTATTTATTCTGCACTTTGGCGACTTGGGCGACTAGTTTGGGAGGACTTTTGGGCCATTTTGGATGGCCTAGGGGATCAGTGGAATTTTTTCCTTATTTTTGGCACATGTGGCATATTTTTTGCAAGGGTTTGAAGCAGAAAATAAGCAAATAACAGCAGCTATATTTGAAGATAAAATTAACATTTTTCCAGCTATCATTAAATAGCTTTTGATCCACAAAAATTGGCAAAAAGGTACATCTTTGTTATTTTCAATTCACTGCTCTTATTTGCAAGTATTCAGATGAATTTTGGATAAATTAGTGGCTGGAAATTGTCTACACATCCCTTGCATATTGACGCCTAGGGTTTCTTGGGGTTTGAGAAGAGTTTTGGATCATTTTTTGCAAACTAGGGTTTGTTGATTTTCAATTTCAAAATTTGTGGATTTTATGAAAAACCCATTTTTTGTTAAAACGTCTCGTTTACGGACATTACAGGGGCTCCTAGAGGGCAAATTTTTGCAACATCTCTGTGCTCAAAAAGTCCTCTTTTACAATGATAAATCTACCATCTTATATAGGCAATTGGAGAGCTCATGGTCATTACTCAACGTCACTCACTATTGGGGAAGTTACAATATAAAAATGATGATTGAAAGAGTGGTTGAACTATTTTTAGAAGTGAAGGTGTGTCCATGCTCTGCATTTGAGAAGTGACACCTAATGTCAGTAGTTGCCTTTGCATTGAAGTCCGTAGACTTGGGCCCAAATCAATACACTATTCTAGCTACAACATTAACCGATTTGCAATCCTACATTTCTCCAATTTTAAATTAACATCATTGCAAAGTGGGAGAAATCAGCTTTCCAATGCAACAAGCGGCATCGAAAACTGAATTGCAGATCAAAAAATATGGCTTAAAAACCAACACGCAATTGTGCGCAGCTGTATCAGCACTTTCAGAGCATAGAAAAACAAAAAATCACAGAGCAAGATATGAGCAAAACCCATCATATCTTATATTTCCAGAAAACTCTTGAAAATACGCTCAAAAGTTTGAAATGATCAAATTAACCCCTACGCACTGCCCTCTAAGTGCTTTCTAGTCAAAAGTTGGCTAAGTGATCAATATTCCCGGGAGGGTCACTTCGCACCATCATAAATTTTCACTAGAAATTTCAACTGCTGCGAAACCAAATGCATTACCTTTTCATGCTATTAGAGTACTATCATACAAATTTTCAAAAAATTTGGACTTCGTTTGGTCCTGCGCAAATGCGTTGCAAATGTGCTTACTGGGCAGATTTAGCAACTGGAAGATATAAAAAATGACTAAGTAAAAGATTAGGGCAGAAGCTAATTTTGATGACTGCGTATTTCACACATGATATCGAATATCTGTGCACTATCTTTCCCATTGCACTCTAATGACATTTGGCTAATACCATGAAGAATTTAGATAAGACTTGACCTCATTTACCTCTGCAAAAATGAGCTTGAAACATGCGCACTGGCCAGATCTGAAAACTAGAAACACAGAAAGTTGAATAAGTAAAAATCAGTTTAGAAACCAGTTTTTAACCCTACGCATTTCACATGTGGGAGCAAATTTTCATCGATTTTCTTGACCTGCACATTCTTCCCACATTTTTCTACTATCATGAGAAATTTGAAGGTGATTGGACTTCATTTGGACCTATGAAATTGTATTTGAAAAGTATTGTGCAGGGTGATTGGGCAACTGGAAACACAGAAAATGTTAAGTTAAAATCAACACAAGCCAACTTTTACCTCTACAAATCTTACACTTGGGGAAGGGATTTCTTGCGATTGTCTTCATATTTTCACTCTTTCCACATATGGATATCATCATGAAAGTTTTGGAGAGAAATGAGCATGATTTGGCCCTGTGGAATTGCTCCCGAGCAGTATTGTGCAGGGTGATTTGATGCAGAGAGCTCTGCGTTTTTCACAAGAGATCAAGGTGACTCGAAGAGTCAACATTCTGACGACCTTTACAGGTCGCTTCCCTGATAAGCAAGGATCCGATAGCCTTATAAACAATCCATTGAGCATGGAGTCGTACACACATCCAAACTTCTCACATTCTGAAAATGCAAGACAGTTGCACCTGCTTGGCCTCCCAACTAAGCCAATCTTTAAAACTAAAAACGCACCTCAACAAAACAAGAAAAGGAAACAACACAAATTGTGCCATAGGCACTTAAGAGGAAGATAAAACAACTAAAACTAATTACAATGTGCACACAGGCACTCAGGGAAAGAAAACATCTAACCTACCCTACACTAACCAATTAGAAAACTATCCAAATGAAGCCATTGACTGTTCTGCAAAATAGCTGCCATTTCTTATCAACTTAGAATGTTTTTCATGTTTGAGAACTATTGAACACAACTATCTACTGAGAGGGAGGGTGAATCAATAGATGAGTTAAAACTAGTTGATTAAAACTTTTAGAGGAGACATCAAATCATATGCATATCAAAGAACAAATGTAGAGAGCACACACACAAAAAAAAAACACAGTACACTAGATTTATACGTGGAAAACCAAAAGGGAAAAGCCACAGTGAGAATAATTGTTAGAATCTACTGTTCTAATCCAACCTCACTGGCAAAACCACACTGGTTACATTCAAGGACACCTATCCTTAAGAGACACCAATCCCCTAACTGAGCACCAACTCGGTTTTTTTGAAGGCACCTACCAATCAGAACTATGGAGCTACAACTCTAGTGTATAAAACAGATTCACAAATGAATCCATTTCAGTTTCTTTGTTACATGTCTAGTCTGTAACTGCTCATTCTTGGCTTATTTTGTGTATGCCTATTCTCCTCTACACATTCTCTGTGTGCCCTTTCTTCCTGTCTGCTCAATCTCTGTTCCTCTAACTTTTACTCTGTGTTTGCATATGTCTGGATATATTCTGTTCAGACACACTTCATTCCCTCTTTTTGCCTTTTACTCTGTCTATAATCGTCTGGATAGACAACCTTTTCTTTTCTTCACTGCCTACTGGTTCTATGTCATTATATCTTCTGTTTGACACAATCCATTTACACCAGCTGCTTCGGCCTCTCTTTGTATCTTTTATATATTCTTTGTTTGACACATCAACGTCCTCTTCTTGCCTCTATACCTCTCTCTATGCTATCATGGTCTGTCTTTGTATATTCTATTAGACACACTTCATATTGCTCACATGCTTAGGTTCAATGATAGTCTGAGCAATCGCAAAATGACAGCCTTTGACTCTCTCTTGAAATTGCAACAGCAGCAGCAGCAATGGCAAAAAGCAAATTACAATGTTCAAGATGTATATGTATAGACAATGTAGCTTAGGGTTTTTTAATCTCCAATTGCATTCACACTTCAGCTGTAATTAAGTGGTTCTCATTAAAAATGATTTTGACTTATGCTATTTCCCGTGTCTCGGTTCATGCATCACATTGCAATGGTCAAATCTCTTTACTATGTTTGGCAACTGCTGGATTTATCTCATAAATGCACAGCCTCCTTAATCGATGATTGATTGGTTGGATCGATCAATCTCGGGCTCCGTATAGACTTTTCGAGCTCATCGTTTATCTGGTCATGTCTTTAAACGAGGATTATTCATCTTATCATTGGCGCCATTCATTGTCTATCTTGAATCGTCAGATATTTCCATTTTTTAAAACAGAACCGTTGATCTCTCTTGCATTCACCATCGAGCTCTTTCTCGCATCTCGATATTTTTTATATGATTGGTTCACTTTCACTCCTTTCGATTATATTTGATATGCTCGATCCTTAATCTCGCCTTGATCCTTTGGCAATAATGCAAGTGTCTTATACTTCAGCTGAGATATCCTTTGGAACCTTTTTAAACGTCCACTTGCCCTAGATTCTTTCCGAAACAATCCAAGTGATCCTTGGGAAGCTTTGTAATGGTCCTTGTGTCCTCCGCAATTGTCCTTCGGCACTTGTGGAAGTGCCCTATGTCTTTCGGCAAATGCTCAAGTGTCCTTTCCCTCCATTTGAACTACCCCTTCGAACAAATTGTTGCGGGCTTTTTGTCCAAGTCCCCTTCGGGACAATTTTCACAGACTTTTTGTCCAGGTCCCCTTAGGGACCATTTCCGCGGACTTTTTGTCCGAGTCCCCTTTCGGCACTTTTGTTTAGGACACATACCCTTCGGGGCTTTGCAAATGTACCCTTCGGCTTTTCTGTAAAGGTCCACATACCCTTCGGCCTTTTTGTAAAAGTACCCTTCAAAAATTTTGTTCGGGTCCACTTGCCCTTCAAATTTTTTGCAACAATCCCTTCGAAGGCTTTGAGCGGTCCACATACCCTTCGGGTTTTCTGAAAAGATCGCTTCGACTTTTTGAACGGTTCACCTTACCCTTCAGATTTTTTGAAACGACCCCTTCGGCATTTTTTAGACAGTCCACTACCTTTCGGCATTCTCAAAAAGTACCTTTCGGAACTTTTGCACGAGATCATTTCCTTCGGGACTTTCCTTCGGGACAAATTTCCGAAAGAATTGCCTATACCAATATTTTTGAAAGAATAGACCAAGTTGAAAATTGGCTAAGTGTGAAGACCAAAACAAACGTTCTTGACAACAGCATACTTCGGGTTCTTCGCATTACTTATAAAATTGAAAGAAGCAAAGTGACTTGGTAAACCCAATTTACTCTTGAGGCAAAGACCCATTCGGATTTCTCGACTTGCTTGACTTCACTAGACCAATTCGGGTTCTCTGCATGACTTTACTTATAAAGTTCATAAGTAGTGAAAGCACTTGACAATCTCGATTTACTCCACTAGACCCATTTGGGTTCTTGCGACTGCTTCGCTTATAAAAATGAACGCAGCTAAGTCGTTCTGAAAACCCAATTAACTCACTCAGACCCATTTGGGTTCTTGACATTGCTTTACCTACTTTATAAGTAGAAGCACTTCACAAACCCGATTCACTCTACCAGACCAAGTCGGGTTCTCGACATTGCTTTACTTATTTTATAAGTAGAAGCACTTCACAAACCTGATTTACTCCACAAGTCTGTTCAACTCAACCTTTGACATTAATGCATGATAACACATGTTGTCTTTGACATCAATGACAATTCTTCAGATCTCAATGACTATGTCCAACAAAGGACAGCCAACCAAAGGTGGAGAAGGGTTGGGTGCTCGATGAGCCAATAATATACTTCTCCATTGACAAAAACAAACTCACCTACCCACGTAAGTTGACTGGAAATACAGCTACCTTAGAATGGATAGACAAGTTGATTCCGACCTTATTAATGCTCAATTTTGTGCTTTGGATTAAGCACATGTGGCGACTTCTCCTTGTTGGATTCCAACTGAGCCAAGTACTTGATAGGGCATCCTCTTGACAAAACAAAGTTTGAGCAATCAGGTTTGCCCTCAAACTTGGGTTCAATTAATCTATCATTCTGTTGATAGGGATACTCTTGCCCAAGTAATTGAGTTGGAAACACATCTGCTTCCTCCTACTATTCCTGCTGCTCATGTTTTCCCCTTTAAGATATGATGGTTTGACATCAAGGCTCGAACAAAAGTCTTCTAACTCATCCCAAACAAAGTCTTCTTCCAACCGCTCTTCACTCTTCTACATGAGAGGCCTCAGTACAGCTTCGTGACCGAATTCCTCTTCTTCCATGCTGAATGGAAGCTCATTTGTCCATGAGAGTCCCTCGTAATCTTGCCCCTGAATGTAATCTTGACTAGAGAAAAATGACCTCACATCATCAAGACTATCTCCTTCCTCTCCCTCCTCGCCTATTTCCTCACTGCCCTGCTGCTCTAGCTGATCATACTTGTTTTTTTTTTACAGCAGGTATGAATTTCCTAGTTTGGTGGAAAAAAGAGGGTTGCCAATAGTTATTTCCTCATCATTTTCACTTGAAACATCCTCCTCATCTAAATGATCTTCACTTGCTCTCCATACAATGGGTCCTCCTTTGAAAAAGGAGATGGTGGGAGAGCAAGAGGGTTTAATTGATAAAGGAGGGGACTTAATACGGTTGGGCATCCTAAAATCAGGGTGCTTGGTCCAAGAAGGCTGTCGAGGCTGAGTAATTTGAGGATCTTGAGGAAGGATGGACTTTTGAGAAAGATGTTCCTAAGGGATAGTAGGCTGGGTTTGAATAGGAACAGGTTCTTTCAAAGGATGGAAGCTTTTAAAGCTTGAAATTTTAAAATTAGGAGGCTTACTTGGAAGTCCATCAGATTTCCCTCGCTTGAATCTTGGGATCTTGAATGTGGGAGCCTCCTTTCAAGTGGGCTGAACTTGAGCTATCGCAAGAGAAGATTGTCTAAAATTGGGGATAGAGGAGGTTAACTAAGGTCTAATTTCTCACCCTTGGGCAAGCACTGGACATATCTGCTCCTCTTTGGCTGCAACCTGCCTAGCCAAGCACTCTTCGTCATATTTTTCTACTCACTTAACTCCTGATAATGAATGTAAGCTTGATAAGGACGCTCTTCCTGTTGCCTACCATACTTTTTCTCTCTTTCAATCACCATCAGTTGTCTCTGGAAATCAAGCTGTATATCATTTATACTTTTTGGGGGTTGATTAGGAGGATAACCATGATATTGATTAAGAGCAACATGGCCTTCAAGAGGCTGATTATAAGCATGAGTAGGTTGCCAAGAAGGCTGAACAAGGGTGGAAGGGAGGTAATTATTATGAAAAAGAAGATATCCTGTTGTGACATAACTATTTGGGATAAAACCAACAGCATTTTCAGTCTGATATAGATGGTAGGAGGGCATAGAAAATGCAGTTAGACCAAAAGGAGGGGAAGGGAAAAAATTCCCAGAGTAATATGGCATGTTAAAGCATTTCAATAAGCTGGAAATTTGTTGAAATATTCTTCAAAACATAATGAACAATTAAGTTTGCCTTTTGAAAAATAAATACATACCAGCAGAATCACCAGATGATTAGATTACTTGTAAAGAATAGAAAAGATCAAGAATATCACCTAAATCCTGACCTTTGATAACCTTTAAGCACTTGGGCTACTTAACCAGTAGGTTTGATCTTTGAGTCGCCATGGTCTTGAAGAAACTGCCCTAACTGGCAAGATGCACTGAAGAACACACCAAAATCCTTCAATGGATGATGTAAGGATCATCAAACTGATCCCACCGAGCATGCCAAAAACTATTGTCACTCAAACCGTGCACCCGTTGAATTAGAAGATGGTTCAGTGGAACAATGGGATCATCTCCAAGGTGTGGGACCCTTGCACTCCTCGGAATGAACCTCCGAAGTAGGTCAGTTGGCTTCTTTCTATTCTAGGCGCACTGGTTTAAGACCTGCACAGACCTAAAGAGCAGAAAGGTAAATCTATCGCTAATCTAAACATAAGCTTTTGAGGGAAAAGGGAGGGAGAAAGTAAGAAAGTGCTAAAAGAAATAACGGGTGATGCACTAAGAATAGAGCGAGCACCCCTACTGCCTTCATGAACACACTACAAATTTCTAAGAACGAGACAATATCACACAAACTCCACCAATGACACTCCAAATGCATAAGTATTTTGTATGGAGGCACGAGAACATAGCGCAGCATTGAAAGGGATGAAGGTTCCACAGACAAGGCCTACGCAGACCCAAGTGCACACAGAATATAACCTGCAAGTGAGTTACAAGTTCAGTACAGAGGTGCTAGGAATGGACAACAATGAGGGGCGAACATTACACACAGACAACGACCAACAAACACAAATAGCACACGAAATACAAGAAGAACGGAGGTGAACTCAATTTTCATTAAACTGCAAGGTTCAACCAACAAAGGTGCTCCTGGAGGGCAAATTTTTGTAGCATCTCTATGCTCAAAAAGTCCTTTTTTACAATGATAAATCTGCCTTCTTATATAGGCAATTGGAGAGCTCATGGTCATTACTCAACCTCACCCACTATTGGGAAAGTTACAATATTAAAATGATGATTGGAAGAGTGGTTGAGATATGTTTAGAAGTGAAGGTGTGTCCATGCTATGCATTTGAGAAGTGATGCCTGATGTCAATATCCACCTTTGCATTGAAGTTCGTAGACTTGGGCCCAAATCAATACACTGTTCCAGCAACAACATTAACCGATTTTCAATCCTACATTTCTCCAATTTTAAATTATCATTACAAAGAGGGAGAAATCAGCTTTCCAATGCAATAAGCAGCATCAAAAACGGAGTTGCGGATCAAAAGATCTGGCTAAAAAACCAACACAGTCATGCGCAACGGTGTCAGCGCCTACAAAACATGAAAAAACAAAAAATGGTAGAGCAAGATATGAGCAAAACCCATCATATCTTATATTTATAGAAAGCTCTTGAAAATACGCTCAAAAGGGTATTTCTAGTTTTTTGAAATGATCAAATTAACCGCCACTGCCCTTTGAGTGTTTTCTGGTCAAAAGTTGACTAAGTGATCAATCTTCCCAAGAGGGTCACTTCGCACCATCATAAATTTTCACTGAAAACTTCAACAGCTGCGAAACTAAATGCATTACCTTTTCATGCCATCAGGGTACTACCATACAAAATTTCAAGAAATTTCGACTTCATTTGGTCCTGCACAAATAGGCTGCAAAAGTGCTTACTAGGCAAATTTAGCAACTAGAAGACGCAGAAAATGACTAAGCGAAAGATCAGCATAGAAGCCAATTTTGATGGTTGTGTCTTTCACACATGATATTGAATACCTGCGCACTATCTTTCCCATTGCACTCTAATGACATTTGGCTATTACCATCAAGAATTTGGACAAGACTTGACCTCATTTACCCCTCCAAAAATGAACTTGAAACGTGCACATTGGCCAGATCTAAAAACTGGAAACACAAAAAGTTGACTAAGAAAAAATCAACTCAGAAACCAATATTTAACCCTGCGCATTTCACACATGGGAGCAAATTTTCAATGACTTTCTTGACCCGCACATTCTTCCCACATTTGCCTACCATCATGAGAAATTTGAAGGTGATTGGACTTCATTTGGGCTTGTGAAATTGTGTTTGAAAAGTGTTGCGCAGGTTGATTGGGCAATTGGAAACACAAAAAATGCCCTAGAAAAAATCAGCGCAGAAGCCAACTTTCACGTCTGTGAATTTTACACTTGGGAAAGGGATTTCTTGCAATTGCCTTCATATTTTCACTCTTCCTACATATGGCTATCATAATAAAAGTTTTGGAGAGAAATGAGCATGATTTGGCTCTATGAAATTGCTCACGAACAAAACTGCGTAGGCTGATTTGGTGCAAAGAGCTATGTGTTTTCCACAAGAGATCAAGGTGACTCGAAGAGTCAACAATTATATTGCACTTTACTAGGGAGAGAAAGCAAAGCCTTCACTCGAAATTCCACTCACATACAAAAGAGAGCTATTTTGACTCCAATTTCAATCGTGAGATGTGTAACTGTAACTCCTCAAGGGGTAGCCCGAGTAAGCTAACTTTGTACACACTTGTTGCGATTTTCAATAGTTACGTCAAGAAGCATAAAGAAGACATAAAAGCGAATTATGCCCATCAATTATGCACTATGATCGCACAACACTATACGTCATCTAACAATTCCCCTGCACGGAAAAATTTAGACGCTGAAGCTACACAGAGTATAGAGTCAATGACTCGACATATTTGGTAGTTATAGGCGGTACAAATTCGGTGACATGTCGAATCTGCCCAATACGCATTCGGTGAAGCGCCAAATCTGCCCTTCCAAAATTTGACAATCAGATTTGACACACATATGCAAAGTCACTCCCATATCCCTGTTTCAATCTCAAAATTTTAATACAACCACTAAGTAATGTCCTTTTTTCTAAAAATAAAGTAATATTATTATAATATATATATATATATATTAAAAATAAAAAGTATTTTTAAATACTTTAAATAAAAGTAATAATATGCTTTAATTGTCAAAAGTGAATATGTCAGCAATTCCTTTTCTAATTTGATATTTCATAAAGGGGGAGTTTCTATTGCGATGTAAGTCAGTCCTTAGTAGGGAGCTATTTTGGGTTTGAGTGGGAAAAGTTATAAAAAGAGAGAGGAGGTTCATTTGAAGAGGATATATTATTTTTTAATAATTGAAATTTAGAAGTTTTGGCACGATTCGCTGAACTTCATCTATTTGAGGACAAAAACCCTCATTGGTTTGGTTGTAGTAAAAAAATCCTATCTAACAGCTGGCAACCTGAATTCAGAGGTTGTATCGAGCATCATTGGACAGTTTGAGATGTTTTGAACACCATTTCAAGTTTGGCGTGGCAAAGAAAGGCAGTTTGAAGGATGCAACTGATCTGAACAGCAATGAGCTGGTTTGAAACCCTAGAAGGGTAGCAAAGTGGTGGAAGAAGGCAAGACTCATTGTTAGAGCAGCGACCCCCCCTTGGCGTTTGCGACTGCAATTTGTAGGGCTAAACAAAGCCTAATTTTCTGTTTAAAGGCATGCATATTTGGTATTTTTACTATGTTTCCAACCATTGAATTGATATAAAAATCAGATTTGAAGGTATTTCAATACAATGTATTATTTCTGAATTATTTGGTGAATATTTGATGGGAAAATATTACAAATTGTGACCTAAATGCGTATTTCTAGAGTTTTGATTTCTTTTATGGTTCGGGTTTGAAATAAAGAAAATAAGAAAATTGCATTTAATGTTAGGGTTTGTTGGGAAACCCAAATCTTTCTATGTCCCAAACAGGACATTTCAGTGGTATCAAAGCCATTATCTGGCCAACTATGTGTAGCAAATTGTTTGCAAACTCTTCTTCATGCAGTTCAGTGACAGAAAGATGAAGACAACACTGGAAGCCATGGAAGAGATGTTGCAAGCTATACAAGAATCTCTACTCAATCGTTATATGCAACCCAATCGTTTTATGCTTGTTTCCATGATTCCCTATTCTTCACTCTACTTTTCAACTCACCAAAGTCAATTTTGAGATTGTACTATTTTCTAAGGTGCAAGTCTAGGAGTTTTTAGGCATCTTGGTTTTTAGGTTCTCTATTCTAACAACTAAGTATAAGAATTCTTGCGATAGTCATCTTTAGCATCCATTGTTTGTCTTTCCAAATCCATATGGAGGATGAAAATTAAAAAAACCAAAAAAGTTAAAAGCCAAATCATAACAAAAAACGATGATAAAAGACAGATTATAACTTAAAATTCAGATCACACAAAAAGACTTGATCTTTTTGGCACATCTCATATTTTAGTTGAAATTCAAACTCCATAATTGGCCTCATAATAAAGCCGAGGTCCATTGGAATGCAGTAGGTCAATAGGCTGGGGTAGGAGGTCTCATTCTATCAATACATATCTTCTTACATTCTAGTGTCATCTACTTTCTCACACATGTACCCAATCTTCACAGTAGACCGATGGCTCTAAAAGTACTCATAAGGAAGAGGGAACATTTTGTGTGAAGGTAGGATCCTTTTATTTTTCATTAATGCTAGCCTTCACGAGATGATCTATATACTTCACTAGTTAGCCCAAGCTTATGTTTGTTAGGTGGGGTTCTCTACGGCCATTGATGTTGAAACTCTTAGTCTTTCCAACTTGATTTAAGTGTCTTGTTTCTAATAAAACCATGTTTTGTCCTTGGTGGAGCCCTCTTTTCCCTCCCTCTATTTTTCCCTCTTAATAGGCAAGTTTCTTTCTAAATTGCCCCCATCATCTTTATTTCATTTTCTTCATCTGTTTCAAACATGGTAGCTTTATGCCAATTCTAACTTTTCCATCTTTAGAATAGAAGTTTCTTTGAGTTGTGAAATGTTCTCTTGGTTATTGTCTTATATCTTTAGGATTTCTCTTAGTTATGTTTGGAACCTTGAATTTTTTATTCGCTTTTTTTTGCGGCCCATTTGGTCCTATTTCTCCCTTTCATGCTTCAATGTTTCACCTTTTTGCAGACCATGCGGTCCCGATACTACCATTTTTCACATCTTTCTTTGAGTTTGGTTTGTTACTTCTCTTACATAGATGTTTTCACTAGCATACGACAATTCTTTGTGTCCTTTGTTTGATTTGAATTGTTACTTATCTTACTTTGGATGCATTTTTGGGTTTTTCGGTTGTAAGGAGCCTTGGCGTTTTGGCTTACCAATTTCACTTCTTTGGATCTTTTGGTTCTGACCCTTATCAATCTTGGCTTGTCCAATTTTCTAAGTATTTCAATCATTTATGAGAGTTTTTCACTTACATCCATTTATTGACCATCCTACATACATGTGCATTGCTTTTATCTATCTTAATCCTTATATCCTTAGGATTTCTCAAATATAGTTATTGTGCCCTCCACGATCGAGACTATGGTATCTGCAAACATCATTTCAACGAAAAGGTAAGTCAAAGTATGTATATGGTACTTTTACTTATTTTCAACATTTATTTTCAGTTATGCTCTTTTGTGTTACTATGTATTTATCCCAAAGCACCATCCCACGGTACACTATTGTGGCGCGTGATGAGTTTCGAGTGGGGCACATGTACACCTGATATTTATCACTTTACTTGCACTTTATTTTGCAGAGGCTTGTCGGTGCATCAATCTCCCTAAGAACACATCTTAATGGGTGCACTGGAAATGGGGTGTGATCGACTCATGGTACTTTGTGAGAGATGTTTGCATACTATTCTGTCATACCTTCATTATTATCACCCTGGCCTCCTTTGAGTCTCTTTCCATCTTATCCCTCCATCTACTTTCTATCCAAGTTTGCTAGCTTCCCTATATCCTACTGTATTGGTCCAGCCAATGCAATCTGTTTCATATTTGTCTTCCCTGTATTGTGTTGGCCTGTCCCCCTGTCTTTTCTTATTTGTATTGTATCGGATTAGCCAATATAGTATTGTGTCACCCAACATCTTCCAACTGTATCGACCTGGCCAATATCGTCGGCTTAGAATTCAGTGTTAATTTTTAATATTTGATATGTATGTATGTGGGTCAAATTTCATTCCCAAATAAATATAACAAATTCATCTGCTCTGCTTGCACTCGCATTTCTACTCCTAAGTAGTATTTGGAGTTAGAGGTTTAGAATCTTATTTTGGAGATCTAATTTTGAAGTGTCTTTGAAGCTCAATAGGAGAAGTCGAATCAAGAAGGTACAACTAGTCTTTGGAGTCCCCAACTAAGAATACTTAGGCCTTCATCTTTTCATTTGAGATCTTCAACCTACATCATCTTTTGGAAAGTGCCACTTGAGCCAAAGGAGGAGATTAAAGCGTTGACGGGTCCATGCAAAGGTAATTAGTTTCATCCCTAATCTCTTTCATGTATTTACTTAGTAGATCAGACATTGCTTACTTATTGCTATTGTGAATGTATGTGTTCATCCTTGCTTATGCTCCTCCTTATACCAAATAAGTTGGTATAGATATAGGGTTGCTTACGCTTGCCATTTATCATCTTAGGTTGCATAGACCCCCATTTAGTTGACCATTGTACCTTACCTTCTATTTAGTTTGTACTCTTTACAATCACTTACAACCATTTACTTTACTTGCACCCTTACAGCCATTTACTTTACTTGCACCTTTACAATCATTGTTACAATCACTTACACATTATTGAGCCCTAATGAGAGCTACACCTCATGCCCTAGGCTTTGGCTTCGAAACTCTTTCCTCTTGACATTTGAGTGTATATTACCCTCTGCTAAGTTTATGGTTATTATAAGTCCTTACTCGAACTTCCAAGTATTTGCAGACTCTATTGTTATGACCTTATTCGAGTCTTAGTCTATTGAGAGAAAGAAGATAGTTGTAGGTCATCCTAGCCTGTGCATACAAAACACACCCTTTATGGTGTCATATCATGTTTTCATTTGCTTCTTATATGTTGGAGTCATTTGTTTCTCACATATGTACCCCCTATACTTCTCATGGCGAGATTCAAACTCTGCACCATGGAAAATGTTCTCTAGTATGCCAACCTCCTCAATAGAAAGTAAGATGGGATCATGCCCCATTTAAATATCCCTCTATGCGGATGTGCTCAAACCTAATGTGTAGACTCCTCCAAGTTCAACTTCCTTTTAATTTTTGCAACACCTTTAGTGTTGTTCATGGTTGCACACATATTTCCTCCTTCACTAGTGAGCCTTGTTAACTCGCTAATCTTTGTGGGACTTATCTTGATTCTTCTCCCCACGAAATGAATCCTCGCCTCATGAGTGCACGAAAGAAACCACTTCAACTCTTCCTAACTTGTTGAGTCTCAATGCCCTTGTACTCTCTAAGTGCGCTCTGGGGGTTATTCCTTAGCACTTCTTTGCCAAATCAGTATTTCGTATATCCGCAAAACCTTTCCTTATATGGTTGGAGTTTTCAACCATGCACTTTTAAACCGAATGGATGAAATTTCCATATATGATAACTTTGCGTTGTATGAAGAGTGTGTTGGATCGGATCAAGGACATGCCATGAGTGAAGGTGGATGCGATGTAGTTGACAAGGATATCCTTGCGCAACTATGGAAATATGACCGGTTAGGAAGAAGCACTTTACAGGTAAATGATGAGTTGGAAGACAATTAGACTAAGATTTGTCTAGCAACGCTTGCACTTGTGTTGAAGAAGAATTGTACTATAAGAAAGAAGTTAAAAGCACCTAAAGGGAAAATCAAGATGTCCAACAAGGGCCCAATAACTAGGAAGAGTCCAAGGACAAAGGCGAGAGTGGAAACAACTATAAATTGGATGAAGGTGCTACACAAAGAAAGGAGGATGAAAAGCGCAAGAGAAAGATGGAAGATGACAAGAAACCCTAAAAAATGAAAAGCAAGCACGAGGTTATGGCACCTAAAGATTCCTAAGAGGGGCTATAAGTCCCTAGTGCATGATGCGTAAAAGAGGAAAAGTGCTCATAAAAAATGTTGTAAGATAAGACAGATGCGAGTTGCGCACCAAAGAAAGTAAAGACTTGGGGGAAAAATTAGCTGGAAGGTGAGAATATTATTCCACCAATTGGTCAAGGATGGCCAACACTAGAAAATCCATCAAGTTCGGACAAAAAGGATGAAGAAACAGAAGGACTGAAGGATGGAAAAATGTTACGCCCTTAACCTATAGCGTGTCTACGAATATGTGTGGCTAATTTGTGGCCTACATCACCTTTAATCTTATCTAGTCACATTTCTCTATTGTTAGTAGAGTCATCCTATGGAGTTACCATCGCCTAAGTAGGGTATACATAGGAGGTCGCGGTTAGTACTTAAAAATCATACTACAAATTCTATTCTTATTGGATGGTTGCGGAGGTTGCCCCCTCTAAGTGGCTTAGTCTTATTTATCAAGTATTTTACTTTGTTGTCAATTACTAATGTGGGTCTACTCATTTTGTTCTCATTCTTGTGCTATATTGTTGTTAATTTGCTCGTGATGTTTACAATTATATTCATTGTTGTAAATTGTCTGGACCTAAGTAATTTCATTACAAGTGGTATCGAAAATTCGATTTGGGCAAGGTTCCATAGTGCAGTTTTTGCTTCCTAGATCTAGAATATGTGAGTTGAAGGATCAAAAACATGACTTACGATCGGGGAAGAATTTATTTTTTCTATCAAAGCAGTATCGCTCAAGAATTTTAAAATAAAATGAAGTAAAAAGTTCAAAAAAAAATTCACATCCTTGTGCAAATTAGTAGTTATTGGATTCGTCTCGGTGAGACAATCGCAATGGTATAAGACTTCGGTACACTTTTTTGCGGGCCCCAAAACCCTCTACCCTAAATTCTCAAACACTAAACCCTAGAGTTCGTGCATGGCCAATCCAAACACTCAAGGCCACTGAAAAGAGCAAGCCAATCTAGGAAAAACACCTAGCAAGGAGAACATGGAGTCTAAAACGTCTGAATTAGGGATTTTTGGGTTGGTTACCCAACTCCATGTAGATGTGCGAAACGTGGTGAAAAAAGATCTAAATGTGGTGAAAGAGGACAAATGTAATGAAGATAGAGATGATCATCATGAGTGGGACATTGGCAACTATCGTGGCTCGTTTTCTAGCAATGCCACCGTCCAATAATTCTCCATTGGGCCACAGGGTCTCCCAACCAAAACAATCAAAACTCAAATATTGGTTCGAGGAACATGCTACCAAAAGTAGAAGTGCGCAAGTTTGATGGTAAGAATTTCGTCACCTAAGTCAATCAAATGAAAAATTTATTTGATCTACATGAAACCCCATGTGCACAGAAAGTGGTCATGGCATCTTTGTATCTGGAATCAGAGCAGTTCACTTGGTATAGATGGTTATGCATTCAAAATAAAAAGAAGGGCCTCACTATTACCTAGTCAATTTTTACTGATGAGCTGCAAATGCACCACCGCAATAGTGTTACAGAAAACTATTTCAGCCAGTTAGCAAGATTGAAACAATTTGGGACTGTGAAGGATTATATTCAACAATTTCAAAACCTATCTTTGCACGTGGATGACATCACAAAAGACAAGTTGAATGACTTATTCTTAGGTCGGCTCAAGGATGGCATCCAACTTGATGTTCACATGTTTAATCCAAGTTTAGTATCAGAGTCTATAATCTTCACACACAGAGCAAAGGAAAGAGATTTCGTCAAACAACGGGCTTTCACTACCAGTAGAGAACGCGTTACTCCAACACAATCATTCCCTCAACCCATCAGAGTGACTCCGCAGCAAATTGAAGGGAAATGAGCAAAAGGGTTATGTTTCAACTGTGATAGCATACACAGCAAAGGGCATAAATGTCTTGAGAAAAAATTGTTCTACATTAAAGGGACCAATGATGACAAAGAGGATGATGAAGTATCGAGTGAGGTGAGGAGGACCTAGAGGAGTAAACTGAAGATTCCCAACCAGCTATTTTATGCCATGCACTTTCAGGTATTAGAACTCCACAAACCCTCAAGGTTGTGGGTTTCTTCAAGAAACAGAGGCTACCAGTACTAATTGACTTAGGGAGAACACATATCTTCTTCAATAATAAATCGTCGACACACTTGAATTATTTTGTTTATCCAGCTCCAGAATTTTTGGGCATAAATGCAGAAGAGGCACAATCAGTTGTTCAGGGAAATGCCACAATATCAAAACTGCCATGAGAGATTACAGGCTAGACTCTTATGTTTTATATTCCCATGGGTGGGGCTGACATAGTTTTTGGAAGTCCAATGGCTCACAACCTTGGACACAATAGAGATGAATCTCCACGAATTGTTCATGCATTTCACTCTTAAGGCAAGGGATTTGAACTACAAGGATTGTGTACAAAGTCTCCATAGCTAGTTAGTTCTCATCATATGCAAAAGATCCTCAAAAAGGGGACAAATGATTTTGTAGCAAAGTTGTTTTCCTTAGAAGTACAACCAACAAAGATGTCTACAAGGCGTAATCTACAAAAGACTATTGATAAACACTCTATTGTTTTTGGAGCAATGTCAAAAGGCCTACCACCACAAAGGGAACGTGATCATGCCATTCAACTAGTACCAGGAAGTCAACCACCAAACATCAGACTATACAAGTACCCATATATTCAGAAAAGTGAGATTGAAAAGATGGCACAAGAAATATTGGAGGCCGGTATATCAGGCATAGCTAAAGTGCATATTCATCCCCTATGGTAATGGTGCATACAAAGGGTGATACCTAGAAGATGTGCCTAGATTATAAAGAACTCAACAAGTACACCATCAAAGATAAGTTCCTTATTCTAGTAATTGATGAATTGCTAGATGAATTGCATGGTGATGTCTACTTTACAAAATTGGATCTTCGTTCAGGGTATCATTAAATTTGGATCAAAAATGAGGATATATATAAGATAGCTTTCAGAATTCATGAAGGCCATTATGAATTTTTTGTAATGCCCTTTGGTCTAATAAATGCATCATCTACATTCCAGAGTTTGATGAACATTGTCTTTAGCCCTTTTTTGTGAAGATTTGTCTTGGTATTTTTTGATGATATATACTAATATATAGTAAGACATCGGAAGAACACTTGCAACATGTGAACTAGTATTGATAATTATAGAACATTGGCTTTATGCCAAGCCCTCCAAATGTGATTTTGGAGTATAGGAGGCAAAGTACTTGGGTCTTATTGTGTCACATTTAGATGTCAAAGTAGACCCTCACAAGCTCAAGGCCATGATAGAATGGAAAGTTCCAAAAACCCTCAAGAACCTTCGAGGTTCTTCAGGGCTGACAAGTTACTGTCATCAGTTTATGAAAAATTGTGGAAGCATAGCAGCACCACTCACAATCTTGTTGAAGGACTCCTTCCATTGGAACAAAGTTGCCATCAAGGCATTTGAGAAACTAAAGGAGGCCATGTGCTCCACTCTAGTTTTGGCTACCCCAGATTTTTCAAAGACCATTGTTGAATGTGATGCGTTTGGATATGGAATGGGAGTAGTACTCATGCATGAAGGGTGACCCCTTGCATTTGAGAGTCGTCAGCTCAAAGGTATGAATTTGCTAAAGCCTATTTAAGAGAAAGAGATGATGGTTATTCTTCATGCAATCAAACAATTTAGACCTTATCTGATGGGCAGACACTTTATGGTGAAAACTAATCATGATAGTCTAAAATACTTCCTAGAACAAAGATTGTCATCTAAAGAACAACAAAAATCGATGACTGAAATGTCAGGGTATGACTTTGAAATCATATATAAGGAAAGGATAATATACTCACAAATGCACTATCCAAAAGAGATGAATCCACAAAAGCATTGTTATGTGTGATGCCCATATGGCAGGCAAATCAGGTGGATAAGGCAAGATCAAAATGGGAAAATAACAGTGATACACATGTTCTGATTCAGCAACTCTAGCAGGATTCTAGTGTCTAAAACAAATTTGAGTGGAAAGGGAATGCCTAGTGTTATAAAGATAGATTGTACATGTGCAAGAATTCAACCCTTAAACACAATATCCTTACTGAGCTTCATTCATCTCCCAATAGAGGGCATTCAAGATTTTTGAAAACCTATCATAAAATCAAGCAATATTTCTTTTGGGAAGGACTCAAGAGGGACATCAAGAAATTTATGGTAGAATGCATGGTGTGTCAGCAAAATAAGGGTGAGACTATTAAGACCCCAGGTCTTTTGCAACCCTTATCTATCCCTAGCCAAAGGTGGGAGGAAGTTTCCATAGATTTCATTGCAGATTTGCCTCGGTTGGAGAGTAAAAATGTTATCATGGTAATTTTGGATAGGCTTACAAAATATGCTCATTTTTGTGCCTTGTCACAGTGATTTGTAGCTAGTATAGTAGCAAGTGATTTTTGGGATGCAGTTCAAAAGTAACATGGTGTCCCCAAAATCATAGTAAGCATTCGTGATCCTATCTTTACCAGTAAATTTTGGTCTGATTTATTATCATGTTTGGGTACTCATTTGGCTTATAGCTTGTCGTATCATCCTCAATCTAATAAGCAAACAGAAGTGGACAACAAATGCCCAGAGGGTTATCTCCATTGTTTTCCACTGAAGATGGGTTCATTGGTTGCCACTAATAGAACAGTGGTATAACACTTCCAAACGTTTCCAAGATGTCTCCATTTGTGGCACTGTATGGGTATCAACCCCCCCATCCATCACCTCAACCTTGAGAAATCAGCCAAGGGTTCGACCTATTGAGGAGCACCTTCAACACTAGCAAAAGGTACTAGCTAGTCTAAGAGAGAATTTGGCAATTGCACATAACAAATGACACAGCAAGTGGATCAACACTGAAGCGAGAAGCAGTTTGAAGTGGACGATTGGGTCTTTGTGCACCTACATCCATACAAGCAAATGTCCTTGAAGCAAAAAAAAATGATTACAAACTTTATCCTAAGTATTACAGCCCTTATCGGATCCTGCAAAAAATCGGCAATGTCGCATACACGCTGGAGCTAACTCAATCGACACCCATACATTCAGTATTTCATGTCTCTTGCTTAAAGAAGGTAATTGGACAAGTAGTATCTGCCCAGAGCAAGTTACCAGAGCTGGATGAGAAAGGCAAAATCATTTTGGAACCTAAGGAGATCAAACACACACTAAACGACTGCGAACCAAGGAGATTAAGGAGTATCTAATCAAGTGGAAGAATCAGACGAGTGAGGATCCAACAAGAGAGGATGAAGCATTTTTGCAACAACATCCAAAGTTATCCAACGTTGAAGGCAAAATTGGTTTGAAGAGGAGGGGCATACTACGCCCTTAACCTATAGTGTGTCTACAGATATGTGTGGCTAATGTGTGGCCTACATCACCTTTTATCTTATCTTGTCAATTTCTCTATGTTTTAATATTGTTAGTAGAGTCAGCTGACGGAGTAACTATAGCCTAAATAGGATGTATATAGGAGGTAGTGGTTATTACTTGATGATCATATCACAAATTCTATTCTTATTGCATAGTTGTGGAGGTTGTCCCCGCAAAGTGGCTCAGTATTATTTATCAAGTATTTTGCTTTGCTATCAATTAATGTTGTGGATCTGCTCATTTTTTCCTCATTCTTGCATTATAGTGTTGTTAATATGCTCATGATGTTTACAATTATATCCATTGTTGTGAATTGTCTTGATCTAAGTAGTTTCATTATAGAAAAGGCCAAAGATTGTAGAGCAACTATTTAAGGAGAAGCCATGCAAAAATCTCGAGATAAAATTGCAAGTTCCACAATGAAGGGATGCATCACAAGGAGGAAGAAGGATCTTTCCAAGAACAAGAAAAAGGAGGACCACGCACGAAAGAGCTAAAGAACCTAGAAAAAGAAAAGACAAAAAGAATTTGTGGCGTAGTTCATGAAGTTCCACAAAAGAAGACTAATGATGCACAGGATGGGAGCCAAGAGGAAGAAAAGAAGAAAGAAGAAAAATAAAATTGATGACTAAGAAAATATAGGTGGTGGAGAAGACCTTGAAGTTTCTCACACTATCCAGTCAAATACCCCGCACAAGAGCCAAATTGATAGAAGCTTGTCATCTCTCGACACTCAAACTTCATGGGAGGTGAAGTATACCAATTATATTTCACAGACCGGGCATACACGATTAAAGAGAATTTTTGATGATCAATACAAGTGTAGTGGGTTTGAGGTCCCAATAGTAGCAAAAGGGATCCGAACAAACATGAGGTAAATACTAGTGCAGAGTCAAAGGAAGGCATCTGAGTATGCAATTTGCATAGGTATATTAAAGAACAAGTGGCACTTGCCTTGACAAATATGGCTACAGAAATTTCATCTAGAGCCATTTGTGCAAAGGAATAACTTTGAGGAGGATCAAGAAAAGAGTCTACGTGAGGATAAGAAACTAGCTACAACACTCGATAGAGTGTTGGAATTAGAAACACGCACAAGAAGCTATGTGGAGCACATTGAGAAAGAAATATGTAACGTCCCTTTGAGGACCAAATTAGACAATTCTGGAATTTGCAAAAAAACCTTAAAATGAAAATACAAAATTCTGATTTTTATTGAAACACTAACCCAAAAATTACAGAATTCTGAAAGGGACTAATTAAGCATAAAATAAATTCCGAACTTCTTAGAAACCCTCATAAAATCCAAGGAACTTCAATCATTTTATTTGACACAACAAGCCTGATTTTTGAATGAATTACAGTTCTGAAAATTGTAAAAATATTACTGAATATATGAGGGAAGAAACTAAATTTTCCACCCACCGAACAATGCCCAAAATAAATGACAGCCCCTCTAGGCAAATCGCCACACTCCAAGTGGCCTATAATTGTTGCATTCACCCTCCAAATGCTGCCCTGTTGTTGTGCCCAGCATTCCCTTCCAAACTGATTCGTCCAAACCCAAGGCTGTCAAAACTGATGTGCCAACCTTGAAAGCTGCCCAAACTGATTCACCACCTTCACAGGCGACCCTTGTGCTTGAAAAGATGAATTTATTCCCAAATGTGACCCCTGAATGAAGTCACCAGCTGAGTATTGAGGGTTTTCATCCTCAAATACTGAAAGCCAATGAGGGTTTCCGTCCCCAGTAGTTGAATGTACAAGCAAACGTGCTTAACATCAAAGAAATCAATAGATAGATGATCATGGATGTTCCGAATTTTTTCCCTTGCTTTCTTCATGAAGTTTTCTTCATCCTTGAACTGATACGAAAAATACTCACCCTGAGTATTATTTTCTCTAAGAGAAACTAGTTGAATGGTTGGTGCAAGAAATACTATTATACCTTTGTCACCTCGAGCCCTCAGTTTATGAGCAGTTTGCTTCATAAGGAGTACAACATTCAAAGTTTTTCTAGCACTTGTTTCTAAAACAACAACTGTGTTCCTCCTAATAGCAACATCCAATATTTCCAATTGATAATACTTGTAAAATTAATAATTTAACTAAGCCAAAAAGTAACTTAAAGTTATTCCATAAACGGCCCTTATGTTTTATTATTAATGATAAAGGTATAAAAGAAGATGGAGGGGCTCATTTTTGGGGACCTATCATTCATATAACACTTGATTTTTCATGAGTTGAGCATGTTTGCTTCTACTTTCAATTATTGAGGATGAAAACCCTCTTCAACAATCAAATGTTGGGGGCGAAAACCCTCAACAGAATGGTGGCTTCATTCAGGGGTCACATTCGAGCGAAAGATCATTGGACAAGGCATAGAGATCTGATTTGTGTGTGGCGCAGCAGCTAGGGCATTAGTTTGAGATTGACATAGCAGCTAGGAGGCAGTTTGGAGGTTGATGACCTGCCTAGAGGGGTCTTCACATGCTTACGTCACCCCTTTGAGGGCTGATGTCACCCTAAGGAGACTAATTTGATGGATGTTCAGCCTTTGGCTTCATCCAGTTGGTTAATTGTTGATTTTCATTGGTTTAATCAATTGTAAATTATTTAATTTACAACCCTGGAAGTTTATTATAAAAATCAAATTTGGTGTTGTAAGCGTTCTCCCATGTAAAAAGATTGAATTTCCTTAATTTTCTGAGGGAAGATTGAATTTCCTTAATTTTCTGAGGGTTAATGTGGATTATATTTTTCCTATCATGTTTTATAATCATTTTCAAAATTTTGTACTTTCATGTTGGGGTTTCAATGAAATTTCAGAATTGTATAAATCTGCCCTAAAAGGGATATTATAAAATACCACGTATATAGGGAACAACGGACATGAGTGAGATGGAACCCATGTATAAGTTAGGCACAAGAATAAGGAAGTTGTTGGGATTGGTAGCATCAACCAAGCTGGCCAAGTGAAGAAAAGCTATGTGCAAAGAAGATAAGGTTGAGGAATTGAAGGACTTAATCAACTCATTCAAAGAAACAATTAACGCAGCAAGGCAAGATATCAAGAGATTTGAATATATGCAAACTTTCATCAATGCCTGAATGCAAGGAGATGAAACTATGCACAAATGTTTTGCAGCATGCATATCAGGGAAATGAACAAAACTATGCATCATCAAAGGCTAAGTGAGGCCAAGGCGTTTAAGTTAGGGATGGATTAGAAGTGCACAAGCGTGGAATAATTGTTTGACAAGTTCCAAATCCAAGCAATGGATGAGGAGGAGAACATAAGTGTATAAACAACACCTAAAGGAGATACAGTAAATGACTAAGAAATACACTGCAAGTCCAAATGATATCGACTTGTTGGAGAGTTTAATTGAAGCTGCAGCCAAAATGAAGAAAGGGGTAGACACAACTATGCAGCAATGGGAAACGTTTGAAAAAGAAATTTAGCAACAGGTTCCAAAAGATTTGATTGCACAAGAAAGTGAAATAGAGGCAAGTAATAACAATGAAGATTTGTCTGGGGACAAACAAATTAATAGTATGGGGAAATGGTGACCCCAAGAATGTGGACTTAATCAACTCATTCAAAGAAACAATTAACGCAGCAAGGCAAGATATCAAGAGATTTGAATATATGCAAACTTTCATCAATGCCTGAATGCAAGGAGATGAAGCTATGCACAAATGTTTTGTAGCATGCATATCAGGGAAATGAACAAAACTATGCATCATCAAAGGCTAAGTGAGGCCAAGGCGTTTAAGTTAGGGATGGATTAGAAGTGCACAAGCTTGGAATAATTGTTTGACAAGTTCCAAATCCAAGCAATGGATGAGGAGGAGAGCATAAGTGCATAAACAATGCCTAAAGGAGATACAATAAATGACTAAGAAATACACTGCAAGTCCAAATGACATCAACTTGTTGGAGAGTTTAATTGAAGCTGCAGCCGAAATGAAGAAAGGGGTAGACACAACTATGCAGCAATGGGAAACGTTTGAAAAAGAAATTCAGCAACAGGTTCCAAAAGATTTGATTGCACAAGAAGGTGAAATAGAGGCAAGTAATAACAATGAAGATTTGTCTGGGGACAAACAAATTAATAGTATGGGGAAATGGTGACCCCAAGAATGTGCACCAGGTAAAGGGCTGGGTTTTTGGCAAAGTACGAAATTATGCACATCATATTATGCACAAAAGTAGACAAGGGCAAAGGCGCAAAGCAAGGACTGTTGCATAGAGGTAGCATGGAAGGGAGTTGCGCACACTACACAAGTGGCATGCTCAGAAGTAGACAGAGCACGCAAATGATCTCAAGGAGTATCTTTCGAAGAGCATATGGAATGATTGTAAATCAATCTAAAAGATATCCATCTCAATATAGCGGTCATGAGCATGTCGGTGAGGAAATACTATAAATAGACTCATCAACCTCTCATTTGACACATAATACAATTGGGGACCACACGTTTTGGTGCACAAGCTTGGTGAATATGCAAGTCTCGAGAGAGATTGTTTGCAAGGATTTGGTAATTGATTATATGCACAGGGCTTGTCAAAGCTAATTGTAATGATGACATGTTATGTTGTAACATGAATGAAGAAGATGTACGTGTAATGCTATTGGATATGATATATGAGAATTGGTGATGGATTATGTGTTGTATTTGTCTACTTGTGTTTCTTTGGTGAATTATATTCTATGTTAGGGTTTGATCGTGTGTTTATCTAGGGTGTGATAGTCATGCTTATCAGATATGTTAGTACTAATCTTTACATTAGTATTGATCTTCATTTATCTTCTAATGGTGGGGTTCTCGATGATATCTTTTGTACCTTGGGTGTGTGCTTGAACTCCTTGCTAAAGTAAATGTCGGTGCAAGAGTGTGTTACTTGTTGAAGCTAGGTTAGATAATGCAAGTCTCTTGATGTTAGGTAAACTAGTGCAACAGTGTGAGGTCCAAAAACATGAACTAAATTGTTTTTCCAAAACATGAACTAAATTGTTTTTCCAAAACATGATTGCCTTCATATAAAGTCCATAGAGCGATTTGCACTTTGCAGCATATGCAATCAATCATGTAAGTACTTTATAATAAACTTATATCCTAGCTGCTCCACAACTACGAGTGTTTTGGTAGAAATAACTTGTATCTTAGAGGCAAATAACCTCAATGAGCTCAAAAATGGCACAGGGTTGAATGAGTCAAAGAGATGAAACACATGCAGTAATAAATCATGTTGACCTCTTTGAATCCTTTTAAATTCAAGAACACAAAATACATATGTGGCTCCTCTCTCATCCATAGCCATGCAAAATTGGAAGGACCAAACACAAACCTAGTAATGAGACATCTTGAGGCCACTCCAGTCAAGTTCGCCTATAGGTTTAGCAACTTGTGCAAATGATATTGACAATTTTACACCAAAATCAAAAGCAATGTCAAGAGATACTACGCATCGGCAAAAAACACCTTTGTCACACCTCATTTCCGACCTACCTCAAAAAAATATTAGTATTTAAATAAAAGCTTAATTTTGGATTTGTTAAATTAATGAAGTTTTTATTTGGTTAAGTAAATGATTTAGGATGAAAATTAATGATTTCATTCAGATGTACGAAGTCATTTAATTTATCATGCACTAGCATTTATTGATAATATGCAGTGGCATTTTATTATTATTGATACTCATGTAGTGACATGTTTTAATTTTAATCACTTTGGTTATGTTTATATTTGACCCCAACTAACTATCACCTATTGGCTCAAAAATGAATGCAAGACAGGGCTTCCCCCTCACAGTGGTTTCGCCCTGAAGGAGAGCATCACAGGGGAGAGGAAGGCAGATCAAAGGCAAACAATTCAAAAACAGACAATTTTGACAACAACACACACCCACACCTTGTAGACTCTTTTGGTCGGTGCACTTGTTATGACGTGGTGTGGTTAATTTTGTGTATGTTGGCTTTACTAACCTTAGCTAGTTAATGCTTACTTTCACATTGTCTTTATATGTTCTTGTGTTGTGTTCTTGGGTATTGTTGCATGTCATTAATTTATTAGTGTTGACTTATGTTGATGTTTTCCACTTTGTCCTCAAGGTGTTAGTAAATGTAAGAACCACTTCGCCACTTGGGATACTCTTAATAGTTGTTATTGTCGACAATTTTGCCCCCACAGGGCAAATTGTCACCCCTACTATTCGGAACTTTGCTGTGGTGCCAAGTTTGTCTTGTGAATCAGTTTGGGGGTCCTTAAATGTACATTTACAGCCACCCAAGTGGCCATCTACAGCCAGGTATAAGCCAAAGTGGCCATCTACAGCCAGGTGAAGTTTAGTCATTTAGAGGGTTCTAAGGAGCTTTCTTGATTACAGCCAACGCAATGTACAAATACAGACATGCAAATGATGACGAACAAGTCTCCTACGGCGATGAAAATTCTGATGGACTCCTACAGCAATCATATAGAGCATACAGTTCATTCAAAAGGAGGACACATGCAGCAGTTTTAAGTGGGTTTTTATCTCCTTCTAAAAACATCATCTACAGCAGTTTGAAAGGGTTTTTCTCCTCTTCTAAGCATCACGTACAGCCAAAAGCCAAGACATGCAAGTTGTAAGTTCATTTATTTTGTCTAAGCAAAGATTTTTTTTGGGGGTTGTAAGAGGAAGAGTATTTCTTTGGACTTTTGTCCGAAAGAAAGAGCTCTCAAAGGACAATTGCAAAAGTCCCAAAGGGTAAGTACCCTTCTGGAAAGTTCACTTAGAAGAGCCGCGGGAGATTCACTTGGCAGAAAAGGATCAAGGCAAAAATCCTGAGAGGCCCCTGCCCTTCGGGAAGATTTCGGAAGGTGCCGGCACTTCAAAAAGTCCAAGTGCCCTTCAAAAAGCCCAAGAAAATATAAACAAGGAAAAAAAGAAAAATTGAAAGAAGGATATCCTTCAGACAAAAAGTCCAAAGGACTAACTCAAGAAAAATGCAAACAGAAAAGTCCGAGAGAAATAGAAGGCAGGGGTAGACATTTTTTCCGCAGGAAATGAGACAAGATAAAAGTACGAAAGAATTCGAAGGAAAAATAAAGAAAAAAGCATAAAGTCAATGAAAAAGCCAGAAATAAAGGCTAATGAGAGCCAAGAAATCCGAGGAAATATAGACCAATATAGACAAAATAAATCCAAATAAAGAATCCCGCCAAAAATAGACACAACACGAACAGGTAGACCAAAACAAGAGACAGAGTCAACATGGAAATCCATGCAAGCAAAGGCTATTTTCAGTTGACTGGTCAAAGCTTCAGTTGATTGGTTGTGAAGTCAAGTTCATCTCCGGGTCAAACTTGTGCTTTCAAATGTTCAAACAGCTCAAGAGGTAGTCCATATTTGGAGGTGGGAGTAGCATTTTGCATGATAAGAGTTTGATTTGTCAAAATTAGCCTACCATCCATAACGTTCCATGCATGATGCCTAAATAAAGAATAGCCTAAGCTTAGCCACCGTCCATTTCAACGTCAAAGAGTTGGTTTCTAATTTTAGACACGTTTCAGCTGAACATGCACAAGAAAAGTCAAACGTATGATTCCACCGTCCAATTCTAGCGCCTAGGAGCTTTCATGCAAAGAGGAAGAAGACAAAATAGATTTTTGTAAAGGCTGAGTTGGACTGATATAGCTCTTCTTCTATTTTCAAACATCAATCTCTTGGCATTTTTGTAATTTTTTATATTAATGGCTTTTCAGCCTTGTAAAATCCATCCCTCTCTTGGTAAAACCAGACTCTGTCATTGGTGAGTTGTGTAACCTCTTCAATCAATAGAAGCACTGTACTTTCAAATTTCAAGTGCTGGCATAGTGTACATTCATTCAGTAATTTGCATACGTGGTAGATTTCTCTCCCTTCCCAAATTTTGATTCGTACCTAGTTGCTAGCTTATCGTGTTATGCAGGTCATGTTCAGTGTTTTATATGTCTTTTGCTGAAGCTGTAAGTGGATGTTAGGTGGCTGCAAAGTATCTTGTATCAGACCTCTCTCCGTCGTTTTCCCTCACGTTTTTGTCATTGGATCGAACCTTCTCATGAAATACTTATGCATAGTGATCAATTGAAATCAAAGGTCTTCATTTTCTCTTGTTTGTTCAATGTTCAAGGTTCCAAGTAGGGTGGATCAACATTCTGGTTTATCACCATCATTAGGTAGGATTTCTCCTTCAAGTTTATTTCTCCCTTCTCCATGGTAGTCCGCAACACAGAGCAGAGATCATCATTGATACATCTTACAGGAACCAGTCTTTCCTGGATGTTCTTCTCACCATTGAAGCACCCATCCTTATGAGAAGATCCCATTGTTTCAACTGGAGAGAGGATTAGCCATTTCAGCACGTCTTTGATTCAGGGTGCAACTCCAGGTTGACAACAGTTATGACCTTTAGTGGCAAGTTCATTTACAACTCGGATTGGGTTTGTGGTCCAATTAGATTATTTAGACTCATACCTTGTATTATTGATTACTAACACTTGGCAAAATGCTAAATTTGCTCATGGACAAATGGTATCAAAAGTATGGGGACCACGGTCTCTTAAACTAATTGACATTTGGGTCTTGAGACCTTAACAAAGTATTCATTTTAAATCTTTTGATAGGTAAGTTTACTTGGACTCGTAACCGTATTGGTTTGATTGGGTAAATCATTCAAAAGTCCTTATTCCTCGTCATTCAAAGTTTCTTTTATTTTTTTGCCTTGGATACTTTGAGGGCTAGGTTTTTGACTGCAAGAAACCAAATAAAAGTTGGAGAAAACCCTTCAAGTTGCTCTATTCAAGCTGGATACTACTACTACTTTGATGATGTCACGTCCACTTTTGAGAATTAAACCAATAAAAAAAACTCGTAGCCTATTCCTTATATCTCGTAGACTAAGGGATAAAGTTAGAAAAATAATTTAATAATAATGTTTTAAGTTGACCTAAGTCACTTTATTTTATAACATGGAAAAATGACACTTGTATTATTATTATAAAGGGAGCCAAAAAGTAATATTCATTAAGTGAACCAAAAACTAATATTTATCTAAAAGTGTTCTAAATACTTTTAGATTAAGGCAGCGGAAAAAAGGAAAATTAAAAAAGAAGAGTTGGGTTCAAAAGGATTCATCATTCATTATTCATCTTTGTAATGAAAACCCTATTTCAGGTGGGAGCTTTTGTGTTCAACTTTTTTGTTTGAGGACAAAAACCCTCAAATGTACAGTTTTAAAAGACAAAACCCCTCTTACCCATTAAGGTGAATCCATGTAGGGATCATAATTGCGTTGACAGATCGATTTTAATTTCGGCTTTCAATTGGCTGGAAGTTGTTATCAGTATCCAAAGTTTTTGTTATAGAGATATCTGTCAGAGTTTATTATTATTTAGAGGTTACCATACCCTAGGAATGTTGTCTACCAGCTAGGGATCCAAATCGTTGCCCTTGTGATAGTTGCACGGGGTCTTCAAAGGGATTTCAAGGAGGGTTGACAGAATCCCGAGCCTATGAGGGTGATGCCCTGCCTTATTGGCCACCAATTTACCCACTATAACAGCCCATTACATTTCGTTGATGCTATAATTCATCTGCAGCCAATCATACCACCCAGGAATGACAAAAGCTGCCTTTGCAAGATTTATTTAAATAGAACCTTCGCTGTAAGGGTTTTCTATAGTCATTAATTGTTGATTCAGTATCATTAGACTAGGTTGTAATACATTTGTTATTCAGTTGATAGCTTCATTTGTATTATGTATATCCAGACAATTGCAATAAAGATTACAGTTTGATCTTCAATATCATTTTTGAACATTGTTGTTTTAATATTTAAATTGATGCTTAGTATTAGGAATATATATATATATATATACAAAAAATCAGAATTCAGAAAATTGCCAAAAATGGACATTTCAGTGGTATCAAAGCCATGATCTTGCCAACCTATGGATCAGACAAGAAATCATGGGGGACAGAGAAAAGAGAGTTCCTACAAATGAGATGAGTTTTTTGCATAAAACAATCAGTCAGGGTAAAGAGATCTTGAAAGAACAATCCCAAGGACAGTGAAAGAATACATGACAGAATTCATTCGAGCCATGCAAGGTATTAATCCAAATAAGGCGAATCAAGGAGAAGGAAGCTCTTCTGCTAATGAGCGGATCTCAATCAACTCCCCTTCCAAAACTTTCCAAGCAAAATTTCTACAAGGAGAAGAAGTACACATGAAGAACCCAAGTTTTAAGGATCAACTATTGGCGCAATTTTTTATTAGCTTCAAAGCTTTAGCTTAACTTAGAAGAGGACGAAAGAAATATCCTATTCATGAGGTGTGGTTAAGAGAGCAGTGTGACAAAGATGAATGCAAACTTCTTACATTTGATGAATATGATAAGAAGTCTTAACATTTACAAATCTCATATCACCTTTGAAGAATTCTTGGAAATATTCAAAAAAAATAAAAGTGTAAAAGATGAAAGAATAACAATCAGAGCTACAAGAAATTGAGAGGAATCAGCCCATGGAAGAATCCACCATACAAGAGGAAGTTGAAAAAGATGTTCTTGTTCAAAGAGCACCCATCAATCTCCCAAAGATTGGGTCCGTGCCATATGAAGGTGATTTGAAGGTAGTTGTAAAAATAAAAGTGAGAAGAATCTTTTGGTAAAACCCAAATTCCTAAGTCACTTGAATGATGGAGTTGATGCAAATTTCTCCAAGGCATCAATAGAAGAAGATAAGCACTTGGACCATTCCTATGTTGTCAATTCAGATTATGAAAGGAATCTTCCAATCCAAGAAACATTTCAAATTGACTTTCAAAATGATTCTACTGATAGGCATGCACTTGAAAAAGAGTATTTTAGTAGAGGTAGGTGTGGAGTTCACAAATTCAGCAACTGGAGGTAAGCACTTTGACTATCTCCGTGATTATGGTTTAGGGCATGAAAGTATTGATTCTAGTAGAGGTTTGATATCATTGCAAACTTCTTGTCATCATGGAAAGTATCATAAGAATGGAGAGAAGGTGAAGAACACGACTCGTAGCAAAAAAGACATATATCCTTTCGCTTAAGGTTGTCTACTCATAAGAGTATGGGATCCAAGGGATTGTTTGAGACACTTGATACTGAAGTCCGACAAGATGCAAGCAATGGGTTTTCACAAAAGGCAGCATCTGGTTAGTTCATTCGCTGTCCACAGTGTCACCATTCCATCTACTCAAGGGGTTCGCAATGCATTTGACGTCACTAGAACTCTCAAGCATTTTAAAAAAGAATGTGAGGAATGGCAAAGGAAGCTGAGTTGAAGGCCTCTCGAGCAAAGCAAAATCTACAGAGATATGAAGAAAAGATTGCTAGTGTGATCATGAGAAGCAAGTGCTTAGGGAGCAAGTTATAGTTCTTTCACCAACTAGTGGCCTCACTTTGTTGCAAAACCCGTCATTAATCAGACAACCCCTGAACTTCGTCAACTTACTCATGGAGACCAGAGATTTCGCTTTGATTCACCCATGCCCTCAAATTTTCAAAGAGTTCAACCACACACTAGTAGAATCTAGATGCTCTAGGATAATGGTTGAAAAGCAGCAGGAAAAACCAGAATTTATTCTGAAGTATGTCACAGAAAATTTGGGTTTCAGTCATGATAGACATGTTGCAGCCCATATCATATATAAGTGCCTTCTTCACTAGCATGTATTTGAGGTTGAAAGAAAAAATATGTTTGAGCATTTAATTCAGGGTATTCTCTTAGAAATTGAGGGTCAAGAGAATGGTAATACTTTCCCTACTAATTTGGAGATTTCAGGGAAAATGCTTTTAATTGCAATGAAAACAAAGAAGCATGGAAATTTGCAGCTTATGTTAAGCATCAAACATGATGGTGGCCATAGTACATAACCTACTAAAAGATGGGGCAGAAATTGTTTTTCATATTACTCTACATTCAATGTCAAAGCCACAACCTACAAGTAATTCTGAGCCTTATGAAAGAACAAGATTGACAAAAAAAATCATAGTTGTAGAAGTTTCTTCTAGTACAGAATTTTCAGCTCCCAGTTGTATTATAGTAGTGCAGCTAAGGCATGGTATTGAGCTC
The DNA here is from genome assembly GCA_037957365.1 of Torreya grandis. Taxonomy (NCBI): domain Eukaryota; kingdom Viridiplantae; phylum Streptophyta; class Pinopsida; order Cupressales; family Taxaceae; genus Torreya; species Torreya grandis. The sequence continues at coordinate 390,092 of JARHVA010002302.1, read as the reverse complement.
ATTTTCCACATGAGGCAGCCCCCAGGGAAGCTAGAAGTTGAAGAAACAAAACAAACAATTGAGTTGGGTATATATGAGGAGTCTACAAGAGCTTTGTGCATGACTGTGGATTGGCAAGAAAAGCAATTTGAGAATGAAAAGGACAAAATATATGCATCGCATGAGGAATTCAGAACATGGAATTGCAAATTCCCAAGGATGAATTGGGATCCAGGTATTATAGAGATGGTCATTTGAAAACAACCAGAGCAATTGAGCTTGCAATTGCTTAAGGGAAAGCGATTATAGAAAGGGCGAACTGTTATGTCCCCTTTTTAGAATTAAACAATCAGAAGATCAGTAGCCTATTCCTTATTTCTCATAGGCTAGGGGATAAAGTTAGGGAAATAATTTAATAATAATGTTTTAAATTGTCCTATGTCATTTTATTTTATAACATGGAAAAAGGACACTTATGTATTATTATTATAAAGGGGCCAAAAAGTAATATTTATTATGTGGGTCTGTTGACTTTCCAAGTCACCCCTTCGGCAAGCGTTGAACTCATAAAGGCTGCACTAGTGGTTGCACGCATGCACAGTGTCAATTTCTCTAAAAACAAGTCTATGCACAGACGCTTCCCGTCTGCGCTTGCACTCGACAATCAGCTTGGATTCGCACATCAACTAAGTGTTGATCCACGCCTATAAGGAGTACTCAATGCGCACCCCATGCAAAGATCCTTCTTCGCAGACCAGCATGGTGCGCAAGTTAGAGCACGTAGGTTTCCTCGACTCCAAGCAGCAAAAGAAAGAAGTGTGCAGGGAGCAATTCCAAATCATGAAGAGCCACTCAAGATCTTCAAATCTTCTTACACGCTCTTATTCAAGGACTTCCTCAAACTCAAATGGTGAATTCCCATGCCAAATCACAGAGTTTCACATGTGTGCCCTTGTAAAACGCAAACTACGATCTCAACTATGCAGTGTTCTCTTCGCAAACCAACGTAGGTTCCAGATGAAGACACAGACTGCAAAGACCATCAAAAGAGACTAGGCATAGAAGGAGTTTGGACCATTATGCATTTTCGTAGATCTCTCTCAGCACCCTTCACAAGCTCGCAGCTGCACTACGCAGCCAACTCTCTGTGCAATCTTTAGTGTACACCCTATGCGCAGAATGTACTTAGTTATTTTGTATGCATCCGCGAGCAGGGCTCTGCAAAGGAAGTGTGTATAGTTCAACACGCACCCTATCCCCAAAATGTAGGCGTGCGGCAATTCCACTACTTGCGCAAAATGATGAGGCAAAACCTACGGATACACCTACACGACCACACATCAACAAACTAATCTAGGTGGATCGATAGGTGGCAGCCATAAATGGAGATGGTAGTTGAACCCAATTGGACACCAAAAGAACCAAATCATGATAGAATCGAATGCAGGGCAGCTGTCAGAGTGTCAAAATATAATTGCACGCCACTAATGCCTACCTAAACGTCCTTCATTCTCAGACGAACACGTGGATCCACAAGTGACCTTCCAACTACTTCCATGATCAAATTGTCAGATCCAGGATGAATAAACATGGCTTGTAGCAGTTATTGCAAAGATCTTGGTGCTCTTAATCAACCTCGAGCTCTGGACGCCGCTTCCAAATTCAAGTTCCTACCTACCACCTTTGATGGCAAATTGATCACACAAGGCCTTGCCCAGTGCTATATAAACCTTGATTTTTATTGTAAAAAGGTCAACATCTTTTGAGCACTGTAATGATGCCAAAATTTGCCCTCCAAGAACCCTCTCCTACTATAACAAAGCTCTACCTATTTGAATTTGTAATATTGCCTTAGACCTTGGGATTAATAAGAACTAATTTACTTTCTTCATGCTCTGTGTTTTGTGTGCATTCATGGTTGTTGATCTTTGTCTATGGATGTTCGTCCCTCTCATTGTCGTCCTCCCTTCGCACCTCTGCGAAGAACCAAAAGTCTCTGCAAGTCTCATGCAGTGTATACACGTATCTGCACAGGCGTTATCTATGGGCCATCTGTCATCCCTCCTAACGTTGCATTGTGTTCCCTTACCTCCATGCAAAACACTTACGCAACACACTTGATTTAAAGATCTTCTATCTAGTCTGTTAGTCTTATTGTGTCATTAAGCAAGTGAGGTGCTCGCTCTATTCTTGGTACATCACCTTTTACATTTCAGCAATCTCTTACATTTTCCCTCCCTTTCCCCTTGTCATGTCTAGGTTTAGCACTAGTTGTAGATTTCATTCTACGCTTTCTAGGTCTGCACGTTGGTCCTAAACCAGGGGCATCTAGAATAGAAGGAAGTCGGCCTACTCTAAAAGTTCATCCCAAGGAGTGCAAGAGTCCCACACCTTGAGGGACAATACCATTGTTACAACGAAACACCGAATTGCTCTCTGGCATGCAAATCCAAGGCGCTAGACGCAGAAAAGTTGCATGCCAACACATACAAGAACCATTCACACGCGGGTGCATGTTTCGAGTAATAATAGTTTCTGGCACACCTGGTGGGACGAAAGGTTCAAAAGTTGGCTAAAAGATTGGTGCTACTCTTAGTGATTCAAGTGTTGAAGACACTCCTGTTGACCAATTTTGCCCACAGGCAAAATTTTTGGTCACTTTCTTCCCTTGCTTTTCAAAACCAGTCATTTCGGGTTGCACAAGCTCAAAGAAATGGTTCTTCGGCCTAGTTCAAGCCTCAGTTCAATCTTCAAAGCCATCGCTGGTTCAATCAACACTTGGTTTATCTTCTTCAAGTTCAAACGGCCTTGTTCCAACTTGGTTCAGCACATTGGTTCATCGGCCTTGATTCATCGGCCTAGTTCATTCCACAGTCCAAGTTCAATGCCCTTGCGTAGGGCAAGCGCTTCAACACATAAAGTTCAAATTCAAATTTGTTCAAATTTGACTAAGTCCCGAATTCCTTCGGACTTTTTCCCTGAAGGAATTCCTTCGGACAAAAAGTCCGAAGGAATTCGAGCGCAGTTCAAAATACAAAGGGCAAGGGTCGGGGAGAATTTCTACGGACTTTTTGTTCGCGGGAAATTGTCCGCGGACAAAAGCCCACGGAAATTACATGACGCGTGGACAGACCCGGGGAAAATGTCCGTGGGGAAATGTCCCCGAACACAAAGCCCGTGGGAGCCCGAGACAATCCAAAGGCAAAGTAAAGGACCCGCCGAAGGACCCCGAAGGGCAGATGCCCTTGCGGGGACTTCCGGCCCAAATACAAGGGGACACTTTCAAAGAGCCGGAGGGTCACCTTCCCCCAAAAAGGTGCTAAGAGGAAGCAAAGCCGCAGAGAAGCCATGAAGACCCGATGACGTTTTGACGGGGACGGTGACGTCCCAGAGGACGTCAAAATTATCAAAACAAGTTAGCCATTGGTTTTCAAATCAATGACGGCCGTATGAACATCAAAGTTAGCGAAACAAAATGGCCGTTTGTTTTCAAACTGAGACAGAGCTAACCAAGGGGGCAGAATGCAGCAACCCGCTAAGAATTTGCCCCCGATGGCCAAAGGAGCCAAAAGAGACAAAATTGAGAAAAGACAAGGAGACAAGCATGGAACGAGCAAGCAGTTAGTCCAAGTGGCGCCAATTTGAGAAGTGACTCCGGCAGGTGAAACAGTTCCTGCGAATTGATCATTGGGGACGCAAACAGCTAGCAATGCAACCGGTCTCTCCATTTTACATTTAATGAGTAGACAAACCGTGTATTGACCTTGAAAAGGCAGACTTCAAACAGACAAAGCGCACAGCTCATTAATGTTTTGAGCAACTTGTTCTTCCCAATGAAGGGACGCGATAGGCCACTTGTAAAAAAAGGAGCGCCAAATGGGCCTCTTTTCTTTTGATATATATTTAGGACTTGTCATTCTTTAAAAAGGATCTTTCACTTTTGTAAGGCGTAGCCCTAGCAAAATTTCCACCTGAATCAATAAACGCAGTTTTAGCTCCGTCTTGGATAGATTTTGTGTATGTCTTGAGTGTTTGTTTGTGTTCAGTCATTGTCTCTTGATGCTTTCACAGGCCCAACACCAGCATACCTGTTGTCTACAAGGCGCCATTTCTGCAGCTGACAGGAGAAGAGCTCTATTTGGGAGTGTAGAACAGAGGAAGTTACTTACAGTGTGCATTACACAGCACCTTGGTGAGTCTGTTTTCTGTGTTTTCATGAGAGCCTCCCTGCCATTTTCTTGCAGCCTGGTCCTTCTACCAAGTCTGAAGCGTATGTATGCATTTGTCTGGTTTTAAGTGTGGATGTGAGGTCATTTCATTTTGGTGTATCACCTCCTTAGAGTAGTTTGTTTTCCTGCAATCTCTCTCCCTTTTCATCCCCCCCATTATATCTGTATATGTATGTATTTGCACTTGCAGGAACAAACATGATGCATCAAAGGGAGCTAGCCCTTATCTAGAGACTCTCCCCTCCAGCTTCGCCAGTCCCACAGGCGAGAGGGGAGTTTCCATAGTTGCGAGGAGAAGGCAAGAGCTCGGCCTCCTGCCAAGGGTGCAATTTCCTACGTCAACAACTCCATAGAGCACCTGGTGACTCCAAGCATTCCTAGTCCGTAAAGATCAACATTTCATCTATATGCCAAGACAGATGAGATCGTCTTCAAGGGGCACTGACTTTCATTTCACTGAGCTACCTACAGTTTCTAGAAGAAGGGGAGTTAGAGTATCTTTGTCTCCTATCAGAAGGGCTATCGATGCAAGATGACCTTCTCCTAGAGCTCAATCTACACCTCCATTTAGCTCATTCCCTGCGCACATGGGAAGATTATTCCCTATTCCCTTCATGGTTGTGCAAAGAAATCAAACCTTCATTTCTTTTAATGGAGACAGCCCATTGATCCTTCCTCGATACGATGATATTCCTATAGTTGCTATTAAGAGCATCCCCTACTTTACCGAGGAAAATTCAACTACGTCTGTTGTCAACCTAGAGTTGCACCCTGAAACGAAGATGTGCTGAAATGGCTAATCCTCTCTCCAGTTGAAACAATGAGATCTTCTCACGAGGGTGGGTGCCTCAATGGTGAGAACCTCCAGAGAAGGTTGGTACCTGTAAGATGTATCAATGCGGATCTCTACTCCGTGTTGCGATTCTACCATGGAAAAGGGAGAAAGAAACTTGAAAGGAAAATCCTACCTAATGACGGTGATACACCAAAATGTTGATCCACTCTACTTGGAACCTTGAACACTGAATCAAACAAGGGAAAAGGAAGACCTTTGATTTCAATTGATCACTATGCATAAGTTTTTCATGAGAAGGTTCGATCCAATGACAAAAACGTGAGGAAAAACGATGGAGAGAGGTCTGATACAAGACACTTCGTAGCCACCTAACCTCCACTTACAGCTTCAGCAAAAGACATATTAAACACTGAACATGCCATGCATAACATGATGAGCTAACAACTACGTACGAATCAAAATTTGGGAAGGGAGAGAAATCTACCACGTATGCAAATTGTTGAATGAATGTACACTATCCCAGCACTTGAAATCTGAAAGTAGTCCAATTGATTGAAGAGGTTACACAACTCACCAATGGCAGAGTCTGGTCTTACCAAGAGAAGGATGGATTTTACAAGGCTGAAAAGCCATTAATATAGAAATTTACAAGCCAAGAGATTGGCGTTGAAAAAAAGAGAAGTTAACTCTTCATTAGCCCAAGTCCAAATTGCGTTGCATGAGTGTTCCAAATTTGTCTTTTCTTGGCTTATACCTGGCTGTCTTGCATGAAGGATCCTTGGCGTTGAAAAAAGAAGAAGACAAGCTTTGGATGCATGACACATACGAATAGATGTCTTGACTTGAAAACTAGTCAACTTCAAAACAAGAGTAGTCGAATTCACTCAAACTACTAGAACGTTTGAAAGTCTCCCCTTTGCATGAAATCAATGCAAATGTCAAATTAAGAATTACGTTTGAACCGTTGGAATGTTTCGAGCACACGAGAGTGTGTGCATGGAATTTTTCGCTGTTTGAAACGTTCAACGCTTTGCCTGTTCATCATGCAAGACGACTCTATTTTCATAACTGAAGTGTGCTTGCTTTCTTAAACGCGTTCACTTCGTTGGAGTCACTTCACATTAGTCTGTGCATGATCGTTGTTTATCCTGCCTTTGTCTTTATTTTGTGTTGGTTTTATTTACTGTTCATGCTATTGATCATGCTTAGTTCACTTCGTGTTTTCTTTGGCTTTTCCCGTGCTCTGCTTTAATTTGGGATTCCGGCTTTATTTTAGTTTTCGTCCTTTGGACAAATTGTCCGAATGACTCTCTGTCTCTTCTCTTTCCCGGCCTTGGCATTTCCTTTTCTCTTTTTTGGCCTTTGCTTACGCCCTTGTCTTTTCTATCGAGTTTTTTGAAACTGTCCTTATGTCCGAAGGCCGAAGGAATTCGTTTCCTTGCCAATTTTCTCGAATTTATTCTTTTAGGCTCTTATGACTTGCCCTTTGATTTTCTTCGGACTTTTGCTAACTTCAAATTCCCGCAGATTTCATGTTTGACAATTATTCCAAAGGATCTCCTTCTTTGCCTTCGTTTTTTAATTTTCTCCGAGTTTTTTATCCTCCCGAATTTTTTCAGACTTTTTGTCCGAAGGAATGTGTCTCCTTTGGCTATCTTTTCCCCGAAAGGCAAGTGCCCTTCGGGAACTTTGCTTTTGTCCTTTGCTTTATGGAGGTGCCATCCACAAGGGCTTTTGCTTCCCAATAATGCCCTTCGGAAGTTTTGAAAGGGTCTTGCTACCGACCAAGTGCCCTCCACAAGGGCAGGTTTCCTTCAAAAAAATGAATTGTCTTTCGTAATTTTTGCCAAGGTCTTCTTCGTGTTCGAAGTGTCCCCCACAAGGGCACATACCCTTCGGGGAAATTGTAAATGTCCCTACACAACGCCCAAATGTCCTCTGCAAGGGCTATGTCTTCCAAGAGTGCCCTTCGAAAGAATTGAAAAGGTCCACTTCACCGACCAAGTGCCCTCAGCAAGGGCATGTCTGCCTTCAAAAGTGTCTTTCGGAAGAATTTTAGGGCACCTGGGCTTTTTGAAGGGCACCCGGGCTTTTTGAAATTGTCCTTCGGAACATTTGTTTTGACTTGAAAACCAGTCTTATGAACTGTGCTTTTCTCCTTTCTTTCGGACAAAAAGTCCAAAGAAAATAAGCCTTGAACGACTACCACTTAGTCATTTTTTCGGACTTTTACAGAGTCCTTTGAGAGCTTTTTCTCTCGGACAAAATATCCGAAGAAATAGTCCACCTCTTATATCCCGAAAAATTCCTTGGGAAGACAAAATAAATAAACTTAAAGCTTGTATATCTTGGCTGTATTTGCACATTTGGCTGTAATCAAGCAAGCTCCTTGAAAACCTCTGAATAACTAAAATTCCCCTGGTTGTAGATGGCCACTTGGGTGGCTGTAAATGGTCATTTAAGGACCCCAAAACTGATTCACAAGACAAACTTGGCACCATAGCAAAGTTCCGAATAGTAGGGGTGACAATTTGCCCTGTGGGGGGCAAAATTGTCAACAACGCCTATAGAGCACATATAGGGCATAGCAAATATTTGCTTTGTCCACAATGTGACCGAAGACAACATCACAGTGCGACTCCTTGCCTCTTTTTTGAAAGCGAGAGCACTCCAATGGTATCGTAGCTTGCAGCCTAGTTCTATTCACAATTGGGACAAGTTAGGCGCCACACTATGCAGGTAAATTGAAGAAAAGAGTGACCACCTGTTACTGATAGAGCAACTCACGACCATCAAAAGGGTTCCACACGAGCAAATGGTCGACTTCAACCTCAAATTCCTAAGGACTTGGGTTCGAGTTCCACTCCTAGTAAGGCCTAATCCTAACATTGTGTTCTTATACTTCTTGAGAGCGCTAAACAGTGACGTCGTCGTAATGATCCAATCTATGGGAGGAGCAGTATTACTAGATGCCTATGAGGTCGTTGTGCGCACAAAAAACTGCTTGATTCAAGCAAGGAAAATTTTGCCTAGACCTCCTACGACCTTATATCCCGAGACCTCATGTACAAGTTCATCCGCCCTGCCTCCCATTCCAACTCTAGTCCCCATTCCTATTACTATCAACCCACTAATTCCATCAACTTTTGCGCCCTTGAGCGAGCTGCACGAGGGCATGTCCTTATTGAAGAGCTTTGGAAATGAGCTAGTGACGCTCAAAAGGCAGCAATCGTAGCATTCCAGACCTTATCAACCCTTCAACCAACAATATCAATCGAATAGGCCCCCCTACCAACATGTTGCGCAGACTCAGAACCAGCACACATACAATAGACCAGCTCATTATAACAGGGCCAAAAACTAATATTTATCTAAAAGTGTTTTAAATACTTTTAGGGTTAGGGCAACTAGAAAAGGAAAATTATAAAAGAAGTGTTGGCCTCAAAAGGATTCATTATTCATTATTCATCTTTGAAATCAAAACCTTATTTCAAGTTGGAGCTTTTGTGTTCAACTTTTTCATCTAAGGACAAAACCCTTCAGTGTACAGGTTTAGAGGACAAAAACTCTATTATCCATTGAAATGATTCCATCCAAGGATCATAATTGTGTTGACAGATCGAGTTTAATTTTAGCTTTCAGTTGGCTGGAGGTTGTTATAAGTATCTAGAGTTTTTGTGGGGATTACAAAGATAACTATCGAAGTTTATTGCTGTTCAAAGGCTGCCATACCCTAGGGAGGTTGTCATACCATCTAAGGATCCAAATCACTGCCCTTGTGACAGTTGCACAGGGATTTGAGAGGGATTTCAAGGGGGGTCAAGGAATCACCAGTCTATGAGGGTGACGCCCTACCTTGCTGGCCACCAATTTACCCACCATAGCAGCCCATTGCATTCAGGGCTGCTATAATTCGTCTGCAACCAGCGGTACCACCCAGGGATGACAAACGTTGCCTTTGCAAGTATTTCTATTGATATAACCTTGGCTGTAAGGGTTTTATAGTCACTAATTGTTGATTCAATATCATTAGGCTGTGCTGTAATACATTTGTTATTCAATTGATAGCTTTATTTGTATTATGTGTATTCAGACAATTGCAATAAAGATTACAGTTTGATCTTCAATATCATTGTTGAGCATTGTTGTTTTAATATTTAAATTGATGCTCAGTATTAAGGAAAAAACAAAAAAAACAGAACTCAAAAAATTACCTAAAAAGGACATTTCAGATGATTGTGTCGTGGCTTTAACTCTTTGCCGGACCAATGGGTTTGAAATGAACAAATGGCAGAGATAAATTTGTGTTTATGCCCCTTTCTTGGGCCTAGTTGTTTTGGCACTGACTGTTGCTTTTACTAAAGGTCATAACAGCCAGCAAAAGACCTGAGCGTCCTTCTTGGACGCCATTAAATGCAAATCCCAGTTTTAAACTAAGGTGTGAATTTGCTGAGTGTGTTTGGTAGTTAAGAAGAAAAGAGAAGCACTGGAAAAAGGAGAAATCAGAGGATTCTGAAGGGGGCGGCAGCCAAAGAGCATTGAATGTGCTTCCATTCGTGGGCTCCCTTTATCATCTCTTTCCTTTGGATTGCATTTCCTAGGCAACTAATATTGTTTTTCTTCCTCTTTCCTTGTCTCAGCCATGCCTCTGGTATTGATGAATATTTTGGGCATTTACATCATTGAAGTGGTAAAGTAGAAAAAGAGAATCTCGATGAGCTGTAAGACATTATTCTTGGTGTATGAAACCTTGTTTTCAGTTGTGTGTGAAAAAAAAATCATGTTCACCTTCAGCTCATCCTCTTTGTTGTATTTGTTTATGAAGCTAAAAGCCCCCTAGACCCTGATTGTTTTGTTATTCACTTACTTGAATGGAAAACGTGAAGATCTTGGAAGCCCTAATTGTTCTAGATCGTTGTAAACTAGCTGTTCTGGATCTTTGTAAACTAATGTTTATTGATCTTGTAACTAGTTGTGAACGTCAGAGGTCCGAACAGTGGTACCTTGGTTTGAGTAAAGGCCATCCACATCGCTACAAACTTTTTATTAAATCTTTTGAATCTTTATGCAAGACCCTTATTATTAATGGATAGGCCTAGAATGTGGTTCTTAAAAAATCTTGCTGAAAGTGAAATCAAACTCAGCCATTTACAGCTGTGTGGTTATGACATAGAAGTTTAAAAACTTGCAAAAGATTGCTTCAGTCCTTGGACTACCTGAACTAATCTCTGTAGAGTTCACGTCTTTTTAGTTCTTTGGTATAGAAGAAGAGACTGTCAATCTGAAGGTGTTTGCTGTAATTTCTAGCCAAAATTCTTTTCTAGAAGGAAACACAGCTAGACCTTGATAAGCTAATTTCTTCCTTTGAGCTGAACAAATGAATGACACCCTGTCTATTGGAGTTTGCCAGTGAGCTGTAAAGTTTTCTTCTCTATTTTCCATGGATGCCAATTATTGAGATTCTTATTGGAGAACTTGTTCAATAAGGAACTGCCCAGATCCACCCATGGTATTTAATGATGAGAGGAGTCCAAGATGGAAGTTAACCCACACATACAGTACAGATTGTTTAATGAGAGTCTCACTTGGCTGAGCCTCAATGGAAGCCGAGTTTCTTATCACCTAAACTGCAAATATTATGCGCACTTGTGATATAAGTAGCTTGATATGCGTAAATAATATGCATACACCTACATGCAGGCCTATGTGTTACACATATGCATACCTGTAGGTGTATGCTTTCCAAGACATATATATGAAAGGAAAAACTCCTGAGATTGTAGTTTTCACCTTGTTTTAAAATCCTAAGGATGTTATTCTTGTAAAGCCAAAGTTTTGACAATGGCGTCTTATCTATTCACCTCTATCAGACTTTTTGACTAAACTCTTGCTTGAATACTCTTTGAAAACTGCTTTCAAAAATTACAATGGACTGATATAATTTGGAAATGGGAAGGTTTGGGAATGTGTATACAAGTTGTATTTGGCTTCTATCTTCAGCCTATGATCTGTTCTTTCCTTGGAAAAAGGATGAACGATATCACATTTTTTAAGATGGAGTTTAATCATTATTCTATATTTAAATTTCAGTCCTATGCCTGATTTTGGAATCTCTCTCAAGTTAGCTATTGTCGTAAAACTAAGATTAGAACCCAGAATGGGCAGGGGTTTGACAGTGTTCCCATTATGGGGAGTAGAAAGCTACAGAGTATATGATTTGCTAGTGGTTCAAGAGTTTTGAGAGTTTTAGTTGTTGTGGACCAACTGCTATAAGTTTTGAATTATTTTTCCTTTTTTTGGTATTGAATCCTACATGTAAGTCTGATGTACAGGCTGTGAACATGTAGGTGAAATCAACGTGGACTTTGATTCCATTAATTTCATCCACATACCCTAATACTGTACATTTGACCTTTTTTACTTCTATTTTCTTAGATGTGAATGAGCATGGTGTAAGAGATTGTTGTGCATGTGGACCATAGGACCCAATCTCACCTTATGTTTAAGTGATTTTGTTACCCCATTCCCCGGACCCCCCCCCCCCCCCCGGCCCAATTTGTGCGTATATTTGAATTCTTTGGCCAAAGTAATGATATTGTTGTATTCATTGTCTGTCCGCTATACCTCCTAGTTCAGATGCTTGTCAGATTGAGTCAATAGATAGTGGAGTTACTTAGTTCTACTCAACTGAATGTATGTGTTAATGGTTGTACAGATACTGCACCTAGTTCTTAGATGGATCTGTTTGGAATTGAAATTTTTTATCTACCTCCCTCCTTAAAGGGTAGGGCCACTCCCAGTTCAAGAGGGGTCGGTCTGTGGTTGGAGGAAAAACACCCAGAGGATGCTCTCCCTCTTCAGCTACACAGTCACTGTACAAGAATTCACCTCCCTAGAATTTGGCATAGATATATGCATGTATCGTTCATTTTTGTAGACATGTTACATCTTAATTAGTTTCACTGATATCATTTGTGAAGGAACCCTTGTTGGAGTATGTTATTACGCCAATGGGGCAGGCTTGTTCCCCATAATTGATGTATTTATTGCAAAATGAAATGTGATTTTATTATCACACACCTGCTATGAAATGTAATATTTTATCCATGTATTCTTAGAATAATTACTCTTATTTATGCTGTTATATGTATGCATAGAGTAGGATTTCTGAAATAAATAATATTAGCTTGAATTCATAATTTGAATAATGAGATCAGTGTATTGTTTACACTTTAATTAGTTTTATTTGCTTTACTTTCCATTGAATTAATTAGGTTTTGTTTCTAGGACCCATGAAGATCAGGAATAAACAACCTTTAGGTTGTCTGACGTTCAAAACCTCAATGACTTCTCAAAAAATTGCACGTTCTCCAAGGAACATCCGATGAGGTTCTTACGCCACTCCAATCAAGTTCACCTAGAAGAATAGACAAACTCATGCAGATGAATTTGATAATTTTACACCAAAATCAAAAGCAATGTCAAGAGTTACGACATATCGGCAAAGAACACCTCCTGCATTAAAATAAATAAACAACACTAGGCCTTAAATGGAAACAAGCTAAATTTGTGTGTTTCATCTATTTAGTGGCTGAGGAAGACCAAGACTCCAAGTATCACTTGCTATTAGTGCCCTTGCCATTCTATAGTCATTTGTACAATCTCTAAGGAAATATCAATTATTAGAAGCTAAACAGAGTCAATGTTTTTATACTAAATGTGAAATACACCCCATATCCAATTGACAATGAAAAACTAGTATGCCAACTATATTAACAAGCTCATCCCAAAAGAAAGACAATTGGTTAGTCACTCCCATAAGCAAAGCATTCTCAAATGATGATTTGATTGTTGCAACAAAATCTACTACACTAACTCCGAGGTGCAAGAATATAATGTGAAAATGTGATGAATGATGTGGCTACTAAGAAAAAGAGCGAAACTTTAGTATCATGTATCAAACTGACTCAATGAACTGTACGTAGAGCTTGTAATACCAATTATTAAAAGCTATAAGGAGTTAATGTTTAATGTTTTTGTACTAAATGTGAAATACGCCCCATATCCAATTGACAATGAAAAATTTGTCTGCCAACTACATTAACAAGCTCATCCCAACAGAAGAGACAATTGGTTTAGTCGCTCCCATAAGCAAAGCATTCTCAAATGATGATTTGATCGTTGCAAAAAAATCTACTACGATACCTCTGAGATGCAAGAATATAATGTGAAAATGTGATGAATGACGTGGCTACTATGAAAAAGTGTGAAACTTTAGTGTCATGTATCAAATTGACTCATTGAATTGTATGTAGAGCTCGTAACAATTGCATATTGAGTCCTCCCTACTATGCATTGCCTTGCATTTTTATGTTGTATTATTGTGAACGTACACAAGTCATTTGGGATCTGGATTTGGATCGGGAATATGGTTCCCAACACACTAAATCGTTGGAACTTATGTGTTATTAATTACAACTATTGTAGCATAAAAATAAATCTAGAATTGTAACCAAATGAACCATGAATGAGTGGAGATAAAAATATACACAAAGAGAACAATTTATGAATAAAAGAATTAACTACTTCATTGAAATGAGAGATGTGTATGGCTACCTTTGATAAGAGATGTAAACTATTTCTCCCATATTATTACAAAAAGAAGGAAGCAACCTCTAAGAAAAGCTGTGAAGCTACCACACACTCTTTGTAATATGATAGCAATCTCCAAGAAGAGATGTGAAGCTCCAACCCTCTATCTCTCTGCTACAACTTTCTTTGTATGATTTTTACATCCGGATGAAAGTTTTGTTTTTCTATTTTCAATAGGAATGAAAACTCTAAAAATTGAAAGTGAAGTGATTTGCCTTGGAATTTGAGAAGCCATGTGACAATGTTTTTGAAGAAGTTGGGGGGATCTATCAAAACATGAAAGTTGTCAAAACACTTAGTTTTCTGAATTTTTTTGGGATTTTTTATATATTTTGCATTTTGCATTTTCAAGGCCCTTCTAAGCATTTTTCAAAAATGTTGGGAATAAGCCTATGCACAATAAACTAATGCAGAGTACAGATATGCTATGTGAACCTTAAACATAGAAAGATAAAAACAAACACACATATGCATGATTTCACCTGGGAAAACCCTTTCGAGTAAAAAGAAAAAACCAAAACAGTAACCTTATTGATTATAACAAAAAACTGAACCGTTTTATAATGCTACACCAAGTTGCAAGGTCTTGTTCCCTTTCATACAATGCTTTGTTGTGTATTACAATGCACACACTTGACCGTGTGTATTCAGCATTCAACACACCCAACTTCCTTAGAAGAACTGTATCTTTATCTGGCACCCACTTTGTAACACCCATGCAATAGGGGTATTTGCATTCACCAACTACTGACCCAAGTGATCAAAGTGTAACAATCCTCAATAGCTCCGTGTTAGACTGTCACCAAGATGTTGCAATTACTTCTTCAATCTAATAGATACAATCAAACAAGTGTATGAAACGCCTTAAGATAACCTTCATTGCTTGATATGTTACACAGTTCCTCGCAACACCTTATTGTGACTCAAGCACTGAGCTCCACTTCGCAACCTTCCATAGTGCAATGAAACTGCACAAAGTGCCCTAAACAACTCTACCAGCATTCCCACATGCTGACAACCTTTCGCAACTATCATAGGCAATCTCCACGCAAGTCTATGCAACCATACCTACATGTGCAACCAACCTACGCAACATCTTACACAACCAAAACCTGCACAACACCTACCTTGCCCACAGTTACCATTGCGCAAATCCATGCAAAGGTGAGATATTTCCCAACACAAAAATCCCACGTCCAAATGGGAAGAGAAATTACTTAAAGAATATTGTTGAGCACAAGTTAATATTGAGAGGGGGGGTGAATCAGTATTTTACATATATATATATATATATATATATATATATATATATATATATATATATATAAACACTTAATTACTTATTCCAATTAAGATATTCAAAGCCATCAAATCACAACACAAGATAACGCAATGCAAAGTGAGATTTATGTGGAAACCCTTTCGAGAGAAAACCACAGAGAAATCTTTCTCAATATAAATATTCGTAGGCACCAACCTACTGGAGCACCAACCCCAAATACAATTTTGTAGGCACCAACCTACAGGAGCACCAACCCCTTTCTCCGAGCACCAACTCAGCAAGAGACACCAATCTCTTCAAAAACGAAGGCACCAACCTTATCACAAGAACCACTCTTCTATCTCTCATTTGTTGCTAACACAAAGAATGATATAACACTACTTTATTTCCTTTCAATTCGATCTACAGTTGAGTGTTTTCGTTGCTATACTCTGCCTTATACTTGTTGGTTTTTCCTTTCAATATCCTCACAAAATTCTGCCATCAAATATTTCTGCTTTTCTTTTATTTCTTCCACTTTCGAACTTACTTATTTTCCATTCACTATGCACTTATTTATAACACACAAAATGCCACAAATTAAGGTCGTGACTCTTCAAATGAAAAGGTCCATTCAAACGGTAACAACTCCAAATCAAGTTGGCCAAGGTTGGGGACCATTTTAGCCTTAAAAATTGCGTTGAAACCTTCACCATAATTATCTCTTTAAGCCCGTTAGACAGTCAATTTATCTTCGATTCCACGCAAAGATATGACCATTATTTGCACAATTAATTGCCTCAATCAAATTAAATATTCTTTATTTAATTTAATTCTTGTATCAAAAAACTTTGCCGTCAATCAGATTCACAGTTACCCTTTGACATCAATGACAATATTTCCACTAAATCTGCTCCCCCTTGCTTTACTATTTCTTCTGTCAGAGATATTTTCTGCAGCTCCCCCTTTCTGTGACTCCCTCTTTCTGCACTTCTCCCCTTTTGACATCAGTGGCAAAGGGACTACCCAGCAGCTAGATAATGCAATGCTTAGCTCCC
Organism: Torreya grandis; assembly: GCA_037957365.1. NCBI lineage: Eukaryota > Viridiplantae > Streptophyta > Pinopsida > Cupressales > Taxaceae > Torreya > Torreya grandis. Next base: position 374,117 of record JARHVA010002302.1, on the reverse strand, counting down.
CCTTAATCAATACTTCCCTTCAGTGGCAGGAAGCAAAAGAGATTACTCCCAACTTCTCACGTAGGTATTCAAATGTGTCCTTTGGAAGTGGCTTGGTAAAAATGTCCGTTGTCTGCTCTGTGGTGGCAATATATTCCAAATTTACCTGTTGTTTTGCAACTTGCTCTCTCAAGAAATGGTATCTGATTGGAATGTGCTTTGTTCTGGAATGCATCACTAGATTCTTTGAGATGTTGATAGCACTGGTATTGTCGTAATATATTGAAATTGGATGATCATATTCTACCTTGATGTCTTTAAGGGTCTGCGTCATCCAAAGAATCTGAGTGCAACACAACACTGTCGCTATGTACTTTGCCTCTACTATGGATAAGGAAACTGAATTCCGCTTTTTACTTAGCCAAGACACTAGGCTATCTCCAAAGAAAAATGCTCCTCCACTTGTGCTTTTTCTATCATCTAGGCATCCCGCCCAGTCTGAGTCTATATATGCTACCAAAGTGAAATCCTTCCCTGTAGGATACCACAATCCATAGTCCAGGTCCCCTTTAGATATTTGAATATCCGCTTCACCGCTTGCACATGTGTTTCATTAAGAGCTGTCTGATAGCATGCTACCATGCCCGCTACTTGCATGATATCTGGCCTAGATGTTGTTATGTACAAAAGACCACCAATCATTGATCTATAGAGGGACTAATCTATATTCAGCGATTCATCCTTACTCAACTTGTTTCTTATAGCCATAAGCGTGCCAACCAGTGCACAGATTTCCATTCCAAATTTCTTCAACATTTCTTTAGCATACTTGGTCTGGGAAATGAATATTCTTTTACTGGACTGAGATATTTGCAATCCAAGAAAGAATGATAGCTCACCAAGCAAAGACATCTCAAATTCCTTCTGCATGTCTTCAGCAAATCCTTTGAACAGCGTCTCACTATCTCCTCCAAAGATTATATCATCAACATAAACTACAACAATTAACTGATGCTCACCTTCAGTTTTGATGCACAAATTGATGTCGGCAAATCCTCTCTTGAATCCTGGTCTTATAGATACGTGTCAAGTCTTGAATACCAAGCTCTAGGGGCTTGCTTCAAACCATAAAAGGCTTTCTTCAATTTGCATACATATTTGCCATCTTCTGATAGAAGGAATCCTTCTGGCTGCTCAATGTACACTTCCTCCTCTAATTTACCATTCAAAAAAGCAGATTTTACATCCATTTGATATACCTTGAAGTTCTTGAAAACAAAATAGGCAAGAAACATTATGATTGCCTCTAATCTTGCCACAAGAGCAAAGGTTTCTTCAAAGTCAATACCTTCGATTTGTGCATATCCTTTGCATACCAATCGAGCCTTGATTCGCGTCACTTGACCATCCTCATTTAGTTTGTTCTTGTATACCCATTTGGTGCCAATCACATTCTGATCCTTCGGTTTGGGTACCAGCTCCCACGTCTCATTCTTCTCAATTTGGTTTAGCTCTTCTTCCATTGCTTTTACCCAATGTTCATCATGGCTCGCTTCTGAAAAATTCTTAGGCTGTATTTTAGATAACAAAGAAAAATTTACTTGTTCAAAATTTCTTACAATCCTTCTTCTAGTCTGTACTCCAACATCTATATTACCAATGATTTGGCTTTTGGCATGGTTCTTCTGAACGAAACGAGATGGTGCCTTGGTGTCTTGCCATTCATCTTCATCCATCTTTTCTACTTCAACATCTTCTTCAATGATATTTGGTTCGTCTAATGGATCACTTGCCTTCTGAGTTCCAATTTCATCTACCTTGACACTGGCACTTTCTACAATAGTTTGCATTCCTTGTTGTAGCATTTGTAGGCCTTGCTTTTGGTGGAATATCCTAAAAAAATCCCTTCGTCAGCTCTTGAGTCAAATTTCCCCAAATCATCTTCAATCCTCTTAATAAAACACTTACTTCCAAATACTTTGAAATATTTGACAAAAGATGGTCTTCCTGTCCATAACTCATATGGGGTCTTGTCATAATGACTCTGATTTTGCCCTCTATTTAGGATATATGCAGCTGTGTGGACTGCTTCTCTCCAATATTTGTCTGATAACTTGGATTCGTTCAGCATTGTCCTAGCCATTTCTTGGACAGTCTTGTTCTTTCGTTCTACTACCCCATTTTGTTGTGGGGTTCTTGCAACTGAGTACTGTCTTTTTATCCCATGGTCTTCACAATACTCAATGAATTCATTTGACATGAACTCACCTCCTCTATCTGACCTTAAGCATTTGATCCTTAAACTGGTTTCATTTTCAATTAATGCTTAAATGCTTTGAATTTGCTAAAGGCCTCGGACTTTTCTTTCAAAAACACAACCCATGTCATTCTGGTGTAATCATCAATTAGCAGCGTAAAATACCTCTCACCTTGTATACTTTGTGTTCTGGTGGGTCCACACAGATCCATATGAATGAGCTCTAATTTCTTCGTGGTGGAATATTCCTTCATTTTGAATCTTGTCCTGGTCTGCTTCCCATGCTGGCATTGCTTATAAAGCGTGCTTGATTGCTTTGTTATCTTTGGAATGTCCCTTACAGCTTGTTTCTTGCTAATATTCATAAGGTTATCAAAATTTATATGGCCCATTCTTTTGTGCCATAGCCAACTTTCTGCAACTTGACTCAAACAACACTTCTCTCTTTTGACTTCTGTAAGCATGTATAGATTGTTTGTTGTCCTATGAGCATCTGTAATTAGCTATCCCGTGTCTCTTTTTCTGATCTCGCAACCTTCAGCAAAGAACTTGAGTGTGTGTCCTTGATCACACATTTGGCTCACACTTAGAAGATTATGCTTTAACCCTTCCACATAACACATTCTCTGTTTTGATTCTTCCATTATCGAGACTAAGCATACCTTTTCCTATTATTATGTTTGTAGTGTTGTCTCTGAACTTCACCATGCCTTCATTGACCTTTTTTAACGAGATAAATTTGCTTTTATCTCCAATCATGTGTCTCGAACATCCACTATCAATGAACCATTGTTGTCCTTCATCTCTAGCATGAAATGTTGTTTGGACAATCATGGATTCTTCTTGCTTCTTCTTCCAGGTCTTTGTTGGTTCTCTTTTCTTTATTACTTGAGACTTGAACTTCTGATCTTGTCTTACAAATTTGAAAACACTTCTACAATAGCGTGTTATATGTCCATAGTTATTGCACTCGTAACAGACTATAGCTTCATCAAAGTTTGATAGGGGAGCAAACGAATTGTAGCTTCTATTTGAAGCTCCATAAATTCTTTTATTTCTGCTCTTGACTTCAATATCCTTGGCTCTCTTTCTACAATCTACTTTCTTATGACCAAAATGATTGCAATAATAACAATATCCATCAAAATAATTACCGACCCTGGTTTTATTTGCATATCTTGGAGCAAGTGATCTCCTGAAGTTTTGTTCTCTTTTCCTTTCTTTGTTGATAGAGCTGGTTTTTGTATTATGGCCTTCTTCCTTCTTGGTCTCCTTTTTCACAGGTTCCTTAAGAGTTGCAGCATAGCTCTTAGCTTTCTCTTTTTCTTTCTCATACCCAATGCCTGACTTGTTAGATGGTGATCTTTGACTCTCCAAAATCTTATTCAAAACTTGGTTGTTTTTCTTAGATTTCAAGTCACTTGCTATTTTAGAATTCACCTTTTCTAGATCCCTTTTTAAAGCAGCAATCTCAGATTCATACCTTTCACAGTCTTCTCCTTTCTTCTTTAATTGATCCATTAGAACTTCTTCAATTTTCTTTGCTTCTTCGATTTGGACTTTTAGATCAGCAATTATCTTCTTTGATTCCTCAAGACCTTGTGATATTCTGGCTTCTGAGTCCTGACTTTCTTTTTCATATTTTTGAATCAAAAGCTTTTGTTTCGTGTTCTTTTTCTTAAGATCTTTTATCTCTCCTAAGGCACATATAAGCTCTTCTTCAAGATTTACCCGCCTTTGTCTTCTTCCTCAAAGTTGTTTCTGCTTGTGGAAGCATTGTCTTCTATGGTCGTGAACAATGTTTACTCATCATCATTGTTAGAATTACTAGCTCCACTTTCCTCAGATGAGCTATAGTTCCGCCTTAAGTATAAGCTTTTCTTTTGTTTCTCAAATCTCTTCGTCTTTATTTTGCTTGAATCCCTTCTTGAATTTTGGTTTGCTCTCCTCTTCATCACTATTGTCTTTACTCGGGCACGTAGCTGCAAAATGACCAATCTTACCACAATTAAAACATTTGAATGGTAACTTACCTTTATATTTGCTCGAGCCTTTCGTTAGCTTTCAAATGAATAGAGCCTCCTTTTCATCTTCTTCGTTGCTTGAGCTATCACTTGGCTCAGGGTCCTTGACTTTCTCCTTCTTTGATGCTTGAAATGTTGCTTCTCTTTTTTATGGTCTTTCGGATTCAGTCCTCATTTCATATGTTGTGAGGATTCCATGCAGCTCGTCCTTCTTTAATTTATCTAGATCTTTCATTTCTTCAACAGCAGGGACTTTCGCATCAAACCTCAACAGTAAGGATCTCAGCACCTTTTGGATGATTGTAGACTCACCCATGGTTTCTCCAAGTCCTTGAATAACGTTGACTATTTCATCAGCCCAAAGCAGGTATCCTGCAATGTTCTCTTCTTCCTTCATCTTTAAACTCTCAAATTGTCTCCTATGAGTTTGGAGTTTTGCTTGTCTTACCTTGCTATCACCCTCATAGATAGTTTAAATTTTTTCCCATATCTCTCTTGCAGAATCACATTGCATGACTTTTACGAATTCCGATTATGAAAGGCTGCATAGGATGGCATTCATTGCTTTAGCATTGTTCTCGTTAGCCTTCTTTCCAGTAGCATCTGTAGGTGGCGTTTGTGGCGTTTGGTACTTGATTACTACTGCTTGTCAAATATCGAACCCAAGAGCCATTAGATATGTCTTCATTCTTATGCTCCAGAAGGCATAATTTGTGCCATCAAACAATGGTGCCTTGTTAGTGGAAAATCCATCTTGAACTTGTGATCCAACCATTTGTACGATCTACCTTCTAGTGGTTAAGCTATATCTGAAGAAACCCGCTCTAATACCAATTGTTGGGCACAAGCTAATACTAAGAGGGGGGTGAATCAATATTATATATTCTTTTCTTTTCTAACAATTAATTACTTATTCCAATTAAGACATTCAAAGCAATCAAATCACATCACAAGATAACACAATGCAAAGTAAGATTTACGTGGAAACCCTTTCGGGAGAAAACCACGGAGAAATCTTTCTCAATATAAATATTTGTAGGCACCAACCCATTAGAGCACCAACCCCAAATACAATTTTGTAGGCACCAACCTACAGGAGCACCAACCCATTTCATCGAGCACCAACTTAGTAAGAGACACCAATCTATTCAAAAATGAAGGCATCAACCTTCTCACAAGAACTACTCTTCTGTCTCTCATTTGTTGCTAAGACAACGGATGATAGAACATTGCTTTATCTCCTTTCGATTCAATCTACACTTGAGTGTTTTCGCTGCTATACTCTGCCTTATACTTGTTGGTTTTTCCTTTCAATATTCTCACAAAATTCTGCTATCAAATATTTTTGCTCTTCTTTTATTTCTTCCACTTTCGAATTTACTTATTTGCCATTCGCTATGCACTTATTTATAACCTAGGAAAAGCCACAAATTAAAGTCGTGACTCTTCAAACGAAAACGTCCATTCGAACGGTCACAACTCCAAATCAGGTAGGCCAAGGTTGGGGACCATTTTAGCCTTAAAAACTGCGTTGAAACCTTCGCCATAATTATCTCTTTAAGCCCGTTAAACATAGTCAATTTATCTTCGATTCCACGCAAAGATATGACCGTTATTTGCACGATTAATTGCCTCAATTAAATTAAATATTCTTTATTTAATTTAATTCTTGTATCGAAAAACTTTACCATCAATCAGATTCACGATTACCCTTTAACATCAATGACAATATTTCCAACAAATATCCTAAGCTATCCAACGCATCTTATAGTTTCGGATTCCAAACTCTGGTAAAGAAACTATGACCCCAACAAGCTTACTGTCTTAAGGGGAGATTCCCCTAATTGCCACCTAGATCAAAGAGAAAATAATTCTACCTCTTGAGATTGTAAACTTCATATTTATGCAAACTTCAGTTTACTTATCTTAGGCTAGCTTGATCCCTCCTAGAAAAATAAATGTGGCATGGTTGTGCAATTATCCTATTGCTGCCACTTATATCCCAAACTCATTTGTCCTTTGATTGATATTCCTCCAATTGGTTGACTGACAAGTTGTCGCGTGTTGATTGCCATTTTTATCCTGTTGACAATATATTGTCATCAGCGAAAAATCATTATTATGTTGTTCAAATTGTTTCAGTCAACATTGCTTGTTGTCTAGACCTGCCTCGATGATCAAACACACAATCCCAAAAAATGCAGCACAACAATTGGAATTATGATTGGGGGTTTCGCACCTAATATCTAGTGTTAATTATTTCTACATCTATTACTTCTCGTTGTTCTAAATGCAGATTCTGCATGGTTTTATATGCTACTGTCATACAAGTCAAATGTGTATTCTATATGTTCCAATTGTTTTCATCTCTATGATCAACTATTGGTCCATCACGAACAATTTCTACTTTAAATTTTATCCTACGATTCTTTATTGTCTCATAATTGTATGTAGTTTAGCCTAAACATTTTATCTCACGAATTCTAAAATCATATCTCTGCAAATCTGCTTGTCTTAAATATTACTCTAATTTGCTTATTATCAAACTACACCAAGCCCACATTTACACAGTATTTCAATGAAGAATCAAGACTTTCACCATCTGCCCTCTTTGCTAGCAAGCAAGAAAAAAAATAGTCCACTTTCACATTTCTTCGTGTTACATTCCTTACACTATGCTTGAATAATTAAGATGGCTCGAACACCATAGAGCAAGCTTATATCCCCTACCCAGAATTCCTTAATTAAAAGTACAACACAAACAATATTACTTGCATACACTATCAATGCATATTTACAAAATATTTTCCAAAAAGGGTGCACAGGTGTTAAAAACCCAACGCCAACTAGGTAAAACAATGGCACAAGACAAATCTAACTAAATAAAACAAATACAGCAAATCATACTTGCCTAAGTGCAGATAGGAATGGAGAAATTGAACTGGGTAACTTGAAATGACAAAGAGATAGGTAAAGAGTGCATACCTGATTTCTAATTTACCTAAGTTTTGATACTAACAGTGAATGGAGGAAATAGGTTCTGGAACAATGCAAAGGAGCTCCTAAAAAGATGGCATTGATCTGTGATGATGACCGATTTCAGACTGGCACCGAAATTGACGATGACTAGATTTTGAATCCAAAAATGATAGTCTATGCAAAAAGTAGTTGATCAAGTCCGAAAAAGGCTTTGTAGATCCCTTGGGTCTAAAACATTTTGACACCCTTCATCAGCTGCAAAAGCCCAAAATTACGTTTTCGATACGCAGAACAAATGTACGTAGTCGTTTGAATCTCCTCTTTTATAGTAATCTTAATTTAGCCTCAACAGCTAGTGCACAAAGGAAATTTAGATGCAAATTAATCTAAGAAATCAACTAACAAACTGAAATATAATCTAAACTAACTCAACCTAGGATAGAGCTACAAACGAAAGAAACAATAACACAAACTTATACTTTAGTACTATGAGCTTCCTCCATTGCGATTTGAATTGATTTGCTCTCTAAAATGTAGTTGCTCACTCTTCTCCAATGCAAGGGAAAATGGGCATGTTTTGATATGCAAATGCTCTTTGGATGGCTTTGATTTGCTTGAGATTCGTTCGTAAATTTGATAGCACTTTGTGAGCACAAGTCAAGATGGATGAAAATGATGTCTTGCATGTTTATTTATAATTTTATGGGAAATCAATTAGACGGTGGAGGATTATTTGAATAATTACAATTATTCAAATAATCGACGATGGAGAATCAGTCCTCATCCATAAACATGATGACCAGTTCCACAGGTTGAGAGAAAAGGGGAGTTGGTTTTGTAAGTCATCAAGAAAGGGTCAAATTGGTTGAAAGGTTCCAAGGTGACTCACCAAGTGGTTGAGGAAGTTAAGGGATTGGTTAGATGAGTCAACATGTGAGGGAGATAAAGGTGGAGGATGCCTGGGTGAGGTGGAAAATATGGATTTATTAAATAAATTTGGATAAAAAGTGTGCATAACTGATTAATTTTGAATTATTCAATTATTTGAAAATGGTGTTAATTTGAATTTAAATTTGAGGAAGAAGAATTAGCCTAAGGTGCATTTCGACACTAAATGAAATTTAGGTGTCTACACCTAGTAACACATCCAAGACAAAGGAACATGTGCAAAGTAAATTGACCTAGGCCCCCCTTGAGGGTTGCAGCGACATATCAGCCTAAATCAAGGCTCGATGTAGTTATCATGCATGTAAGTGACCCAACCCAAATGAGAGAAGACTCCATAATCAATAATTCTATACACACCTTAATGCAACCTTATTTTGGTTCATGTACGCTTCCACAAGACTTCAAGAGATGGAGAGTGGAATAACAACAGAGTGTGCAAGCTCCTTGACAAGTATGTGATAGATATCTTGATAAAACTGTATGAAATATCTTAGTGTAAATGTGTATATATAGGCTTCTTTGAATTCAAATCAAGGCATAGTCGCATATAGGCTAACCATGGAAATGAGTGACAGCCGAAAATCAAGGAATGGGAAATTGGGGCATATTGGCACAATGGACCCACAAGATCCATGACCACTTTCAAATTGGCTTCAAAAGTGGTCAAGCCACTTTCGGGATGACTCTGAAAATGGTTAACTAAGAAAAAGACCATGAAATAAAGATCAAGATAAATTGTAATAAAACTAAGGAATCCCGAGGCAGACAACTATCAAATCTGAAAGGGTTCATAAGGAAATGCAAATGACACAAAACTATGAAGGGAAATGTGAATGGAACGTGTACCAAAAAGAGCCAATTGTTAGCAAATATGAACGTTGAAAGAATGAAGAGAAACTGGAAGACACACATTGAAGTGCATGTGCATCCTTAATTTATTGAGTAAAAAGAAGTTCTAGCAGTTGGGGTAGTTTATAGCTAACCATTAGTTAATGTACTAACTAACAACTAATTAATAACTTTAACACCCTCCCTTGATGACTAAACCAAAGACCACTCCAAGCTTGTCCAAAAATTTTACAAACAAAATGGGACCAAATAGTTTAGTCATTACATTTACAGGCTACTCTTTAGTTATCAACATGTAATCTACAATCCTCTAAAATTTTGTTGTTGTCCAATGTAGGCATTTCAATGTAGACAAAAACTGAAAAAAATAGCCAACGGCAAAACAAAGATCCTATAGACATAAGATGTATCAAGTTGTCCACCAATTCTTTGATGGGTGATTCATTGATCGGTGATGAATCATTAGTGGTTGATAACTTCAGCCCAACCTCCATAGTTCTGAATTCAAAATCGTGGAGATGTTGATCAAACAAAGTACACCAGGCTTGTGGATCCTACTTAAGTCGATACAGGGACTTAATTAACCTGCAAACCAAATGATCATGACCAAGCACCCGAAAAACATTTAGCCAACACCATGTACACCTCATCCATATCTTCAGAGAGAAGCAACCGATATGTGAGCATTTTTGCAATAGGAGTAAAAACCATTGCATCAATACTAGCAGTGGGAGTAAAACCAACTCCACAATAGCGATGGGAGTAAAAACCAATTCCACAATAAGATAAAAAACCATCTCCTCATCTATTCCCTCCTGTTGTGAAAAGCCTTTCGCAATAAGATGAGCCTTGTATTTGTCCAAAGTTCAAATTTTGTCCACCCATTGCGACCAATGGATGGTGTAACCGGTAGTTTAAGTACCGTAAAAAGGTCATAAGCAAGACCAAAATGACCATGCTCTATTGAAGTAACAACCTCATTTTTGGTTCTCTAAGCCAGTGCCTTTGACTGAGGCATATCATCCTCCTGCACAACTACCTATGCATCTGACTAAGATTGAAGAATTGCATCCTCCTACACATCCTTAATAGTGGATATTCCCTCCACAACTAGTGCATGTAATTTGATTGTAGCAAGGTAAATATGCCTATGGGGAAATTCATCCTCCAACACATTCAATATGGTGGCATCTCCCTCCACATGTGCATTTATGTTGACTGTAGTAGGTTTAGTGAGCCTATACAAGCCACCTTGCCCAATACCCAGCGAATTACTCTATCATGTTTTACATCGGACACAATGCATTGCTTCCCAGAGAATTTTACAACAATGTTGGGATTTTTCGTTAATTAACTAATAGACAAGAGATTTTTATTCATGCTAGGAACATACCTACCATTTCACACATTGATTTTTCTAGTATTATTCAATACCATGCAAATATCTCCTATCCTCTCTACTGTAGATGACTGACTATCAGCTAATGAAGCTGAATTAGAAAAGTTTGTATTTGCAGTAAATTTGACATACATGTCCTTACAACATGTGAAATGTTGGGATGCATCTGAATCAATGAACTAGCAACTAGCAGCACTAGCATTCGAGGATAATGCCACAAAAGCACTCTTCTTCAAAATCATGTTCTTTAGCTACTGCCACATTTGCCACCTGATTGCTTTATTGGGAAAGTGCATATTGTCGCTTCCAGCAATCGTTTTTTAGATGCCCAACCTTATGACAATAAAAGCACTTCCCCTGATACTTTGAAGATGAATCAACATGGATACGTTTCCACTTCTCCTTTGACTAAACATCAAGTGCACTCTTTTTTGTCCAACACTGGACTCATTTGCTTGTGTTTGTCTGTGTTCCTTCTACATTAATAGGAACTAACTTGATCAAATGTTAGGGATTGGCTTTCTACCATCAAGTGTAAAGTCTCCACAAAAGATTCATATGGGGGCATCAAGTTGTTCATAACAAGAGCCACCATGTCGTCATCATCTACCTTTTTGTTAATGGCTCCTAATTAGTCTCGAAGATCTTTCATCCGAAGGTGTTAGAAAAGAGACTCATCTTCAGACATCTTTGTGAAAAATAACAGATTCTTCAAATGTAGGGCTTGAAATTTCTCTAAAGTTTGATACTTGTTTTTAAGACTTGTCCATAGCGCACTTGTTGCAGTGGCATTCTAGATCTCAGAATCACATCATCTAGCACAAATAGCTTTAACAATAGCAAGGCCTCCTTATGACACCATAATCCAAAAAATTCACAACAAGTCTTGCTTCAATGCAAAAAATGATTTTATCACAATCACGTCATTCCGCAATTGTTAGAATCTTGACTCCAAACATTATAATTATGGTCAGTTAACTTTTGCACTTTCGACAAAACCAAATTTTGAATATTGGTCATTTTACACATAATATGTAACCTTTGACTTGGAAACCAATACAACAAGGAAAGTACAATTCTGATCCATGGCAATGTGACAGGGAAAATGTACAGCTTATAATAGGAAATTGCTTATAATCTAAATGTCAAAATTGCTAACATAAAGAACAAAATCGTACTTAAAATATGAAAGTCTAGTATTTTCTTTCCATGCCCTAGCACACCACCACAAACTCTATATATTCACTAGAATCTTTTTAAAAACATGTCTGCATTATTTTCCTTCCCCCATGCCCTAGCATCTGGTCTAGGTCGTTTCCCTTCATGACTGTTGCACTGAACTAGGCTGAATCTAGTTCATTTTCTACAAACTTAATGCCCTAACGACACAACAAAATGCCTAATGCCTTCAATCACAGCAAAAACATGATTTCCCCTATCGTTTTCAATAGACTTCATGTTTTGTTCTCATGCTTTGCTTATTTGCCACTTTCACAGCAAGGTTGGCGTTTTTTGCATGTCTGGTTTGCAATTTATTTTTTGCATTGTTTGCGTTTTGTGTTCTTTTGTTCGTGATTTCTTTTGTTCTTTGTCAGCATGCTTCTTTTGTTGTGACTAGTACGTCCTCCCCCTAGTCTTCAATTTTTTCAACCTCCTTGTAATGGAGATCACATTTGTATAACTCATGTTGTAACTGCATTGTTATGTGCCCTAGCTTCGACTTTGTTTCTACCTCGAATTGTTCTTCTTTTCCCTTGGATTGTTCATATCCTTCTCCCAAGATTCCTCAAACAATTTGCTCTGTTCGTACCCAACTAGGGTTTCCCTGAACAATTGGCTCTGCTAACAATGTTTGCAAATATGAACGTTGAAAGAATGAAGAGAAATTGGAAGGCACAAATTGATGCGTGTGCATCCTTATTTTATTGAGTAAAAATAAGTTACACCAATTGCAGTAGTTTACAACTAACCATTAGTTAATGTACTAACTAACAACGAGTTAATAAATTTGACACCAATGTAAGCAAATGAACCAAATATACTAAGGGATGACAAAGACACCACAATTACATAACTCATACCAAACTTAAGTGTCTGCACTAAACCATAGTAACAATGTTCGACCAATCCTCAAGGATTTTTGTCAAACATCTAAAAATTTAAGAGATCTATAACTCTTGGATTGAATCTGACAATGTGAAATCAACACATTAACCATGACCTCAACCCTCATTTTTGTTTCATGTACATTGTTTTCCAGCCCACATACTTTGAAAACCATGAGGGACATAGTGAATATAGTAATAGTAGTGCAAATGCATTGGATCAAGATGTTGGCATTAATTGTACTAATGATCATGAATTAGATCATGTACAAAATTTTATATTTTGAAATTGTTTAAATTGTCTTTTTAGAGCCTAGTGGCCATATGGCCTAGACAATAGAAATCAAAAAGTGAGTGGAGATCAGAGAGTGAGTGCCACTCTCTAAATATTGTACTGTTGTTTGATGTATCAAATTTTGAAATGCTATGAACATTGGGCATTAAAATATTTCTTTTATGTCGTTTTCATATTCTATAAACTGCAATTATGCATAATTTTGCATGGTGTATAGATTCAAACCTTTCCAAACCTTATTGAAATTCCTAACTTGGGTGAACCTTTCACCTTGTCAAACCTTGTTATTATGTACTAAACCAATATACATACATGATAAACAATACTATACTACAATAACTACTATAAATGATGACAAGTATTGCTTCCCTACACTAAGAGGACCATCTTCTTCCCACCATCTAGTGACTCCTTCCAACTTTCCGTAGGAGCAAACACTCTATTCTAGCATACTATTTGTTTTATATACCCTTATATGCTAAGATACATAATTCTACAACTTGTCTCTTCCATCCTAATATAGTCAAACACAATGACACTCTATGATAATCCATGATAAAAAATACTATACTATGATAACTACTACAAATGTTAAGTATGACTTCCCCACACTAGGAGGACCATCTTCTTCCCACCATCTAGTGATTCCTCTTCCAACTTTTAATAGGACCAACCGCTCTATTCTAACATACTTTCTATTACTAGTGGTTGTATCCTTCAATTCCATTGACCTAATTTTGATTATCTGTAGACATTAATATATTTCTAATTATATTTCTATTTTCTATACTACAATACATAATTCTACAACTTATCTCTTCCATCCCAATATAGTAAAACACAATGTTGAAGATTAATCTTTATTTGTGTTAATTTATTAATCCTGAGTCAATTTAGGTGCGCGTAGGTTCTTTTATTATGTGAATTTTTAATTCATATATTCTAAATTTTATGAGGTGTCACGCCTCTTTTGTCCATTTTCAATGGAATCTTGAAGTTTCATGTCACATGCATCTCCTTCCACACTTGTCACACACTTCCCCCTTGCCTTATGGAGATTAGTGGCACTAGGCACACACTAAAAAGGATGTGCAAGACTATGATAGAGTTTCTTAGTAACTCTTTTTTGTTACTCTAGTTTTATTTAATGAGCCCTCCCATGTCTCATTCTGCATTAGAACAACTTGAGATATCGTTCTTCCCCCTTAAAGGTCATTCTTCTTTCTTATTCTCTTATCTCTTTTCTTTTATTTATGAAGATTGTTTATCTTGGAGTATGTTGATGTAAGTCTTCCTTTTTAATTCACGTGGGGTTTTCTGTCATTGATTCAGTTTTCCCACTTATCACTTCATGTCTCACATTCTCTTGATGTGGCTTACTTTTTGAGGTGATATCTTTTATTTTTTGCATTCATTTGCTTGCTTCAACGTTATTTTGCAAAATCTTTTCATTTATTTCTAACATGGTACCAGAGCAAGTTATGTTTTAACATTGAACTTGAAGAATGTGCAAGTTCGTAGATTAAAAACATGCAAAAAATATTGTTTTTTAATCTGATTTTTTTCATATCTCTTAACAATTTTTTTCTCTTTCCATGATTACATTATGTTGTTTTGTGGCTCGTTAAAAGCATAAGTAATGCATTTTGATGTTTAAATACAAATATTTATTCCTTTTTTTAAAAATTAATGATTTTTTCCTAAAAACCCATTTGAGAAATGGGCTATATCTTTTGATTGGCAATCTAGATTTTCCTAAAAAATGGGTTTGTCTATCTTTAATCTGGAAACAAAATGTTAAAAGTTCGACATCATCTAGATCATAGTTATGGAGAAATTGCAAAAATGGTAACTGCCTCTTTTAATGATTCTTCACTAAAAACCCATTTGAAAAGGGGGCTATATCTTTTGATTTGAAATCTGGGTTTCTCTAATTTTTTCGGGTTTGTTAGTCTATAATCGGGGAACAAACTATTAAAATTTTGGCATGACCCAGATCATTGTTTTGGATAAATTGTAAATATGGTAAATGTTTGTTTTCTTTAAAATTGATAAACTGTAATGTTTTAATGGTACTTATTTTTTCATTATGCATCAATCTTTTAGATGCTTTTCAAATAACAAATTTGGAATTTTGATTATTTAAATCTAATATTTTTTTATGTTTTTAATATAAACATTATGTTTATTTGGCATTAGTTGGAGCTTATGATAGGAATTAAATCTGTGTGATATATTTTTCGAGTTGAAACGTGTTTCTTCAAGCTTTTTTCCTTGCCAATATTGTTAATCCATGACTTTTAAACTAACATTGTTCTTAGCTTTTAAAAATATTAAGCAACAAATTTCTTTCAAATATAATTAAATTTATGCTCTTAAATGTCAAATTGAATGTCAAAAAATGACTATTAATGCATTGTAAACCTCTTTTACTGAGAAAATAGCGAATACACATACTTTGATTGGCACTCCTAATGAAAAGCTTGTTTATTTTGAAAACATTCACACCTCTAATGTTGCTTTGAAATGTGATTGTTCTTCTCCTAGACAGTGTATTGCTCTACAACAATATTTTTCTAACTCTGGTTTGAAAATTATGCAATCAATGGGTTATACTGACAGTGGACTTGGTAAACATGTAAACATCATTGTTGAGCCCATTTCGTTTAAAACTAATGCAAATTTTGCAAGGCTTGGATTTAATGCTTCTAAAACTAATGTTAAAACGAAGTCATGTTGTCCTCTTCACTGAAAGACATTATATTATAATGTTTTTGCTTATAAGACTTTGTGTGCTCATACTTTAATTAAAAATAGTAAACATTGTGAGCATTGCAGTAAACATGAGCATGATATTACTAAATGTTGAAAATTACATCTTGTGGTAAAACAAATCATGACCTTTTGCACTATTAGAAAAACACTAAAACCATTCATTATAAAATTAAACAAATTTAGATTCCTAAAGTTATAGTGTCTTCTCAAGACAATGTGTTTTCTTTTGATAAATCTCCATTTACATCAAGTAGAATATCTTTTGTGGAAGGTGAAACATCTTCTGTCTCATTTTTGATAAATTTACAACTTCGTGTTTCTTATGTTCCTTGTTTTTACACTTACTTTTTCTTGTAAGATGTCAAGAAAACATGTCTTTGTTGAAGCTAATTTCATTTTTGACTAACATTTTTTTCGTGCAAGATTCAACACTTTGTAATGGAAATTGTCTTTTGTTTCATATACCTTGTATTATATCTACTTTTATTACATTCATTGTATGTAAATCATATTTATGGCATTTTTTACTTAACCCAAAGATTGGTGAAAACTTGTGTGTTTTGCAGGTATAGTGGATCATTTCATGTCATCTCCTTTCTTGATGGTTTTAATTCAAAAACCGATTAACCTTCTTGTCTAAAAACGATTCTTAAAAATTGTTGATGATCACACCTTCATCTTTGAAAGACTTTTGGCAGACCTATTATCTTCTTCTTTTCTCAAATCATTGTATATTGTATTATTCCTCTTGAAAGAAATTGTCATTAAGGGGGAGTATTATGTAATGTCAACTCCCTTTTTTGTTCAAGGTTTTCTCCTCTTTTGTAACCCCAAAATAAAGCTTAAAAGGGAGTGTTGGAGATTAATCTTCATTTGGATTAATTTATTAATCCTAAATCAATTTAGGTGTGTGTAAATTTACTTATTATGTGAATTTTTAATTTACATATTCCGGATTTTATAAAGGGAATCTTAGAGTTTCATGTCACATATAACTCCTTCCACACTTATCAACCACTTCCCTCTCACCTCATGGGGATTAGTGACACTAGGCGCACACTAAGAAGGATGTGCAAGACTATGATGGAGTTTCTTAGTAACTCTTTTTGTTCCTCTAGCTCTATTTAATGAGCTCTCTCCTCTCTCATTCTACACTAGAACAACTTGAGATATCTTTCTTCTCTCTTGAAGGTCATTCTTCTTTCTTATTCTCTTCTCTCATCTATTCTATTCATGAATATCGTTATCTTGAAGAATGTTGATGTAAGTGTTCATTCTTTATCCACATGGGTTTCTTTTCTGTTGATTCGGTTTCCCTACTTATCACTCCGTCTCGCATTCTCTTGGTGTGGCTTACTTTTAAGGTCATATCTTTTATTTTTTGCATTCATTTACTTGCTTCAACATTATTTTGCAAGATCCTTTTGTTTATTTCTAACACACAATGACACTCTATTCACTCTATGATAATCCAAACAACCTTTACCCTTAAGCAAAAGTCCTCATATCAAACTTAAAACTAAGCCTAATTAACTCGTGAATACCAACATACTTCTCACACTAAAATAGACAGCATATATAAGCCAAAGAGAAATGTAACATCAATCCAAGGTAAAAACTTAAGAAAATGCTAGAAGACGGATCCATGGCACAACTTCGCAAGAGCGCAAATATAAATTTTCCCAACAATAATTGGAAATTATTTAACAACGTAATTTTGTAAAGCAAGATAACATAATAACACCATGTCTACTATGAAGATACATTATGAACTAATCTTGATAACCTTTAGGTGACCAGTTATGTGATGTACAAAACAAAAATGAACAATGCACATTCCAACAATGCCCTAATTAGGATAAAAGATTCTCTTATCATAACCAAAAACAATTGTTTTAGGCAAGTATTCATAACTTTAAACCCCAACTAACCAGGAAACCTTGATCTTTATCACCCTTCATTTGAAAAAACATGTTCTCCAAGTTATTTCTGTAGAGATTCACACCGTGGTCTTTCTAAGTGTTTCCTAAAAATCAAATGAGTATGTAGTTAGTTACGTTTAATGATTTAATAATGAATTTAATTATATATTTAATGGATGTTCCAAATGCTATCTGTCCTTGTATTTTAAGGAGCGTAAAAGTACTGGACTACCATTCAGTACCCCATTCGAATTCCTAGGAGTCGTGTTTTGCATGCTCAGAATTTCAATGATGCTGGATTCAGCATCCCCTTATGGTATATAGTTTAACTTTAAAGTAATGTTTCGTGAATAATTCAAAAATACGTTATGAAAATTTTTAAAAAAATCGGGAGAAATCCAGCAAATCATGGCTAGTGGTAATAGTTTGGGTTCAAGTGCTGTTGGGCATGTTTCCTATGTTAATGGGGAGGTATTAAAGTGCCCCTTCGTCATGGCTACTAAACTCAGACTTACTCCAAGCTTTGATAGCGATAATGAATTAGCTGTAAACTAGATTTTACAACAGTAAGAGTGTTTACCAATTTACCTAGAAAAAAAAAACTTAAAAAATGGAACACGGCCATGCTATATTCTAGTACCTCACTATAAAAAACAAACCAGCCAAAAACTTTGGTCCAGTGGACCTTCTTGATCAGGAATAAATGCACTATAATGTTTAACTTTAAAGTAATGTTTCATGAAAAATTCAAAAATATGTTATGAAAACTAAAAAAAAAGCTGGAGAAATCCAGCAGGCCATGGTCTAGTGGCAAAAGTCTGGGTTCAAGTGCTGTTGGGCATGTTTCCTATGTTAATGGGGAGGTATTAAAGTGCCCCTTGGTCATGGGTACTAAACACAGAGTAAGCTGTAAATAGCATTGCTCTACTTTATTTTTGTGATTAATAGTAAATATGATGTCTATTTCCAATAAAAATAAACTACTACATAAATTGCTAATATAGTAAGAGATGGTAGCCATACAAAGCATAGCCAAATTTGAGAAGCCATCTTAAAATGGGCAAAGTAGAAGAACTAAAAATTCACCATAGAAACATAAGGGCTCCAAGCTGAACAGAAATAAAGTTCCTGGGTTGATGCTTTTGCATCTTCTATGTACTAACATCCCTTAAAGGTGCTCGTAAGCTTAGCAGGTCCCCTAGCCTTGTTACTATTCCAGCTACTCATAAAAATTGACGGTCAAAGAGATTTTGACTTGAAAATCCGACGAAAATAAAAAGTATCTAATCAAAACAAATATACTTGAACTTGCGACAGTTTCAACTGAGAAAGACTTAATCAGATACCTTCTGAAGTGCACTATCATGTGACTTTCAAGAAAATGTTGAAGGACATAATAAATTTATATACTTTATTCATGGGATGTTGATGTAGTGGTAAGAGGTGCTCTTTGTGTGAAAACCCCAGGTTTAAATCCCACTCCTTGATAACACAACCCACTCTGGATGGACTCATGGGGCCGGGGACGTCCCCAATTACCCACAACAAAAAAATAAAAATAAAAATATATATTTCAAACAAGATTGGCAAAGAGAAAAGCACCTAAAGAGATTTTAGGAATGGGCTCATTGGCATCGGCAGCACGCTCCTCTGCATCCAACAGAACTTTGTTCATCTGTGTTAATCGCGCTGACATTTTTTTCCCGCCCGAACTCATGCAAATAACTCTGTAACCCACATTTCCTATATACCTAGTCCTTAATGGAAGGACCCTCAATATTTTCTTCTGGGTCGGTAAATTTGTTGGAATAGGGGTATTTGAGAATTTGGGGTAGTTGTTTAATCTGTGGAATGCAACGCTACTACCGCACAGAGACATTTTGAGCATGGCTCAGTCCAATTTGTATATTTTGAAATTGAAGCTTATATCCTAATTTGGATTGAATTGAGATGTTTATGCTTCCAGTTCCGAATGTTCGGCTCTCGTTCTGCACCCCAAAAAAACCAATTGTTTAAGGAAGATTTCGGTTGAATGGCATATCTATAATATTATTTTTCTATCTTTTCTTGTCTTTTCTTCTTTGTTTTTTAATCCCTTTAGGGATATAGATAAAAGGGGATCACTTATTTTTCTATTTTTATCTCGTTTTAGTTAGCGGTTCAACTCTTTTGAGTAGTAATTATTCCTCCACCTCTCTTCGATAAATTTGGCAGAGAGTGACATAAGTTTATTTCGTTTTAAGATAATTTTTATGAGTTATCATTATTCAAATTACATTTCTTTTTTACATGTATTTTAGGTAATAATTATAAAATAAAGAAACTCATTTAATATATAAGTATTATAAGCATTTGTTATTAAAAGGAGGAATGGTGAATTTAATTTTTTTAGTCTTTTTATTCATAACGAAAAGGATTATATTAAGAAAAAAGAGCTATATAGGGATTGTATAGAAAGATGTTCAAGGATAATAAACAAGAATCTAGAAAGGGGCCCAAATCAAGCTATATTTATTATTACAATAAGATGATGAAAATAGAGAAATTTAATAAGACTCGAATTTTGAAAAGTGTATTTTTGTGTAGATATGAAAATCTGGTATCAAATACTCAGCAATGTTAATTTTGACCTATGTTCACCCTACATGACTTACACACATATATATGACCTTTATTTGTCATTCTCTCGTATCCACATACTATTTATGGGCCTAATCCTTCTAAGTTATTGTCAATCGCCTACAGAAATTCCTCTAGTATGTGTCAAACAAGCAAACTATCGTACTCAGACATCTCCAAATCATCAGATTAGTGTTTTTGTCTCTCAAACAAAAAAGCTAAACTCAAACGATACTGACCAAGTTTGATGTTTTGTCTTTCACCCAACAATGGTCAATTTTTAAAATTAAATATTCTTATGGATCGGCCCATCTAATTAATGTGCTAGTGGCATGATAAATTACCCAGTGGAACTCATATAAATAAAAAATAAGTTTAGTTTTATTGATCTATTTAGCACTTATATATTAAGCGCACTTAAACACTTTTACATTCAAGAGGACTGTCGTATTCTTCCCAAGTTACAAATCAGTCATTAAAATTAGGTCCTTATCAAGTTTGAAATAAATAAGATCCAAGCCAAAGACATCATTTTCCAAGTATCGAAAGCTAGATCATAGGTTGCGTACATTGAACAATCACTATTACATATATCCACCCAATGGAGAAAACTACATGTGGTTTGATTTTCCTACTTGGAGTATTAGATATGTAGGAAGTACTCAACCAATCATTAGGGATTGGTTGAAGTCATATCAACCCACCATTTTTCTAATTTTACAGGACTAAACTACTACTAAAGTGGAGCTAGGGTTTCGAAGAGAAAGAAATCAATTTACAAGTATCATACATGTAGTCAGACCTCGGGATCACACACAAAATTGAAATAATAAACATGCGTACATGTCTGTGTTTAAATAGAAATGCAAAATTTACTGGGATAAAATCATCTAGTTTGGAACATGGCATTAGATGATACCACCTGAGGCTAATGGTACCACCTGAGCACATTCAAAGCTTTAAAACATGATCCGAGTGACTCACAATCCAACTTGTCATCTTTCCTACCATATACCACCTATCTTGGTATTGCATTTAATAAGATGAGACTGTGTACCTCATCCATTTATTGTAATTTATATATTTAGTAAATGAAATAATCAAATCAATTCTAATCCTTTACATTCACATTTGTGTTTAATTATCATATATTGTAATCTAAATTATTACAACAGTTTATATCCTACTTAGGGTTAGGAATAGTCTAAAATATGGTAAAACATATTGGTGAAACTATATATTGCTTAAACTTTTCCAAACCCTAGGTTGCCCTTACAGTATGACAAATAATTCATAACATTATTCAAGGAACTTTCTAAAAAAATGGCTCTATGCAATCTTCTTGTTAATTCATTCTCTATTGGAACATTTGGTTTTTGTGTTGATCCTTATTTCTCATGCCCCTTGAGTTGAGACAGTCCTAGTTGGATTATGTTTTACCCTATTTTTTATTTAAAAATAAATGTGTTGCACTAATAGGTGTAAAACTTAAAAGGTATCAAGATGGTTAAGATGAATAATAATTAACAATTATAATTTTAGAAATTAATAAATATGAAAAACTGCTATTTTTTAGAAAACACTGAGAAAAAATATACATAGCCAAAATTGGGAATTTTGTTGACTATTTCATATATTTGTAAGTGGAAATCAGCAAAAAAAATGTGACTGTGCATGTTCATAATCAGGAATGGAATTTGAAACTATTTTGAATAGGTTTATGCTCCCTAGATGACAGTGCAGGTCAATCATGTCTATTAACTATAGACTTGTCCTAGTTCACTGTGACTAGTGACTAATAGAGAAATATATAATTTGAGAATAGTAAAGGATCAGGAATATAATTTGAGAATAGTCTTGGACAAGAATGTGTTCCCTAGATAATAGTGTAGGTCACTCACATCCATTGACAATGGACTTATCTATGTTGACTATAAAAAAAAATTATTATGCCTTATACACTTGTGTCTGTTGATCAAAATGAGTTGTCACGATTCTTTTTTTGCCACGTGGAATCCATTATTTTCTTTATTTTGTCTTTAAAACCCCAAGGGCACCTTAAAAGCCTAAAACCTACAAAAAAGAGCTTGGAGTGTAATGATCTGAGCTAACCCCAATCACCTACTTGAATATTAACACTGCCTATGTATCCAAATACTCTAAAGAGGAAAATCAAGCCACATGTAGTTATTCCACCTAGAGTGATTATGAAAGTGTGTTCTTTGACTATATGTATGCAACTATAAATATGGATTTGATACTTGGCAACGATAGCTCTTGACTTGATTTGAGATGTTTTACACTTGGTTTGTGTGTGCTCCTTATGAATGATCTTAAATTTGAGAGGAATAGGGTAAATTTGATCAATGTGTAATAATGTAAAAGCAAAAAAATAAGTGTGGACCAAGTGGGGATAATGAATGACATTTGACATGTATTTATAGCAAAACCTTTTGACAATTTCTTTTAACTGGCCTTATTAAATGCACGGGAAACCCCAACGGAATACTTTGGAATTTATAAATGAGATGTTATTTAGTACGAGACACGACCACTCTAGGTGGTTTCAAACTTGTCTGCCTAGTGCGAACATATCTCAAAAAATCAGTGTTAGTTGTCCTAAGCTAGTGACAGTCTAAGTGCATTATGAAGTTGTTTGATATTTGAATTGGAAATTATGCATAGCAATGACAAAAACCAAATGGTCAAGCCCACATATAGATAAATAGCTTAAAGTAATGGCAAATAAGAGTCATGTATTTGGGAACAGGTCATGTGATCTAAGATGTTTCAATAAATAGCATTGTCAGGTACCTATTGACGCTATGGATTGTACCCTTGAAAGAAGGCTGAGCTTCTCTCTTCCATGCAGCACAATGGAAACTTTCCTCTTGCTACGGGTTTTGCAAAACTAAGGGAAGAATCTCTAGACAGGGGCTCTCACCCTTTGATGTATCTCTGAGGTCTTTCACTACTACTGCTAACAATGGTGGGGGTGAAAAGGGAGAAGGATATAACCAAAATAGAAAATATCTAAAAGGTGATGCACCAAATGATTTTGATCTACTCAGCTATCTTATCACTTCAGACCAGAAGGGGGTGAACAAACACTTTATGTGATAGAAAGACCAGACTATAGGGAGATTTAACAGGGGGTTTGATGAAGACACACAGAAAATGAACTTACCACAGGTGCTATATAAGACACACTATCAGATAACTACTCTTTTGTCTCTACACTCCAGATGCAACACTTCCTATTAACCTACAAAAATGGTGCTTTGGCTACACTAGGTATGTTGGTGTCAATCTGTGAAAGTATCAAGCTAAAAATGACTGAGCACAAAATTGATACACAGACACACTCAAAAGTATAACCAGCCAAATAGAGGTAAAATGCATTCTTATTGATCAAAGGTAAAATTTTGGTAGGGATTCGCCTTACAAAATGAGAGATATCTTCCTCAACTGAGAGGTTACAATATATAGCATAAAGGAAAAGACTTTGGCACCTTCCAGAATAATTAATCCATACTGCATTAAATGCCTAGGAAGGAGGAAGTTCATTGAAGGAACCATGATGTGGTAGTCACAAGTCTTGACTTTTGGTGCTTAACCCGTATTAAATGTCACTACAAGAGCATGGGTCTCACGCGACTGTCTGCTCATTAATGTAAAATGAGGAAAAAATAGGCCATTCTATTGAATTCTCGCGCTCCCCTTGGTGGCCACTTAGTGGAGACTATTTCATCCGTAACAATAACTTCTTGTGCGAATGCTTTATGTGCCACCTAGACTATTATGTCTGCTCCTATGCTTGGCTTTTGTCTTTTCTAGATCTAAGGTCATCGAGGCTATCTTCCATCATTTCTTGGCTCCTCAGGCTCCTTTATCGACGGTCTTTTCCTTTTGGCCTTTTGTAATTGAACCTTCCTGAAGGGAAGGTGTCCCTTTGAAAAATTGGAAAAAGTCTTTTTTTATCACTAGGAGCCCTTCGCAAGAGCACCAGCTCTTTGGGATCCTTTGTCTTCCCAATTCCTTCAGACAAAATGTCTAAAGGAATTCCTTCGGACAAAATGTCTGAAGGAATTCCTTTAGACATTTTGCCTGAAGGAATTCCTTCAGACATTTTGCCTGAAGGAAATCTTGCCTTTAAAGTCTCATATCTCAGCCTTCTTCTATGAATTTCTTCAGACAAAATGTCTAAAGGAATTCCTTCTGGAAATTTTTCAAGCTACATCCTAACTCCATGCCCAATGGACTTTGAGGTTACCAGTCTTCTTTAGCATCGCAGGCATGCTTCACCTATAAATCACCAAATTGTTGACCATTTTTGGTCCTACAGGCCAAAAAATTGGTCTCCCTTTCTTTCTTTGTTGTCCCAGTCTTTGATGCCTTCACCTTACTATAATCATGGTTTTTTCCCTTTGTCATAGGCCTATTCCATGAAAGAATTGAGTGATTTGAGTCCTATAGGTTTCAAGTTGATCTGAGGCTTGTTTCACTTCAGAAAATTACCTCGGGCATGCCTTTTATTGCAAATGAATGGCCCAGTTTTAAAGAAATGCAAGTCTTTTATAAACACTCTGAAGGGCAAGTGCCCTTGTGGAGGGTAGGAAGGTGCCAAATGGGGTTGTTCAAGTAGGTTTCAAATGACATTTTGGACCCAAGGTGCCCTTGCGAAGGGTAGGGAACACATTTTGAAAAGAGATCAAAGAGAAGGCCGAAAGGGAAGTTTTCCTTTGGAAGAAATGACAAAACAAAAAAGATAAAGGATTTATTCAGACTTTTTATCCAAAGAAAATCCATGTAGAACCAAAGGTGAATTCCTTCGGACAAAGTGCCCGAAGGAATTCCTTTAGACATTTTGTTCGAAGAAATTCACAAAAGAAGGCCGAGACATGAGACTTTGAAGGCAAAATTTCCTTCAGAAAAAATGTCTAAAGGAATTCCTTTGGACATTTTGTCTAAAGGAATTGGGAAGACAAAGGAGCCTGAAGGGCAGGTGCCCTTACAGAGGGCTCCCAGTGATCAAAAAGGACCTTTTCCAATTTTTTGAAGGGACACCTTCCCTTTGGGAAGGTTCAATTACAAAAGGCCAAAAGGAAACGACCACCGAGAAAGGAGCCCAAAGAGCCAAGAAATGATGGAAGATAGCCCTGAGGGCCTTAGAGCCAGAAAAGACAAAATCCAAGCATAGGAGCAGACAGAATAGTCTAGGTGGCATAGAAAGCGTTGGCACAAGAAGTTATTTCTATGGATGAAATAGTCTCCACCAAGTGGCCACCAAGGGGAGAGTGGGCATTCAATAGAATGGCCCATTTTTTCCTCATTTTACATTAATGAGCAGACAATTGCGTGAGACCCATGCTCTTGTAGTGACATTAAATACGGGTTAAGCACCAAAAGTTAAGACTTGTGACTGCCACAACATGGTTCCTTCAGCAGACTTCCTCTTTCCTAGGCATTTAATGCAGTATGGGTTGATTATTCTAGAAGGTGCCAAAGTCTTTTCCTTTATGCTATATATTGTAACCTCTCATTTGAGGAAGATATCTCTCATTTTGTAAGGTGAAGCCTTGCCAAAATTTTACCTTTGATCAATAAGAATGTGTTTTACCTCTATCTGGTTGGTTATACTTTTGAGTGTGTCTGTGTATCAATTTTGTGCTTAGTCATTTTTTGATTGATGCTTTCACAGATTGACACCAAAATACCTAGTGTAGCCAAAGCACCATTTTTGCAGGTTAACAGGTAGTGTTGCATATAGAGCGCAGAGATAGAAGAGTAGTTATCTGACAGTGTGTCTTCTATAGCACCTGTGGTAAGTTCATTTTTTGTGTGTCTTCATTAAGCCCCCTGTTAAAGCTCCCTACAGTTTGGTCTTTCTGTCAAATAAAGTGTTTGTTCACCCCCTTTTGGTCTGAAGTGATAAGATAGCTGAGTAGATCAAAATCATTTGGTGCATCACCTTTTAGATATTTTCTATTTTGGTTATAGCCTTCTCCCTTTTCATCCCCCCCCATTGTTAGTAGTAGTAGTGAAAGACTTCAGAGATGCATCAAAGGGAGCTAGCCCTTATCTATAGATTCTTCCCTTAGTTTTTCCAAACCCACAGCAAGAGGGGAGTCTTCATTGTGCCACGTGGAAGAGAGAAGGTCAGCCTTCTTTTAAGGGTGCAATCCACAACGTCAACTGTAACTGTGACCAAATTTTTGTGTCTATATTTTCCCCTCACTTTATTATAGTAATAGAATTTTAGAGTAAATCAAAATTAAACATAAGTGTGAACAACACACTTTTTATTTGAGAGATTACTCTAATTATGCAGAGCACTCACACTTAGCAAACCCTGCAACAAGACATAAAGTAGTCATTTATCCATAAAGGACTATTTCAAATAATTTGAACTTATACCTACTAAAGTGGAGTGGAGAAAATTTTCTCCAAAAATAGGGTAAGTGCACCAACTTGGGGGATGAAAAAGGGCCTACCCGTGGACATGATTTTTCTAAAATTTCAGAAATGTGAAACTCTATGGATAATTAGAGATGGCTACACTCAAAATTTGAAGATGGTATAAAAACATGAATTGTAGAATTTCAAGTCTAGTTTCCAAAAAACTATTTTTTTTGAAAAAAGGTTGAGTATAAATAGATCAAACATCTAAAATTTGAAGAGGACCTCCTACTTTTTTAAGAAAAATTGAATTGTGCTATTTTGTGTGACCCACCATTTTTTGAGCATCATTAAATATTGTTAGAAACCCTTTGGTAAATATTTAGATTAGATCTTCTAGTGTGTTAAGAACATTTTTTTATATTTTTTTTTATGAATATTTTTTTAATTAATTTTTTAATTAATATATCCTGAAAATTGACAAAAAAATGGATAGCCATCTGTGTGACCCACCCTAACTACCTCAAAAAAACCAAAATTTGATTTTTTTTAATGTGTGTAGAATTAGACCTAGTTTGTTACCATATAATTTATTTTGCATTTGGATCAATGAAAAATAAATTAGATAAACATGAATAGGCATGTATGGGTGAGGCATGTAGTGGCCTAAAAAAGGTGTTGTTAGAAATAAATATAGTTTGAACCCTTAAAATAGCCCAAAAATTATACAAATCATACATTTAGAAAAAAGACAATGTGCTCATTGTAACGTTAATATTTTTTTGAATTTTGATGTTAAAATCCATAATGTATTTGGTGATTGAAGTTTAAATTTATTAGTTTTTCCTAAATCTCTCAGTCTCGATTGTAGATGCACAGTCCCAAGCCTTTGGCTCATAAATCCAAGCCATTTTCAAGCCTTAAGGCTCAGTTTTAAATTCAAATTCAAATAATGCGTATGCATTTTATAATGTAATAAAGAATGCATAAATTTTATATAATACGTACGCATTCTTTGACATAAAATGAAACAAACTAATTTAATGTTTGTTATGGGGGAAAGGTCCCATTAGCCATGCATCCTTATAGGGGAAATGTCAAATTTCATGTTTCTTGTAGGGGAAAGGTCCCATTAGCTTTGGACAATGAATTAAGGTGCCATAGGATCACATTAGACTTTAAAAAATTTACCCATTTCAATATGTTATCTTAACTACTTATAACTAAGGTTTCAAGGTCTAACACATTGTACATTTGACAATATAGTTGATTTTATCATGAGATGTCATAAAATGCATTTTTTAAACCTATGATCAAAACTTAACCTTTAGTGTACCAATCATTATGCATTATAGTATCAATACTTGACTCTTACTTGTCAAGATGTGATTGGTTACTTTTAATTTTATAGAATAAATGTTGAACAAGTATTAGATATTACATGTTCAAATTTTGGTGCACTTTAATATTTGTATACACCAATATGTTTCATCAATAGAACACATGTTAACAAAAGCCTTGTTTAACAACTGAAACATGCACAGCTATTGGGATCTTTCCCCTGGTAGGGCAAGGATGTACCTTACCACCTTACTTGCCTAAAATCCTACTTGCCCTTAAATTTTGTGTTCCTTATTGATATTATCCTACTTGCCTAAAATCCTATCTTACCCTTTTGTTGTTTCTTTGATATCTTTGACCAGACCCCTTTATTTATAAATTTTGAACTAATTTGTTTAAGTGGAAAACCCGTTAAATTAGACTATGTAGTATATATAATCTTGTGCAAGTAGAAATAAGAATTGAGCCCTTGATGTAGCAGTGCATCTCTTGGATATCTATTTCAATAATGCTATCTAATGGAGCCCAATACCTGTGAATCATGCCTTGGATTGTCCCAAAAACATTCCTAAAATGTGTTGAATAAAGTCCGTTAAGTTTCTTCTAAGGTCACTTAGTGTGCATCTAATTTAATAGGTGCATTTTGAGGTCCCAGTTGAAAGTCTAACATGAGTCTTCTATTGTTATAATTATTCAAGTTTGATTCCCCTAATGTATTCAAATACATTATTCAAATTTTGCCTAAAATTAAGATCTCTTGTGAAAATATGGTTAATCCCCCATTCTATGCACCTCCTTTATCTACCCCTCTATCACACATGGGACAACCATCAACCACTCCATCCATTCCCATGTCATTTCAAGAGTGTGTCTTTGACATGGGAGTAGTCCTAGCTGCACCATGGATACAACAATTAAAAGCTCAAAAACAAGCTAGATAACACTTGATGCTTATCAAAACTATAGAGTTCTATACCTTACTATGTAATCAGGATGGTAAGATACAAAAATAGGATGATGGACCTAAGATGTATGTACATGTTAAATTCTTAAATATTTTGGTCAAGTTAGGTACATGTTTTGTTTTGTATAAGATGTGGTTTTGAGCTCAATAAACTTGAAATGGTCACATGTATCCATTAGTGATGATGTGGTTTTAAGATGTCGTGCCTGTAGTGATGAATGTATAGCTTAGAAATTATCTAAATGCACTAGGGACTTTGTTCAAAACCATTAAGGGATGGTGCAGACCTGACATTGACCAAGTATGGCATATGTATAAGTCACCCCAACTCAAACTCTATAGAACTTATTCAAGATACATTGAACCTGTGATGATGTCCCCTAAATCTAAGACCTACTTCCCCTCAAGGATGATGCTGAGTAGAGAGACTCAATAATTATTCACGTAGATGATGAACTACTCACCTAATATAGATGGTTGATCATAATTGAATACCAGTGTGCACCCCCTCACTGATGGTTTCAAGATTATATATATTTTATACATATATCTTCAATCATCTTACTCATATTTCATTATAATGATATCAAACCTTATGATGTGGACTAAAAGAAATTCTTACATGTCTCAAAATTCTTGCTTTGGCTTGGGATTTGAGGTCGAGGCTCATCCATTGCTGAATTGTGTTCTCCCCTACATGTAGGACTTAATATCAATGTAAGTTTTGGGATATCTAAAGGTAATTCAAGGTAGAGGGATATAAATAATTTGAATACATACATGTATAAAATTGATATCATTCGATGCATATTTTAAAAATCTAACACTTCACATGTACTAAACCTACACATGTGGAAATCTTTGATTGGATTGGGCATCCTGAGACTCTGACAAATCTGATGCTTCTAAGACAAGTGACACTTAGATATGTAACATAAATATATGTGTGTACAAGATACACACATGCATGTATCTAATTGGATTAGGCCTCATAGGGATCTAATAGAGCTCTTTAATGCTTTTAGGATATAACAACTCTAACAGTGTTGACACTTTTGAGCACATACAAGGTACACATGGTGATATGTAATTGGATTTGGCCTCTCAGGGCATTGTCAACTCTAAAACTTCCATGACTTGATGCATCTCTGATAGCTTTAACACTTTTGGGTGTATGAGGTACACATGTGGCACAACAAGGTTCAATTATAAGGGAAATTCAATTGAGGAGGCATGGGAGGCCAATTTGAACCCCTTCTTAACATAACTATAAGATCATGATATATAATTTGGGACAAAATTAATTATGATTCTATCTATCATGAATTGAACTAATTAGTTGATTGGTTCAATTAGGGATGTGATTTAGGCAAAATTGAGCCCCTAAGCCAAATTTATGGCCCATTCGATTGTATAATCTATCTACAACATTTATGACTTAACTGACCCTAATTTAATTAAAAATGTAAATGTGGCCAATTTCAACCCATTGAACCTAAATTGGGGTCTAAGATGTGATTAAAAGGGCTAAATTAGGTCATGTTTCATGACATGTTGATCATAAACCCTAATTTTATCACTTGAACATGTACAGTTCCCCTAAACCCTAATTTCATGACATATACACAAGTATAAACTCGTTACACTAAACCCTTAACCCTAAATCCTAATTTTATAACAAACACAACCCCTAAGTTCCTTGATTTCATCACAAATGCATAAATTCATGAATGTTATTAGTGCAAATTTGTGAACCTATTATTCACCTAGTTTTGTAAGGACCTATGATTGGATTTTGGGCAAAATTAGCTCATTTCATCTTACATATTGAACCTTATTTCACCATTCATTAGTCTTATTACTTCATAATCTTATCAAGAGTCTTATTGCATCATGTATATGAGATTTATGCATCATATTGAGCCTTATTGCATCATATGATAGCCTAATTGCATCATATTAGAGATTTATTGCATCGTATGATAGTCTTATTGCATCGTATGATAGTCTTATTACATCGCATGATAGTCTTATTGCATCGTATGATAGTCTTATTACATCATATTGAGCCTTATTTCATGATATGATAGCATTATTGCAACATCTGATAGTCTTATTGCATCATATTAGGGATTTATGCATCATATTATAGTCTTATTGAGTGTTATTGCATCATATTATAGTGGAAAAAATGCTTGAATATGAGCCTTTTTGCTTGTTTGTATAATATATGCCTGTACTTCAAACAACACATACATGTTCCTTAAATTAAAAATAAAAACTCATTTCTCAACATCTATTTTTATCCCTAATTAAGATTGTTGTCCCCATAGACATTCTCTATGTACTTTCTTGGTTGCAGTTTTTTTTGGACCCCACATTTGAAGTACTTTCTTAGTTGATTTTGTCAAAATGGGCTCTGGTTCATGTTCAAGGAGGAGGAATAAGTTGAAGAACAAAATGTCAGATCAATTAGAAGAGTTGAGAGATAAAAAATAAGATATGAATTCAAGTAATTCATTCCATACAAGGTACAAACACTAACCCTAATGAGCCACTTGTCTTAGATAATGAGGCAATTGACAATAATCAATTAAATGATGATGAAATTTATAATAATGAATTAAATTATGATGAAATTCACAATAATGAATTGAACTATGATGAAATTTATAATAGAAAATTAGATAATGTTGGAAATGCACATTCAAAGTTTAAAGTTTTTGATTATGTTGATGAAGAGCCTATGCATGATACTTTACCCACAAATAATAAAGAAAATTTAATGGACTCAAATAATAATAAAATTAACAATGAAGAAAATTTCATGGAAACATATAATCAAGAAACAAACAATGAACAAAAATTCATGGAAACATATAAAGATTTTGAAACACCCTCTGAATCGATTCCACCAATAACAACACCTCCAAGAATTATGTGTAGAAAAGATAAGTACTTAATTGAAGTTGATGAAAATATTTTGAAACGAATGCATAATAAAATGTCTGACCGCCATTCAAGAAGATTGGCTCAAGAAATTTGGGATAGTTTCTTTCATAGATTGGAGTATGATAGTCAAAGACGTCAATTATTTGTTTCATTGATGAAATTGCTTAAGATGAGACCTATAATGTACACATTATGACTAAGAACATCTAACATGGATAGTGAAAATGATGAAATTGTTGAAAATATACATGATGCATATCATATTGTAGGCCCAAAATCATGTAACAAAGATTGTAATGCTACCCGATGTATAATGACAACTTGTGCAATAAGTGCTGAAATAAGGAAAAAATGGTTGATTTCAAAAACAAGTCAAAAAGTTGATATAAATAGAAAAATATTAATGAAAGCAATTGCAAGACGTGAAAGACTTAATGAACCCATGAAATAGCTCAAGGCATTTTCTGGTAAACTTCCATGAAAGGACAAGGCTATAGTTAATGCTTTGAAAGACTTACTTTCACAATTTTAGAAAGATAACACAAGAGTTTCTCCCAATGCAAGAGATGTAGTGAAAAGAAGAGTTGGTTCTCATAATCGTGAACTGCATCTAAAACATTTCTTGGATATGACTCAAACATGATTGTACTTTAATTTTATGGAAAAACATCTACAAATTATTATTAGTCAAAGACTTTTTGAGATGGCCAAACCCTTTTATGTAAAAATAAATCACACACGCACCACTTATTGTTGTAGGCAACATGTTGAATTTTCAATGCACTTTGATATTTTTTTCCATATTCATTGTTCTTTGCATATAAATAATATTTTACAAGAGTGTGGCATAGAAGTTCCACCAAAATCACTAGGGAAGTTATTTCAAATATTTTTTGTGAAAGTCCAGATGGATAATTCTTTTATAAGAAAGCATGTTTGGATGGAAATTGTAGCATTTGTGGTGGATTGCCAAAAATTGAAAAATGTATCCATGAAGAGTGTACAAGTGCAATTTGACAGGAATTAGTTGGTTTGAGAAAATACAAATCTATGATTTATCAAGTAAAAGATGACAAAGAATTTAAAAGGTGTGAGCTTGTTATGAAAGATATACCTAGTTTAGAATTTATGGTCAAATTCATGGAGAACATTGTTTATGAGTATGCAAGGCACACACATAGGGCTAAATGGTTGGATGAACATTTCAAGCTAAGGAAGGACACATTCCCACTTGATTATATTATTTTAGTAGTCGAATTTGTAGAAAATTACACATTCAAACCACAAATGGAAGTCCCTTAACTCAACACAAATTACCATATCCATGTCTATAATATTCATGCATGCACCTAATAGTATAGAGAAAGATCAAAAATTATCAAGGGAGTACCATTTATATATCAGTGATGACCGATCACATTGTATAGAGTATGTGCAAGGTTGTTTTGATAAGTTCTATGGATAGTTGACTCAAAGGAACATTAATTTCAAATGACATTACATTTGGTAAGATAATTGCACATCATAATTAAAAAATGCATAGATATTTTATTGGTTGAGCAGGATGCATGTTACCAATATTGTAGAACATATTTAGAGTTTCACTGAGGACTTGTAAAATGTAAATGTAATCAATTTTATCAAATGTTTTTGATTTTGTAGGTAGGACGTGCATAACTTTCATATTTAATTACTTACTAACATTTTTTTGTAGGTTAGTAGTGCCAAATCAGCTTCCACCTTCATGTATTTGGCACCGTTAGTAAATAATTTCATATTTTTGAAGCTAAGAGAAGCTTACTAAAAGTACTTGGCATTTTTACACTCCTAAATAATTTCTCAGGACAAGTTTATTTCTCCTTGTAACCTTCCAAACACATTTGTTATCAGAGTTTTCATGCTCTGAAATGGTAGTGAAAATGCACTTACGAGTGGAAGTGGGTGTCATAGTTGTTGAAACACGTGTAATTTGCCTATATAGACATGTTCAAAGTGGTGGATTTGCACCTACCAACCTTGGAGGTAAAGTTACTAGTTGGAGGTCAAGAAGTTGTCTCTTCACTGCCAAAAAGTTGCATTTTAGGACCCTTTAGTGCAACTTCTGCCATAGATTGCTTTTAGATGTAGTCTAGACTAGATTCAAGATGTAATTAGAGGACTTTACCACACATATGAGGGATATTATGATTCCTCCATATGACTTACACTTTTGATTTTATGCATGCTTGAAGTTAGGTTAAAAAATAACATCTTTCTTGTATTGGGAAGGGCATTCTTGAGCCCAAATGGGTGGTGGGTTTGTTATCCAGGCCAGATGGGAGGCAAAGAACTGAGTTTTAGACATTATTCACCCCTCTAGATGTGTTGTTAGTGCCAATTTTTAGCCAACAAGCACCAAAAATTGAGTTCTTGGACCATAGCTTCAATTTTGACAATATTTATTATTAGTGTTTTTATGCTTTAGAATAGTAGTGAAAATGCACTTGTGGGTCGAAGTGGGTGTCACGATTATTGAAACACATGTAATTTTCCTATATAGATGTGTTCAAAGTGGTGGATTTTCACCTAGTAGTCTCAGAGGCAAAGTTGCTAGTTTGAAGTCAAGAAGTTGTCTCTTTATTGCCAAAAAGTTGCATTTTAGGACCCTTTACTAAAACTTCTACGACAGATTGCTCTTAGAGGTGATTTAGACTAGATTTAGGATGTACTAGAGGACTTTCCCACACACACAATAAATCTTATGATTCCTCCATATGACTTATAGTTTTGGTTTTATGCATGCCTGAAGTTAAACTAAAAATCAACATCTTTCTTGTATTGGGAAGGGCATTCTTGAGCCAAAATGGGTGGTGGGTTTGTCATCTGAGCCAGATGGGAGGCCAAGAACCTAGTCCCATACATTATTCACCCTTTCAAACATGTTATAAGTTCCATTTTTTAGCTAATAAGCACTGATAACTGAGTTCTCAGACTGTAGCTTCAACTTTGACAATATTTATTGCTAGTGTTTTCATGCTCTAAAATAGTAGTGAAAATGCACTTGCGGATGGAAGTGGGTGTCACAATTGTTGGAACACATGTAATTTTATTATATAGATGCATTTGACACATTTGGATTTACACTTTCCTATCCTGGAGGCAAAGTTGCTAGTTGAAGGTCAAGAAGTTATCTCTTCACAGCCAAAAAGTTGTGTTTTAGGACCTTTTACTGCAACCTCTGCCATGGATTTCTCTTAGAGGTGCTTTAGAATAGATTTGGGGTGAAATTAGAGGATGTTACCACACATATGAAAAATCTTATGATTCCTCTATATGACTTATAGGTTTGGTTTTATACATGCCCGAAGTTAGGCTAAAAATCAATATCTTTCTTATGTTGGGAAGGGCATTCTTGAACCCGAATGGGTGGTGAGTTTTTCATTTGGGCTAGATGGGAGGCCAAGAACTTAGTCCTGAATGTTATTAACCTCTTTAGATGTGATGGTAGTGCCAGTTTTCAGCCAAAAAGCACTAAAAATTAAGTTATTGGACCATAGCTTCAACTTTGACTACATTTGTTGTCAGTGTTTTCGTGCTCTAAAATAGTAGTGAAAATGCACTTACGGGTGGAAGTAGGTGTCACAATTGTTGTAACACATGTAATTTTCATATATAGACATGTTAAAAGTGGTGGATTTGTACCTGCTAGTCCTAGAGGCAATTTTTCTAGTTGGAGGTGGAGGATATTATGACAAAACTTTTGGTAAGGATTTGAGCCTTTGAAATGTTGTAATATTTTAAATTATAAAAATGAGGGGATTGTTTGTGGAGTTAGAAATAAAATCAAGTTTTCATGCCCTTAATTGACCAACTTAGGTCAAGGAGTAGAAAGATGGATCAATTATGCCAATCCATCGAACTTGTACCCATAAACCCTCTTTGCACACATCATATAAATTTAACATGATGCAATGACAATAATGATAACTAAATGTATGGATTCCCTACTTCAAGTGTTGAAGGTGGTTTGGAGGTTAAGTCAAGTCTATGGGAGGATATATGGCCAAATGTCAGTCCCAAAGAAGCCTAAAACCCTAGTGGGACAAGTTTATAATAGAGTGTAGCTATTAGGCCTAGTCTTTGAAGCCAACAAGGGGCAATAAGTGGATAATTTGGAAGAGTGGATGTCTAAGCTTGTGAGACTAGTTGTTTAATATTGAAATAAGTATTATAAGTATGAGAGTGGGGTCAAGAGTGAGTAATAAGGTCACATGAGAAAAAATCATCTTTAAGAACATGAATTAGTCCTACTAGGTCTTATAGTCGTACTTGGGCAAAAGTGGGAAATAGGTATAAGGAAGACTTGGGGCCTTCAATTAAGGTTGGTTGGCATGTTGGAGGATACGGTAGGAGGTTGGAAGCTATTGTATTTGACTCTATGTGTATATAGATTAGGTAGATGATAATAGGCCTAGACAAGCCTAAAAGGTACACTAAGAGAGAGAGACAAGATTGATTGAAAAAGGAGAGTGGAAATTTTAGAGTGAATTAAACCTTGATAGGTGACTACTCATTCAAGATATAGAACTTTTGGTTAGCATAGGCCTAATTAGACCTAGTTTGGGGGGTTCTATCAAAGCAAGTGATAATTATGAGAAGATTAAAGTGTTGCAAATTTTTTAGGAGTTGAAGGGTGATAGAGGGTGCCCTAAATTGTTTTTAAATCTTCAAGAAAGGACACGGGTTAATCAAACTAAGGGAAAAATAGTGAAAATAAGGCTACAAGCCTAGATAGAGTATTGTGACTTTGAGGTGTAGCAGGAATGGAATAGAGTGTTTGGTCACTGGAGAAGGGTTTGGATAAGTGTGTAATGATAACTTAAGACCATAAATGTATTGAATTTGATTCTTAACAACTTAAAACAAGGAATGGTCCTAGAGACCTAATGGGCTACACAGTGTGAAGGATAATGAACACCCTATGAGAAGTATTGAAAGGTGAAGTAGGTTTGCATAATTGAAATAGGTTTGAATAGGAATTTTTTGATGATTTAAGACCATTCAATCATTATTATTAAACTCTTGAAACCTAAAGTGAGAATTGGTCCTTAGAACCCAAGGGGTTGTGCCTAGTCAAAACTAGTGAAGAGACTACAAGCATCAAATCATCAAGTACATTGACACAAGTTAAAAATATGAGTTTTATACTTATAATAAATTAAATGCATAAAAAACCAATAAAAAATAGGATGATGACTCATTTTTGAAATTTGACCAAGAAGACATGTGTCACTAGCTTTTGCCAAATTGGGCCTACATGCCAAAATATGTCAGATCTAATCACAAAATTTGGTGGGGAGACTCATTATGAAATAATATAGCCATTAAAAATATTTTATTGTATTTTTGACAATGTAAAATATTCAATATTTCAGTATATTCAACCCTATGTCAAATCATGATCAACATTGGAGCCTACCTTGGAAAAATTGGTCAGTTTAGGGCATCTACAAGATGAGTCAAAGCACAAAATTTGGCAAAAATGGTCTGAATGACCTAAAAAAACATAAAATTCCATCATAAATCTCATATAAAGAGTGAAATTTCATATTGTTTTGACACAGTCCTCTTGCAATCAAGAAGGCAACGATTGGAGATTTATGGAAGTTTTATCAGTTTTGGATGCCAGGAAGCAGTTTAGGCCTTAGAGAGATATTAAAACCATATAATATGATGTTGGAAACATATGTTGTCATATATAATTCATAAAATTCATGGTTTTCATGCAAAATTTTGAAGAAAGATAAGTTTTGGCATGAAGGAAGCATACATGCAACTCAAGGTAAATTGTTAGAAAAAGGGTCTACAGGTCAAAGTACATATCCAAATGACTTGAAACTTGGTAATATTGGTATTAATTATATAATATACACATATATAATATTTTTAAGGTCATATGACAAGTATAAGTGCTTGATGTTTTATCACAGTCCCATCCATGTCTCATATTGGTCACTATTCATGCAAGCATAATTTTTGGAGTTTTAAGGTGTGTTTGAGGGTTAAAAGCTTAGATAAGTATTTAAAAATTATTTTAATATGGTTTTAAACATATTAAACACATTTAAATGGTGTTCACACTCCAAAATTAATTCAATCCCTATAGGTAGGCTCAAATCCCCACAGGTAGTCTCAAAGGCATAAAGGCAAAGTTGGTTTTTTTTATCATTGTAAAGGTGTTATGAGATGTTTTAGATGTTATTAGTATGTTTTCAATAAAATAATATCAGTGGGAAGGTCAAATTGGTACTTTGGAGAGTATGTACAGGGCATGGGAAACCCTAGATTAGCAAGCTTTGGGCATTTTTGAGAAATTTAACCATGGGAATCTAATGACACTTTGTAATTTTTCTCCCCTATATATGTACAAGGTGAATAAAAACATTTTAACTTGACACTGTATGGGTGTGTATAAATTTTAGGATTGAGGGTTTGGAATAGGGCTAATTAGACCTAAATGAGGGTAGGCTAATGAAGGAAGTGACAGTTAGAGGTGGAATTGGGCTATGAAATTTGACATAGAAATGAAAAAGAGTAGAGTGTACCTATAAATTCCTTTATAATCTCTTGATCAATAATAATGTTTATGTATAAGGCAAAATATATTAAAAAAGGCTACAAGCCTTGAGAGCACCAAGATTTGTTCCTTGAGACCCAAAGAAGGTGCCTAGGAAGAAACTAGAAAGAGCTTGAGAGGAAATTTGTGAATGAGACATGAATGGAATGAGGTAAAGGATGTATGGACAAAAAGTCAAATCAAACCATATCAAGTGAATATCATCAATTGGGTTTATAACCAGCTAATGATGTTTTTGTAGACTTCTCCATACCTTTATATTAGTAGCATACAAACATAATTCAAATGTAATCACTGATATTCTTAATTTCGTATAAGGGTCTAATTTGCAACATTATCCCAACATGTTATTCTCAATCTCATAACATTTGTAATCCTTAAGAATACTTCAAAATCAATCATTTATAATACTCTGAACACAAGTGATTCAAACAAGATTTACTTCATTGGTTTTCTTAAATATTCATGTACAAAATAAGAATGCCATGTATGAATGCCATATATAGGCATACAATGTCAATAATACATACATTGCCATATAGGCATATAAAAAATTACATCATGTCTAAAAACATAGTATCTAATGTTGGGTGAATACATTATATACGTATGTATAATGCCAAAAATGCGTACATTGCCATATAGGCATACAAAAAAGTACATCATCTACAACATCCTAATCATCAAATAGTCT